>CM047425.1:57845652-58303077 GCA_026168455.1 Theocolax elegans
GCTATATCAACGATATTGAAAAATGTAAAAATTTTATTTGCGATATTGTGAAAGAAAAAGTTACCGATTATAATTTAAATTCACGCGAAGGACGAAATTTCTTTAAAAGTTTTGTGATTGGTAATTATGACATAAAATCGAGAGTAAAAGATCGATTTAATTACGAAGAGTCTAAATTTTTCTTAGAATATTACTTTGATATTGTATACTTGGAGTTAACATGCTTTCATTTTAATTATATTTGTGATGAAATAATACGTATGTATTACAATGTATAATATATATTGCCTGTAATATCTCGTAAAATATTTAAATAAATCGGCACTTACCTCGTACATAATTTTGTATTTCGTATTTACTTACCTAACATTTTTCCTTCCTGCTACAACATGAAAATAAAAAGAAAATCTTCTCACGCGTTTATTCTATTTTCTTAAATACGCTCACCTTACGATAATTTATTGCTTCTCTTTCGTACTAACCGCAATACTTACTTTACCTATTAAGATAAATAGCTTCCCGGTAAACCAAAATCCTCCGGTCACCCTCGCCTCTATTGTCTGCACACCTGCACTTTTGGGTATACGACCTTTTCTCACGACGAGTCGACTTTTAACCTTTTTGAATACACCTACGACATTTATATTTTATAAAATAAGCTTACGTTCAAATTTTATTTCATTTCCGTTTGATTATTCAAACACGATGGGTCCAAACCAAAGTTCAGATCGAGTTCCTCTCATCGATAAAAAATCCAATACTAAGGATAACAGTAATCATCATTCAATGTCGTCGCAATGGAAAAAATATACGGAAAAAGTTTCAATAAATAATAAATCATTGCCACAGAAAGACGGTTACAAAAAATTGTAAATTTATGTTTAATAAATAATAATAAACGGCCCTTTTTAGGGCCACCAATAATAAACGTAAATAACATATTCGTTCAATATCTAAAATTGTCACCTATCATTTCCTCTCTCTCTTACAAATGCATACTCTCTCACACACACACACACCAACATAGACGCTCTGGGTCAGAGCGTGGGTACGCGCAGTAGTGCTCTCTCTCTCTCTTACATGCGTCATTCTTCTTACTGCAAGAGACGCACTGCGCGCGCAACCCCTCTTGCTCTCTCTCTCACACATACACGCGCGGGCCTCCGGCCCCGCTGTAGCATCAAAACACTCTCAGTACGAGAGAGAGACGCACTGCGCGCGCACTCCCTCTACCTCTCTCTCTCACACCCACGCACTGCATCGGGGCGTCTATGACGCCGGAGCAACCTCAGCACGAGAGAGACGCGCTGCGCGCGCACTCCCTCTACCTCTCTCTCTCGCACCAATGTACTCCGACGGGGCCCGCTGTGACGTCACAGAGTACGTTCCACCCTACCTATACATAAGTACGAGAGAGAGAGAGAGAGAGAGAGAGAGAGCTTCGCTCTCTCTCTCTCTCTCTCTCCCTCTTTCCCTCTCACTCCCTCTCTGGCACGCGCGGGCCCCCACCGTGACGTCACCACCCGGGTAGACACCCCATTGTCCACGCTAGACAACCCCATTGTACGTGCTAGACAACCCCATTGTTCCCCATTGTTCCCATTGTTCCCATTGTTCCCATTGTTCCCATTGTTCCCATTGTTCGCGCTAGACAATCCCATTGTTCCCATTGTTCGCGCCAGACACCATTGTTGTTAGGCCACGCCCATGTCGGCGCGCTATAAGGTACCCTTACTACTACCGCTGGTGTAAGTTATGCCTCATAAACCTCATAAAATCACTAATTTTCACGTATTTTAGGGCATAACCTACAACAGCGGTCTTGGCCAATAATCTAACCACCGCCATTCGAAAGCTCTCAAAAAATTTGATCCTTTGAGCGGTGTTAGATCAAAATCGATTGTGGCGTGGTCGCCTTTTTTTGATATTCAATATTTCCGGGCGTTCTATCTCTTCGAGATTTTAAAATTAAGAATTGTAACCCATGTAAATAAGTGTTAAAGATTATATTGAACAAAAATTGTTGGTATTGTTTTTTCAAAAAAACCAATAGATTTTGAGATAAATCGCTTTGAAAATAGTAATTTTTCTAAAAAATTGAAAAATTTCCATTTTTCATGGTGGAATAACTCTTAGGCAAATTATTTTTAACACCTAAAATTTTTTTTCTATCTTCTGGAATATATTTCCAGTCTGTTCACAAAATTTGGAGTGATTTAAAATTTTCATCTTACCACTTGACGTGAAATAGCCCATATGTATATATATGTATGTATGTATGTGGGTGTGTATGCGTGCGGCGGAAGATTTATATACTATATATATATTTTAAAATTGTTTTTTCAAGAATTCATAATATATGTATTTTTTCCGTGCACAAAAAAAAGTTGTGAACATAACTTGAAAGAATGTGTATTAGTTTACTAATTCTTGATTAAACTCATAAAATTTTTAAACGTATATTCAATAATAATAACGGATCTAAAATGCAATGTAATGCTTTAAATACAGATGCAAAATTGTTTAAAGATTAAATAAATATCAATTAAGTATAACATACACTTTTCCAAATATCCATATGATATATACAATGGGTTAAAAATTAAATATATTAATTATTGCATTTTTAAGATAATTCTATTATAAACAGTATAGGCAAAAGAAAATTCAAATTTTAACAGTGGCATTATAAAATACGAATTACATTTGAATAGATTTTAAAAACTATTAATTTAGGAGCATTTAATTTAAATATTTTTTAAATTAATATTTCAAAATTGTATGGATATATAAATGAGTAGATTATGTATATTTATAGAAAAGGGTGCAAATGATTACAGGAGAAATAGAAGAAACAAGTTTTTATTTATATGCCACTAAAATTATATAAGTAGTTCTATAAAATTAATAAAAATTAATAAAAAAATTTATTTATTAAAGAATAAAGTTTTATTACTCTAAAAGTACAAAATATTAATATCATAGAACTTTTGGCGATGATCCTTCGTCATTAAATAAATTAATTTTAGGAGGTGAAGTTGTATTTAGATCCGTTTAAAATATTCCAAAATTTTCATAAGTTGTTACTAAATACTACAATTTAGTAAGTATATGCACTTTACTATTTTTGGTAAGTTAATTTTTCATTAACATTTATAATTATTAAAATATAAATTTAAGCTTTATAGGAATTCATATAGTTTAAAATTTACAGTTAACTTTTAATGTCTCTATTTTTTTATTATTATTATTCTGATATCATTATACTAAATTTTGGTAAAAACTTTTATTTATAAATTGTAATCGTATTTAAAAAAAAATTAAATTTTTGGTATAAAACCCAATGCATTATAACAATACCTCCAAGGTGTTGTGTGAATCGGTTTAATTTCTAAGGTGTCCATGGTAGTGAAAAAATAATACAATTTAAAACATTATTTTAAATAAATTTATTACGAAAAACATTTTTCGAAATTAAAAATAGGGGGTTGGCGCGCGAAGCGCGCAGGGGGGCGAAGCCCCCCTAGTATATATATATATGTATGGTAATGAACAATTATCTTACCAAAAATAGTAAAGTGCATATACTTAATTGTAGTATTTAGTAAAAAGCTATTAAAATTTTAGATTATTTTAAACGGATCTAAATAGAACTTTACCTCCTAAAATTAATTTATTTAAGTCATTGCGAAGAGTTCTATATGTCATTAATATTTTGTACTTTTCGAGTAATAAAACTTTCTTCTTAATTAAATTAATTTTTGTATTAGTTTTAAAGAATTATTTATAACATTTTAGCGGTATATAAATAAAAACCTGTTTCTTCCATTTCTCCCGTAATTCGTAATTTGCACCCTCTTTCAAAATTTTCGTTTTAATCCATAATTATATCCAATTTATTTTTACTATGCAGAGCCCAAATATTTATTTTGATTATTATAAACAAATTCATTTCTTAAATATCCTTCTGTTTCTAATAAATACATACTTGTTTTTTTAAAATATTGTTTTATATAAATATACGTAATCTACTTATATATCCATACTATTTTTAAATTTTGATTTGAATAATATTTAAATTAAATACTACTAAAATAATAATTTTCGAAAAACTTTTGAAATGTAATTCGTATTTTACATTGCTACTGTTAAAATTTGAATTTTCTTTTGCCTATACTGTTTATAATAGAATTATCTTAAAAATGCAATAATTTATGAATTTAATTTTTAATTTATTGTATATTTCACATATAAATATTTGGAAAAGTGTATGTTATACTTGATTCATATTTATTTTATCTTCGAAAATTTGTGCATATTTTTAAAAACGTTACATTAAATTTTAGGTCTGTTTCTATTTTATGAGTTTTATCAGGAATTAGTAAACTAATACACATTCTTTCAAGTTATATTCACAACTTTTTTTTGCGCACGGAAAAATACATATATTATCTATTCTTGAAAAAAAAAATAACACGTACACACACACACTCACACACACACACACACACACAGGGCTGATGCCCTGAACAGGCACAAGAGCTTTGGTGCTCCGTGTCAGAGAGCCTGCAGGATAGCCGCGCTAAGGGTGGCCCGGGCGTACCGAACCGTATCTGACATTGCGCTCTCGGTGATCGCGGGGACCGCCCCCTTCGACCTCCTGGCAGCCGAGAGAGCTGAAAGACACCGTGAGGGTGGGCGACGCGTAGAAGAGAATCGCTGCCATAACCGATGGTCATTGCGGACCGTAGAGGAGTGGCAGCGGAGATGGGACTCAGCCAGGGACGGCCGCTGGACCTACCGCATCATCCCGCGGATCCGGGAGTGGGCGAGCAGGAAACACGGCTTCGTCAGTTTCCAGCTTCCCCAGGTGTTGACCGGGCACGGATGCTTTCGTAGCTACCTATTTCGTATAGGGGTCTACGGCAGCGCAGAGTGCCCGGCTTGTCCAGGGGTGGACGAAGACGTGGAACACGTCCTCCTATGGTGTCCTCGTTTTAGGACCAGTTTCAAGTCACTTGGAGCGGTCCCCTCACCCCTGAGAGCATCGGGGCGTGCCTGCTTGACTCCCAGGAGGGATGGAACGCGGTAGTGACCCTCTGTACGTCCGTAGTGGACAGCTGTGTCTCATCAGAAGAGAAGAGGAGAGAGGAGTTGCGATGGCAACGGTAGTGGGCTAGTGTAGCCGTTGCCTCCCCCCGCGAAGTAATGCCTTGCGGCGGTTCCCGCGGGGGAATAAAGGTAAGGAAAGAGGTGGAGTTTTAGTGGGTATGCCTATCGACATTCTTCGGTAGGAGAGTCCCACACACGGGGAGTCTCGCATGGCTCCAGTCATGGTGCATTAAGCATTTCTCCACCACTTCGAAAAAAAAAAAAAAAAAAAAAAAAAAAAAAAAAAAAAAAAACACACACACACAACACACACACATGCACACACACACACACACACACACACACACACACACACGCACACACGCACACACGCACGCACGCACGCAAGCACACACACACACACACACGCACACACGCACACACGCACGCACGCACGCAAGCACACACACACACACACACACACACACACTTATATATATGACATATTTATAACATATATATATGACATATTTATATAACATATATATATGACATATTTATATAACATATATATATAACATATATATGACATATATATATAACATATATATATGACATATATATATATATAACATATATATAACATATATATGAAATATATATATAAAACATATATATATATGTTGAATTCTGAATTCTTAGACACGGCGGAGGCGGCGTCGTCGGCGAAATATTTATATATTATAGAGAGATATAACATATATATATAACATATATATATAACATATATATATATATGACATACATATATAACACATATATATGACATATATATATAACATATATGACATATATATAACATATATATATAACATATATATATGACATATATATACAGGGTGTCCCAAAAGTATGGAGACACCTGAATATCTCGGAAAATAAGGGTGCTAGGAAAAAAACTTTCAATATAAAAGCTTTAGGAAATCAAACGATGCATCTGATGGTGACCTTCAATTTGACCTTAAGCTTGACCTTCAAGGTTATTTGAAGGTCAAAGAGATTTTTTTAAATGGGAACCCCTATTTTTGACACCGGATTCAGAAAGAGCGAAAAATTTTACGTCCAAAGCGATGGTTTTCAATTTGTTAGAATGACCTTCAAAAGGTAAAATGAAGGTTAAATATTGAAAAATCGTAAACAAGCTATTTTCTTTGAACTTTTTCGGATTTGTGGGCGAATGAATGTCAGAGTAGATTTTGGGATTAACAACCTTGAGTATCTCGACCTTGGAGTTAATTTTCAAGGTCATTCAAAGGTCAAAGTAAATTTTTTATGGACAGCCTTATTTCTGACACCGGATTAAAAGAGAGCGGAAAACGTAATGCCAGAAATGAGTCGCCTTGCCTCTCACGATGGGATGCTTGCTTAACGTGATTCTCCTTTGTCTCTCACGATGGAATGCTTAAGTAAAACTATAAAATTTGCAAAATTGGAAAATTTGCAAAAATAAAAAATTTGCAAAATTAGAAAATTTGCAAAAATAAAAAATTTGCAAAATTGGAAAATTTGCAAAAATAAAAAATTTGCAAAATTGGAAAATTTGCAAAAATAAAAAATTTGCAAAATTAGAAAATTTGCAAAAATAAAAAATTTGCAAAATTGGAAAATTTGCAAAAATAAAAAATTTGCAAAATTGGAAAATTTGCAAAAATAAAAAATTTGCAAAATTGGAAAA
Organism: Theocolax elegans; assembly: GCA_026168455.1. Taxonomy (NCBI): domain Eukaryota; kingdom Metazoa; phylum Arthropoda; class Insecta; order Hymenoptera; family Cerocephalidae; genus Theocolax; species Theocolax elegans. The sequence goes on from CM047425.1 coordinate 57,852,479, forward strand.
TTTGAAAAATTGGAAAATTTGCAAAAATAAAAAATTTGAAAAATTGGAAAATTTGCAAAAATAAAAAATTTGCAAAATTGGAAAATTTGCAAAAATAAAAAATTTGCAAAATTGGAAAATTTGCAAAAATAAAAAATTTGCAAAATTGGAAAATTTGCAAAAATAAAAAATTTGCAAAATTGGAAAATTTGCAAAAATGAAAAATTTGCACAATTGAAAAATTTGCAAAAATGAAAAATTTGCAACAATGCAAGACAGGCTGGTGTCCTGCCGGTGAAGGCAAGACAGTCTGATCCAACCGGGTAAAATAAGCCCTGGATTTGGGTTTAGCAAGTCAAAATACACAAAAACCACGTACACTCATAAAAAACTGTTTTACTCCGAATCTTACCATTTTAATATGGATTTTATGCACCCTTTTCACGGTTTTTTATAACTTTAAAAAATTTTTGGGGATGCCTGAGTAACAGCTACGTTGGATTCGGATTCAGCACGTCAAATACATAAGAATACATAGGTCTCGTTCCCAGAATAGACCACTTTTTTGAATGCTAGTGACATTATTATAATAAGAGTATACACCGGGGGTACCCAGTTAAAATTCTGAGCCCATATTCGTGTACAACAACCCCGAAAACCTCGTGGGTAGTGTTTTCAGTGACTCTGAAAATTTCAACGAACAAGTTTGAATTTGGTCTATTAAAGCATTCATTCTGTTTTCAATTATTAGTTTTGTTTTACAATTCTCAACTTATTCTTCATTTCTTTTATTCATTTGAATATGAATCGTCTTTCAGAACGTGAACGAATAACCATTCTCATGATGAGAGGATGGGGTAACATGGTCAGGTCATATCGTCGAGTTGCGGCTTTATTTAATGCAGAATACCGTTTACCGTTGCAACCAGGAATTTCACAAAAAACAGTTGGAAAAACTATTTCTCGTTTTGAGCAAACTGGTAGTGTTAAAGATTGCCCCAAAAGTGGGAGGCCTAAGATTGCGACTGATGAAGAAACTTCTTTGAATGTGGCATTATCATTCATTGAAAATCCTGGAACCTCTATCAGGCAAGTATCTCGGGAAACAAATGTTTGTAGGACTTCCGTTCATAGAATTATGAAACTGTTGAAATTTCATCCATATAAAATCAAATTGGTACAAGAATAAAATGAGGATGATTTTGATCGAAGACTGGAATTTGCCGAATTAATGATGAACCGTATAGATGCGCGGCAAAATTTTTTAAACGAAATAGTATTTTCCGATGAATGTACTTTTTAGTTAGATGGCAACGTTAATCGTCACAATTGTAGGTTCTGGGCATCAGAGAATCCACACTGGTTTTTGGAATCACATACACAACATCCACAAAAACTAAATGTTTGGGCAGGTATCATAAACTATAGCATAGTAGGGCCGTTTTTTATAGAAGGTAATTTGACAGGAAAAAAGTATCTAAACATGTTAAGGAATGAAATCGTACCTGCGGTTAATGAGATTGTCGGTGACAATTTTAACACCACTTACTTTCAACAAGATGGGGCGGCCCCTCATTATGCAATAAACGTGCGTAATTATTTAGATGAAACATTTCCAGGACGAGTAATTGGGCGTAGAGGAACTATTGAGTTACCACCTCGTTCCCCTGACATGTCGCCACTACATTATTTTTTATGGGGCTACGTCAAAAACAAAGTGTATGCTACTAAACCTGCAAACTTGGAGGAATTACGACAACGTATTATTGATACGATACAGGCAATCCCAAATGAAATGATTCAAAGAGCAGTTTCATCATCTTATGATCGCATGGGGCATTGTCAACTAAAAAATGGAGGGCATTTCGAGCAAGAACTTTAAATGGTAACTGACGATTTCTGAAAGAATTTTCATCTTGCCTTCACAGGCCAGACACCAGCCTGTCTTGCCTTTAACGGCCGGACACCAGCCTGTCTTGCCTTCACCGGCCGGACATCAGCCTGTCTTGCCTTCACCGGCTAGACATCACGTCAATCGTGAGAGGCAAGGGGACTCACGTTAATCAAGCACCCCAAAGGAAACAGAACTTACTACGTCCACGTCGTTGTTTCTGGGTAGCGCTAAAAGTAAGGTTAGTAAATTTACGACAATAGTTTCTAAGTGTTTATGAAATTTAACCTTCAATTAACTTTCTCATGTTCACAACGAAAAACTGTAAAATATCATTTCTGGTATTACGTTTTCCGCTCTCTTTGAATCCGGTGTCAGAAATAAGGCTGTCCATAAAAAATTTACTTTGACCTTTGAATGACCTTGAAAATTAACTCCAAGATCGAGATACTCAAGGTTGTTAATCCCAAAATCTACTCTGACATTTATTCGCCCACAAATCCGAAAAAGTTCAAAGAAAATAGCTTGTTTACGATTTTTCAATATTTAACCTTCATTTTACCTTTTGAAGGTCATTCTAACAAATTGAAAACCATCGCTTTGGACGTAAAATTTTTCGCTCTTTCTGAATCCGGTGTCAAAAATAAGGGTTCCCATTTAAAAAAATCTCTTTGACCTTTAAATAACCTTGAAGGTCAAGCTTAAGGTCAAATTGAAGGTCACCATCAGATGCATCGTTTGATTTCCTAAAGCTTTTATATTGAAAGTTTTTTTCCTAGCACCCTTATTTTCCGAGATATTCAGGTGTGTCCATACTTTTGGGACACCCTGTATATAACATATATATGACATATATATATATGTTGAATCCTGAATTCTTAGACACGGCGGCGGCGGCGGCGGCGAAACATTTATATATTATAGAGATATATATATATATATATATATATATGTGTGTGCGTGTACATATTCACAAGCACATTGGGGATATTATATGCATATGTTTAGGCACTACAAATATGAATATCTTAACCTGTTAACATGCACTATTTTCGTTTTATTATGAGCTAGCTCTATTTTTACATTTCCCTTGTTATTAACTATTTCTAAAATCCGATGTGGTCCAGTATATTGATCGCCTAGTTTGTATTTCTTTCCTCCTTTTAACAACCAGACATTATCCCCTGCCTGAAATTCTTAATGATTGGCTTTCCTGTCGTAATAGAATTTCGACCTATGTTTAGAGGCTATTAATTTTTCTCGCGCGATTCCCTGTATTTCGTTTGAACGTTGTCGTAAATTTATAATGTAATCATCATACGTTGGAACTCGTTCTCGTGGGTCTAAAGGTTCGTTTGATGGTAGTCGCGCTTTTCGTGCAAAAACAATTTCAAAGGTGACCCTCATGTACCGACGAATTATATGAAAACGCGGCTAATTCGCATAACTCATTGCATGCGTCATTCCTTTCTATCATTGTTTTAAATAATCTGCTAAGCTGCTATGAAAACGCTCAACGGAGTTGGACTGAGGGTGATAAGCCGTGGTTTTAACTTGTTTAATCCTAAAAATTTTCGCTACTTCTCTCCTCAGACTACTTAAAAATGAGGTGCCTTGGTCGGAGATAATTAATAATGGGGCGCTAAAAATTGAAAAGTGTCGGCAAACTAACGCTTCGGCGATCGTTGCCGCGGTCGCGTCTGGTACGGGTATTGCCATACAGTATTTTGAAAGGTTGCATTGAATGGTTAATATATTATTGTTATTATTTCGAGATCTGGGAAATGGTCCCACAAGATAGACCGATATGGGTTCCATAGCCGAGTACGGAGTATTTGTTATTATCAAACATTCTTTAGTTTTAACACGAACCAATTTTTTTACTTGGCAAGTTAAACAATGTCTAATGTAGTTTTGCACGTCTTTCTTAATATCTGGCCAATAGAAACGTTGTTTTATACGTTTATAGGTTTTTGTTACCCCTTTATGCCCTGCACAAGCAAACTCGTGCATTTCGCGAATAATATTTTCCCTATTACCCTCTTCCACACATTTTATGAATCCTAAACAAATAATTATTTTTACATTAATTTTTCGTAGAGTTATACTTATTTGTTTCAAAATTTCATTCCATGAAACGTTTTCAATAAATTCGCTCTTCGCGATACTTATTGAACGTAATTTTTCTTTTAATATAATATTTTTCAAATTAAATAGATTCGTTTTTAGATTATTAATAATTTCTGAAGTACTCTGTCGCTCTTCGTCACGTAAGACCATAGCAAAATTCATTTTTCCGTTTTTGTTATTGATTCTTATTTCTCCTGGATTTAAATTGGAAAAATGAGGTAATAATAATTTTGAAGCCAAATTTCTGGATCCTTCATTTAAAGGCATTCCGATCGTAGTTATGAAATAAACGTAATTATCTTTTCTCATAAAGAGTTGTTCTTTAACTTCAATGAATTTCTTTTCGTCGTTTGGTACTTCGTAAAGTTTCCTTTTCTTCCCAGGACTCGTCAAATTTGTTGTTAAAATTATCTTTCTTCATGGGTTGTAAATTTTTGTATGAGTTGACTATCGTTCCAATTTTCTCGGGAGCTTCTTGTATTGGAGGAAGGTTTTTTACTGGTTCTTTTGATATACTTGACTTGTCGGATCATTTTGCTCTCTTTCCATTATAGTTTGGCCGTGTTATTTTTCCTACACGACTGCGTGTTTCCATAGAATGATTTTTAATAACATAAACGGGTTCTTCTATTGGATTTCTTGATAACGCGTCAGCATTAACGTTACTTTTACCGGCTTTGTATACGATGTCAAAGTCGTATGCATTCAGTTTTATTCTCCATCTACTAACTCTAGATGTCGGATCTACTGAGTTTTTAAACCAGACAAGTGGTTTATGATCTGTTATAATGAGGAATCGACGGCCTCTTAGATAGCAAACGAACTGAGTAACGGCATACAGTATGGCTAATGCTTCCCTTGAATAAGTATCATATTTTTGCCCGGCTTTGTTTAATACTCGTGAAACATAAGCAACTAGTACGTCGGTTCCCACCTCTCCTTGTGATAATATTGCTCCTATTGCTGTACCGCTAGCGTCACAAGTCACTATAAATGGTTTATTAAAATCTGCGATTTATAGTTTGGTTGTTTACACAATTTTTCTCTTAAATCATCGAATGCCTTTCGAAACCTCGCTGGACCATAGGAAAGGTGCGTCTTTCTTTAATAAATTACTTAATTTTTAATTTTTCACTCTTTTTGGAATTGGAAATTTTTTTACTGCTTCTAATTTTTTTGGATCCGGCCAAACACCTTCTGATGATAGTACGTGTCCCAGATACACTACTCCTCTCTTTAAAAATTCACATTTGTCTGGCTGTAATTTCAGGTTTGCGGCGCGTACTCTTTGCAAAAATTTTTCAAACTTTTGGTTTGCTCTTGAATATTTTTAGCGTATATAACTGCGTCGTCAAGGAATAAAAATATTTCTTTGCCTTGCATGCCCTCAAAAACACGATCAATCATTCTTTGAAAAGTGGCTGGAGGATTGCACAATCCCATACGCATTGTTTTAAATTGAAATAAACCGAATGAAGAGGCGAATGTTGTTTTATGTCGATCTTCTGGAGCTAACGGAACTTGTAAAAATCCTTGACATAAATCCAAGACGGTGAATACACGATTTTCTGGTCTGATTTGATCGATAATATCTAGTATATTAGTTAATGGGTATCGATCTTTTACGGTTATCGTTTAATTGTCGAAAATCGACAACTAGTCGGTATCGTTTATTTTCCTGACTATCAGGCTTCTTTGTTACTAGAAAAACAGGTGATGTATAATTGGAACTTGGTGGTTCAATTATGTCTCCTTCAATCATTTCTTTTAATTGTTTATCAAGTTCGCTTTTGAGAGCATCAGGAAATCTATATGGCTTAGCTGTGATTGGTATGTCATCGACAGTCGGTATCTTATGTTCTATAGCATTTGTCACACCAAATTTTTCTCCTTTTAGACAGAAACAATCCGAATATTTATCAATTAAATTTTCTATAGATTGTCTTTGTTCCTCGTCCATTTTATCAAAATGCAAGGCTTCTTTTAACCGTTCATTACGATTAAGTGTATTTGTATACTCCGTTATGTTAAGTATCATTGCGTCAGCTCGATTGTCAGATATGTCGTGTATGTCGACCACTTCACTTTCATAACTATAAAAATTATTAATATAAGGTTTATTTGAATAAACCAAATATCTGTTATTCATTTTGTTTTCGCGTTTGGCTTCGACAAATTCACTTCGTAAGTTTTCGTTTATAACTCGCTCATTCAATAAAAAATCGCTAGGGTCCTCATCCTGTTCATTTTCTTCCTGTATGTTTATTAAATTCTCATTATTTATCTCATTTCTAATTTCTTCAGTTCCTTGTTTGTTTATCCATCATATTTCGGTTTTCGGGATAGTATCTAACTTTTCCCCCGACTTAACCAATTCTTTTTTATTCAATTTACAAACATAACTAACATTTTTAACACGAGGTCCGCATTTATCGCCCTCCTCGATTTCGTAATCCATTCGTACTTGACAATTCATCTTTTTATCAACAAAATCTTCTTTATTTTCACGAGGTCCGCACTTATCGCCTTCCTCGTTTTCATAATCCATTTATTCATTTATTTATTTACCAGAGTAATATACACAAAGTATATACATGTTTGCTAACCTTTAAACATACATAATATGTCCGAGGCAGCCAAAAACATCCTATAGAGGTAGACACAGCTACCTGTACATAGGTCCAGTTTATCTAACACTTACAAACTACTTAAAACTACAATACCAAGATCTTTAAATCATCTTGAATATTAATCACAGTACCCAAAACAAAAAAGCTATAATTCAATTATAGTATTGCATATATATATATATTATTTTTCTATAAATATTTTCTATAATATATTTGTTCCAATCCATTTCTTAATCTTTTTCTTATTGTATTTTTTATTTATGTCTAAATTTTTAAGATTAATGTTAGTATTAGGCAAACGATTGAAAATTTGTATCGCTCTAACAAAGTTATTTTTATCACTAACAGCTTTCGTGCACTTTGGTGGAATTATTAGTTTATTTCTAGTTACATAAGCAAAAATTTGTTTTAAATTCAAAGGACTGTCTTGATCAAAGTTATTTTTGTTCACAATTCTTAAAATTCTTTTCTGTACCTTTTGTAATAAGTCGAAATTATTTTTATAAGCTCCAGCCCAAGCTATATTACCATAGCTAATAATGCTGTGGAGAAATGCATAATATATCAATCTAAGAGTGTCTGATTGCATATATTTCGACATTTTATACATTATATATATTATATATTTGGTTTTCTTGATCAGATAATCAATATGTTTATCCCATCTCAAATTGAAATCAAATATAATACTTAAGTATTTACAAGATTCAACCCTGCTTAATTTATTACCCTGTATGTAAATATTCATATCAATAGGAACACTATCTCTGTAATTCCCAAATGTTATATATACGGTTTTCGTTATGTTTAGGGATAATTTATTAAGTTCTAACCAGTTAGTTATGTCTTCCAAATACTCATTCATTTTACTTTCAACCCTCTCTCAAGTATCATCAGTTACAATAATTGCAGTATCGTCTGCATAAGAGATAGTATTATCTTTTCGACCAGTTAATAAATCATTAACATAAATTATGAATAAGAGTGGTCCCAGTATAGTACCTTGAGGTACTCCTGTAGTTATTGTTTCAAAGCAACTTTCAGTCGTTCCTATCCTTACTTTTTGCTTTCTATTATTTAAATAATTTGATACAAGTGTATGCGCCTTACCACGTATACCATAGTTATATAATTTGTTTAATAGGATTGAGTGATTGACAGTGTCAAAAGCTTTGGCTAGATCGAGGAAGGTAATGGCTGTTGGTTTACTTTTATCTAAATTACTGTACAATAAATTAGTTATGTAACTAAGCGCATCTTCTGTGCCTTTGTTTTTTATAAATCCAAATTGATTCTGGGCTAATAGTTTATTCTTATCAAAGAACGATTGTAACCTCACATATACAATTTTCTCTAAGATTTTTGCTAGATTAGATATTAATGTTATCGGTCTATAATTTGATAATTCCGTTTTCTTACCAGATTTAAATATTGGCACTACTTATGCAGTTTTTAGGGCCAGAGGCCATACCGATTTCTCAAGACAAAGATTAAAAATATGAGTCAACGTATTAGTAATAATGTATGATATTGTTTTTAAGGCTTTGGTTGTGATGTTATCAACTCCCCCATTTTTTAGTTTCATATTTTCAATTATTTGTAAAATTTCCGAGTTATTTGTCGGATTTATAAATATCAAGTCTTTATTCATAGAAAGCAATTTTAATATTTTACCCTTTTAGTTATTTATTTTATCACTTAAGTTTTTTCCAATTCTACAAAAGTAAGAGTTCATATTATTTGCAATTAGAAAAGGGTCCTGTATTATATTATTGTTGCTAGTTTCAATTTTGCTAATATAATTATCATCTTGCAAATTATTTCCCATTTTATTTTTTATATATTTCCAAATTTCTTTTGCATTATTGACATTTTTCTTAATTAGATTTCTTTCATTATTCATTTTTGCCTCTTTAATCACTTTATCTAGACATTTCGCATAGTTTTTATATTCTAGTTTGATTTGATTATTTTTTGGTTCTTTTTGCATTTTAAGATATAATTGTTCTTTTTTTTCACACGATACAATTATTGCCTTAGAAATCCAATCCTTTCTTGGATTTATTTTATGGATCTTTGATTTTATTATCTTTTTAGACTTTTGTAAGCAGTCTTGTATTTCATTTATAAGAAATGTTGTAGCTTCTTCCGTATCATGCATTGACTCTATTTTGTTCCAATTTTTATTTATTGCTATATTATGCAATTTAGTGTAATTATAATAATGTTTTGCAATCTCATTTTTTAAAGTTGGAGGCTTATCTATTTTTAAGAATAGTGGATAATGATCAGTAAAAGGGGTCGAAAGTTTAAATGTGTTAGTGCTAATAGACTGAGATTTTATATATAAGTTATCAATGCATGTTCCATTTCCGCCACAATCATCAGGTCTAGTTGTATCTATAAAACCAGGATAGAAACCTTTTTCAAGCATATTATTTAATAATTCTTGACTATATATATCATCTTTCATAATGTTGATGTTAAAATCACCAATAATTAGATGATTTTTAGTATTTCTTTTCTTGTCAATATATGTTTTTAAGTTTGCTATAAACTCAAGAGTAGATATATCATATAGATTACTACTATTGTTTAATTTTATTCTTGTGTTTAATAATTTCAACTTGTTTATTTCAATTATCTCCGTGATTTCAGTAACGCAATCCTTTATATATATACAACTACACCATCATTTTGATTAATATTACTATTATTATAATACATTTTATAACCTGATATCGCATACAGCTGAACATTCATCAACTTTCATGTTTCTGAACATATAATTACATAAGGTTTGATCTTTAAACTCCTAATAAAAATTTCAAGTTTTAAAAAATTGGCATTTAGGCTTCTCACATTAACATAGAGTATTATACTATCTTTTTTATTTAGATTCTTATTGAGAGTTTTTAGATCTGAATAGATTTTTTCTTCGTGAATCACTTCCTTTTGTAATTCTTCAATAAAGTGAATATGTTGCTCCATTACTAAGATTCTCGATTTCTTTGGTTTGACGAATTATTTTGCGTGACGTCAGTGCTGACTGAAAAATTCTTTGTTTTGCTGATATTCATGTTGGTCATCAACATGGTTTCTTTAATGTTTCCTATATTACCAACTAATTTTGGTATAGTAGGACTAATTGGGTAATCAGTCATATCTATGTATCTTTGTATCATTGCACATTTCTGTGTATCATTGGCCATATGATTAAATTCTAGATTTGTTTTATATTTTGAGTTGCTAAAGAAACAGTTAATACATGTATTAGTAAATTGGCTATCACATTGTATGGTTGAGTGCGGACTAGCACACTTTAAACAACATGCAGGATTTCTGCATTTTAATGTATTATGTCCAAACCTTCCACAATTAAAACATAGCTTAATGTTTATTAGATCCCAAACCTTACAGCTTTGATATCCAATAAAAATTCTATTTTTATTATCTGCAATAATTTTATACAATACTCTTGGTACTTCAATAATTATGCTGGATTTGTTAGTGTTCATTATACGATTTATGTGTAATACTCGACATTTCTCTTGATATTCTTTAAAGTTTCTTATATTTAATTCATTTTCAATTTCTTCTAAATTCATATTAGTATAATTACCTACTCCAACTATTTTCATCTTTGGATATTCAATTTTCTCAATACTTGTTTTACAGTGATCAGAGATTTTTTCTGTGAGCAACTGAACTGTTGCCTAAGCACTCTTTTCATCCTTACTAATTATTTCTATTTCATTTTCATTTATTATTCTAGATTGCTTAGTTTTAACTTCTTTTTCTTTTACTAAAACATCACAGACTTTTTTTGTAAAAGCTTTCTTACCTTCTACATCTTTTTTAGTATTCTTGACAATAATCTTCGGTATTCTTTTACTTTTAGTAGGTGGTATATTGGAAGTCGCTTGTGCATAAGTTTTTAGGTTATTTTGTATCGTATCCGACTTGTCGTCGCTTTTTTCTTTTTTTATTAATTCTTTTAATAGTGCGTTTTTTTCCATAAGTTCTTGATTAAGTTGTTTTAATAATTGATTTTCAACTTGTATATTTTCTAAATCAGTATTTTCCGATAAAATTGTTGCATTAAACTTGTCTCCATCTCCATGTGATGATAAAATGGAAATTTCATTTAGAATTTTATGTTTTACTTGTTCTTCTTTTGCACTTTTTATTTGAGCAATTATTATTTTTGCTTCTTTACTTAAATTAGTTTCTTGATATTTTAAGGTTAAGTTGAGCTCTACGTAGTCCGGACATATCACAAATACATCACTGATAAATTTTTTGTTCTTACACTTGTCATACTCACTTTTATGATACACATTTTCACACACTATACAAATTACAACTGTTACTCTAAGTTTTGGGTGACATTTAAATACTTTATCAAGATTTTCATCAGGAGGCTTATCAGGAAGCTCACCACCTCCCGCGGCCATCTTGGAATTGAATTGCCATTCGTACTTGACAATTTTTAACTGACTTATCCAATAAATTTTCTTCATTTTTTATTTCATTTTCAATATCATACTTCAGGTCAACTTCGTTTTCATAATTAGTACAGGATCGACTCTCAACCATCCTATCAAACAATGGTGCTTCAATAATACCATAATTTTCAGTAATGTCATCAAATTTTTCTTTAATATGTGGCTCAGTCACATCACATACCCGTGGCTGCGCTTTTTCATTATTTATTTGTAATTGTACTTCCTTCATTAATCCATAACAAATTTCACTTGCTTTACTTATATAACTCTTTAGATCCGACTCCTCGTCGATCTCATGTACTTGTATTTCATTATTTTTATAATCGTCATATAACTCTTGTTCTTTTTCACTCCGATTATATAGGTCTTTGTCGTTGCCATTTTGATTTCTTTCATTTCTTTGTTCTTACTCGTAGATTTCATACGAATCGATTGTGTCAAATTTTATAAACGTTTCATAATTTATATGTAATTAAAAATCACTTAACGTTTCTGAGACTCTATCGGTATAATTATAAAATCTTGAATTTTTCATGTTCGTATAATCATTGTTTTCCCTTGGTTTTGGCATATATCGTATTGATTTTCGGTCATTATTTTCGATATCCTCCATTATATAAATCGATTCATCCGTTTGCATATTATTTGCATTTTCAAAGGGGAGGATTAATCCGTTTAATTCTAAATATTGTACCAAATAATTGATTTTTGCATCGTTTCTACGGAAAAAATCGGTGCCTAAGATTCCGTCTTGTTGTATAGGGAACGAATCATGTACTAAATTGAGTTCCACGGGAGATCCTTCAAAATCTATTCTAATTTTACCACGAGTAGTTAATGAGTGGTCAGTTATGCCTTTTAACAATATAATATCATTTTCGTCGATTTTCACGCGAGAGTCTACCTCTGTAATTACTGACCGGTATCGAAGATTACGACCGGGGCTGAACTTTGTTGGCTTAAATTTATTTTCGCGGTGCGGAAGGGACGTTTGAGCGGGTTTCCGCACTCGAAGTAGAGGGAATTTAATTCGTAGCCTCTCTCTCGACCCTCCTCGGAGAGAGAGAGTATCGGTGTTTCCCTCATTTTGATTTCCTTCTCTTATTTCTCTTTGTAACTTATAACAATCGCGCTTTATGTGACTGGGTTTTCCGCAATGGAAACAAGTAACTGGTGATCTTATATTATTGTTCGATTCGTTATTAATATATCGTGATTCTTGGGAAGTTGGATTAACCGGCTCGCGCACACCGCGAGTCCCGGAATTATTTCCCCAATCTTCTTTGTTAAATTATTTATTATTATTATAACGAACAAAGGAATCATTTTTATCTCTATCTCTATTTGGTAAAAATTCCGTCTGATTTTGATATATGTTCCAACCATCAAATTGTAAATTAGATCTATTATAATTACGACTGTTATCCGAGCGATTTTGCGGGCTATATGAACTGTTTATGGGATTGCGTCGGTTGTTATTATCGGAAAATCTTTCTGCGAAACTACTCGTGCTAATTTGAAGCAATATATGGCTGCATGACCAATTTTAGAACAATATTGACATACAATCGGAGAGTTATTCGAAATATAGTTTACTTTACGCGTTTCTCGAGTTGAACGAAAACGAGCCTCTTCTCGGCTCGGCGTTTCCTCGTCCAAGACGCTACAAGCGAACTCGCGCTCCACCTCGATCGCTTGTTCACAAGCCTGTTTTATAGAAATTGGAGTCCCTAAACGCGCACGAATTTCCCAACGAAACCCTTTTAAAAAGAATTTTAAACAATCTCGCCTTAGTTCAAGCATGAAATGATCTGCTATCGCAACTCGACCCTCTCTGTCGGCCGCTTTGACTATTTTATTTTTTATTTCTTGTAACCGATTAAAATAAGCAACGGCTGTCTCATTGTTTTTCTGTTTTAATTTAGCAAGGTCTCTCGTCCACTCGTAATATGTTTTTATTGACCCGAAGATGTTTTCGAAAAAATCGGATATCTCTTTGATAGAATTAAAATTTTCTCCGCGCGCACAAGTTAAAGCTTCCCCATATAAACGCATTCGAATAAGTTTTGTTAATTCTTCTTCGTCCTCCGACGGTAAAATTTCTTTTGCTTCATTGCATCCGTCCAAAAATTGCGATAAATTTATATTATGACCGTTAAACCGCGGTATTAAATCTAAAGCGTCCTTTAGCGATAAACCTCGAATTTGAGACGTCATGGATTTATTATTTATTGTTTTTTAACTTCACTCCTACCTCATTTTTTCGGTTTTGTTCCGGTGTTTGTTCTTAATTCGTTTAAATTAATTTTATTAAATAATTCGTCTTTAATCTTAGAAGAGTTTGCTTGTTTGGGTGATCTTTTAATTAATTGATTATCGAAGGGAATTGTAAAATCTGTCGCGCTCTGAATTAGTTTTTCGTCGAGTACTTTCGCCGTGTCTGGCACTAATGCCTTTGCTTCCTCTGTTTCTTTTTCGATCGGTGCGGAAATATTACATTACGATACAAGTGCGCAAAATAGGTGATGCCCACACGAGTCGGATTTGCCGCTCGAGCGAAGCGAGGGTGGCAAAAAGACGAGTGTGGGAGTCACCTATGCGCACGTGTATCGTATACTATTTTTCCTAAAGAATTGCGCAAAGATTTCATTTTGTGCTGACATTTGAGCGAGCGACATAGGACATTGCTGCAATAGTGGGTAAAATAAAATTTTCCTTCAACAGTACTCATAATTATAAGAGAAAAAATTATTACCGAGCTTATGACGTTCTCCGGTGTTAAAATCAATGGTTCATATGGACGACAAATTGGGGCTGGTATACTAAAATTTATAGGATTGTTCGCGATAGGTTCTTTTTGTTCCTCGTATTTCAAAACAGCGGGTTTTAAGATAAAATGTTTTACGCGCGTGCGAGTAATTATTGTGTCTTCTTGCTCGTCTTCACTAACTTAGGAAATAGAAGATCAGTTGGAAAAAAAGAGTCTCTATATTCAAAATCGCGAGGTATTTTTATAGATAATGAAATATTTGCTGCACTTTTTTCTAGTCTATCCTTTAAATAATTTATTTCTTTTATCAAATTTTGCACTGTTTCCCTAGGAGTTTTAGTTGAATCAAGAGTATCGCGAGTCTGAACTTTTTCTTTGTATAAATTTAATAACGTATCATTCATAGAAAATTCTAAACTCGTGTTTCTTTGTTTATTTACATAACAATCAGTATTTCTAGGCGAACCTGACATTTTATTTCTAAAGACATTATTCCTTTAATCTCTTTATTGTTCTCTCAAAAATATGAGTTTCCCAGCCGATGCACCAAATTTTATTATAACTAGCAACAATTCGAAAATTACACTAAATATTGTGACGTGTCCACTGGGGATTAGGGTGGAGTCACGAATAAAACAAAAGAACTAAGTAAACGATTGCAGGTTTATTGCACTCAAGGTGCTCACGAGTAATACACGACAAAGCAGCGGCTTTGCCGTTCAAAATTGCCAGTCACGTTGGCCGCGGTCGCTCGCGTTCGCGCGATTGCGGGCCGTCCCGCACCTAACTACGCGTCGCGCACACACACTTCAAGGAAGCTGGATTTTGGACGAAGGAGCACGGCTCACCTGGACGCTCGTCTCCTGGATCCCTCGGACACACAAGTAGCCTTTTAAAATTGCGGTATTTACGTCTAGCAAGGTCGGTGGTCGGTCGCAGTCTGTCTATTATCGGCACGCACGAAGCGAGAGAGTTTCTCCTCTGCGTATTGCGCAGGCGCGCCTACTCTCGCGTCTCGAGTCGTGCGCGCTCGGCTCGGTTCGTACTGGCCGCTCGGGCCGTGATTTCGCTGCCTCGACGGAGATGTCGTCGACGACGTTGACTTCGTGGTGCTGGATGGCGATTGAGTAACTGCGACCCTGCTGAGAATACTATCTGCAAGGTAAGCTTTTAAATCGTTCCTTTTTACCTCGATTTTAAGCTAAATTGAGCCCCTCGAGTTTCTTCATTGCAGGTGCCGTATATTGTCAATACGGGATCTTCGGCTCGGAGTGTCCGGACAGCTGGAGCACGTCGGCGCCCCATAACAGCCGTTAGTGAGCGGAGTCAGGCGTCGGTGAATCGTCGTCGTCCTTTGAAGTGCCGCCGAGGTAATTTATTTACTTTCCTCGGGCTCTATATAGATGTTTATTTGTGCCTGCCATGACCTCAAACTAGACCTGTCATCTCCTTTCCTTTTGGTCCTGCTGACATACCTGGGAGAAGATATGCCTGGTTATAGCTTCTCCATCCTCGTTCCTTAGTAGTCGACCAACTTGGTAATTAATTACCGTTTCAGGTACTCTGGTTGGCAGTACACCGTTGCTTGAGCGCAAGGGCGCTACACTCATTCCAAGGCCTGGAGTCTTCGCCTGGGCTGCTCAACATCGGAGGCTTCTCTGGGGTGCTGGAGAGGGTATTCAAGCTGGATGGGACCTGGGGTACAGTATGGGTCATTCCTGGTGCTGGAAAAGTCATTATGATGATGGATCAACGGAGCAGTGTGTGTGTGTGTGCAATTGTGCGCAGTCAGGAGTCGCATCTCCTTTGCTTCGAGTTCTCCTGCTTACTACGCACTATAAGCCTATATCAGTTTCACACATTCGCATATGTGTGTCTATTAGGACTTGATTGGTATGCATAGTACGCTTACTTCGCATAGTAAGCTTGACAGGTGCTATACTATACCTTGCCTCGCTATTTTATTTCGTGACATGTAGTATAACTACAATGTCACAATATATACTTATTTTTTATATTTTTTTTAAATTTATAATTTTACAATTTAATTGAATAAAAATGTAAAATATAATATAATGTGTACTTAATTAATAAAATATTACTTATGTCGACTGTAGTATAACTAAATTAATTAATATTTTTATCGGTCTTACAGTCAATTATATGGGCAATCACATTGCCCTTCTTATAATCACCCCCGAACAATCTATAAAAATAAAAATAAAAAATATAAAATATAAAAAATAAATAATAAAAACACTAACTAAACATAAAAACAAATTATTAATAAAGCAATCTGACTGCCCCCCTGCACCAAAAATCTACTAACCCCAAATATGATGTCCGACGTTTCGAGCTCGCTGCTGCTCCTCATCAGGGACTGAAATGAAAATCTATTCCACACGATATTTAAACCCTCAAAAAAGCCTCCCCACTCCAAGGACCCACCCTAAATAAATTCACACCAATAAACTAAGCTAGGTTAAGATAGGATGGTAAATCTTATTTAATTTACTTGACTCCAACATTAAATTAACATTCTTATCATTCTTAAATATATGAATATTCTCAAGACTTTCTCTTTTAAATTTATTCATAATATTTTGTTCTAAAATTTCTACATTTTTAAAATCAAATGAATGAACAAAATCTAAACAATGCTCTTTCAAACCTGATGTGACAGATACACTCCTCAAACTAAATTTATGTTCATAAATTCTCTTTTTCAAATATCTACTAGTTTGACCAATGTAACATTTATCACAATCAATACAATTTATTTTATAAACAACTCCAGATTTATCATCCTTTCTATCTATATCCTTACAATTATTAAACAAAAAACTTAATTATTAATATTTCTAAAGAAAACTTGAATATCTAGTTTTTTAAATTCTTTTCTTATTCTTTCAGATAAACCTCTAACATACGGTATAACAACAAATGCATCAATTTTAATATCTACTCTAACTTTTAATTTACTATTATAAATTTGATTCACTCTCTCTTCAATCACTCTATTAATCAAATCTATCGGATAATTATTATTAACAAAAGTTTTTTTAACTCAATCCAAATTTACTTTTCTAAAATCACCGTGTGACAGTCCAACGGCACGGTCAATAACACCTTTCAACGCACCAATCTTGTCACTGAACTGGTGATGAGAATGGAAATTTAAAAATCTACCCGACCAAGTAGGCTTTCTATACCAATTTAATTTAACTTTATTTTTATCATCTCTAATAACTTTAATATCTAAAAAATTTAATTCTTTATCAATCTCAACCTCTACTGTAAATTTAATTCTATCATGAATTGAATTAAAAACATCAACCATTTCATCAACAAAACATTCAGGTACTATCGTAAAGATGTCATCAACAAATCTACTAAAAATCATTGGTTCAAAACTCAATTTCGACAAAGCAATACCCCCTAACTTTTCCATCACTAAATTAGCTATTACAGGTGACAACGGTGATCCCATTGGGCATCCATATCCCTGTTCATAAAAATCTTTATCAAAAGAAAAAAATGTATTATTAAATACTAAATTAAGTGCTTTCGTAAATTCATTAATATCTAAAATAGTATATAAACTAATATCTGACCATTTTTCTATTATTATATCATTCACAAAATCTAAAGGAACGTTTGTAAATAAAGATACAATATCCAATGAGATCATTTTACAATTATTCGGAATAATCATATCTTTCATCATATTATAAAAACTCCAACTATCTTTAATATAAGAATTTGTTTTACCAACTACATTAACTAAAATATCAGACAAAAATCTAGCAAGCTTATAAGTAGGAAAATTAATAGATGATATAATTATTCTATATGTCAGCTTTTCTTTGTGAATCTTAGGAAGCCCATAACATTTTGCTACTATACCATTTTCACATGTTAAATATTTAAAAGTTTTATCATCAATATAATCTTTCTTTCTCCAACAAGAAAGTAACTCCTTTAATTTATCTTGCAATTTATTGATATGTGGATTCCTAATTTTCTTATATGTAGTGTCATCATTCAAAAGGAGCTTAATCCGATCTATAACATCCCTTTTATACGAAGCCACTGTTATATTACCTTTATCCGCTTTCTGAAAAATTATCTCTGGATTTTCCTTCTAGAAATCCTTAGTTATTTTTAATTCACGAAATAAATTACTATTTAAAAAATTATCATATTTACTTTCTTTTTTAAAATTACCTACCACTTTGACCAAAGATCCTCTACATTTAGTTTTGAAATTTTTTTCAAAACCTATTATTCTACTTTCAACATCAGCAACTATTTCTTAAATAGGAAGATCCCTCCTCAAATATGGTAGACCAAACCTAGAACCCCTTGACCCTAGAACCTCTTGATTAAACATAAAATGTTTTACATCATTCAAATTTAAATTTCTAAATAAATAATTTCTCAAATCTAATAAAAATCCTTTCAAACGGTGGAACTCAAAATTTAAATCTCTAATTTCAAAATTTAATAATCTATTTTATATTTTAATTCGATATGTCTAAAATAAAACATATTAACCCTTAATAGACCTTTATTAAATTAATAAAATATTACTTATGTCGACTGTAGTATAACTAAATTAATTAATATTTTTATCGGTCTTACAGTCAATTATATAATATTATATTATATTATATTATATTATATTATATTATATTATATTATATTATATTATATTATATTATATTATATTATATTATATTATATTATATTATATTCGTATAAAAAGGATGTTATAGATCGGATTAAGCTCCTTTTGAATGATGACACTACATATAAGAAAATTAGGAATCCACATATCAATAAATTGCAAGATAAATTAAAGGAGTTACTTTCTTGTTGGAGAAAGAAAGATTATATTGATGATAAAACATTTAAATATTTAACATGTGAAAATGGTATAGTAGCAAAATGTTATGGGCTTCCTAAGATTCACAAAGAAAAGCTGACATATAGAATAATTATATCATCTATTAATTTTCCTACTTATAAGCTTGCTAGATTTTTGTCTGATATTTTAGTTAATGTAGTTGGTAAAACAAATTCTTATATTAAAGATAGTTGGAGTTTTTATAATATGATGAAAGATATGATTATTCCGAATAATTGTAAAATGATCTCATTGGATATTGTATCTTTATTTACAAACGTTCCTTTAGATTTTGTGAATGATATAATAATAGAAAAATGGTCAGATATTAGTTTATATACTATTTTAGATATTAATGAATTTACGAAAGCACTTAATTTAGTATTTAATAATACATTTTTTCTTTTGATAAAGATTTTTATGAACAGGGATATGGATGCCCAATGGGATCACCGTTGTCACCTGTAATAGCTAATTTAGTGATGGAAAAGTTAGAGGGTATTGCTTTGTCGAAATTGAGTTTTGAACCAATGATTTTTAGTAGATTTGTTGATGACATCTTTACGATAGTAACTGAATGTTTTGTTGATGAAATGGTTGATGTTTTTAATTCAATTCATGATAGAATTAAATTTATAGTAGAGGTTGAGATTGATAAAGAATTAAATTTTTTAGATATTAAAGTTATTAGAGATGATAAAAATAAAGTTAAATTAAATTGGTATAGAAAGCCTACTTGGTCGGGTAGATTATTAAATTTCCATTCTCATCACCAGTTCAGTGACAAGATTGGTGCGTTGAAAGGTGTTATTGACCGTGCCGTTGAACTGTCACACGGTGATTTTAGAAAAGTAAATTTGGATTGAGTTAAAAAAACTTTTGTTAATAATAATTATCCGATAGATTTGATTAATAGAGTGATTGAAGAGAGAGTGAATCAAATTTATAATAGTAAATTAAAAGTTAGAGTAGATATTAAAATTGATGCATTTGTTGTTATACCGTATGTTAGAGGTTTATCTGAAAGAATAAGAAAAGAATTTAAAAAACTAGATATTCAAGTTTTCTTTAGAAGTATTAATAATTTAAGTTTTTTGTTTAATAATTGTAAGGATATAGATAGAAAGGATGATAAATCTGGAGTTGTTTATAAAATAAATTGTATTGATTGTGATAAATGTTACATTGGTCAAACTAGTAGATATTTGAAAAAGCGAATTTATGAACATAAATATAGTTTGAGGAGTGTATCTGTCACATTAGGTTTGAAAGAGCATTGTTTAGATTTTGTTCATTCATTTGATTTTAAAAATGTAGAAATTTTAGAACAAAATATTATGAATAAATTTAAAAGAGAAAGTCTTGAGAATATTCATATATTTAAGAATGATAAGAATGTTAATTTAATGTTGGAGTCTAGTAAATTAAATAAGATTTATCACCCTCTCTTAACTTAGCTTAGTTTATTGGTGTGAATTTATTTAGGGTGGGTCCTTGGAGTGGTGAGGCTTTTTTGAGGGTTTAAATATCGTGTGGAATAGATTTTCATTTTAGTCCCTGATGAGGAGCAGCAGCGAGCTCGAAACGTCGGACATCATATTTGGGGTTAGTAGATTTTTGGTGCAGGGGGGCAGTCAGATTGCTTTATTAATAATTTGTTTTTATGTTTAGTTAGTGTTTTTATTATTTATTTTTTATATTTTATATTTTTTATTTTTATTTTTATAGATTCTTCGGGATGATTATAAGTAGGGGCAATCTGATGGCCCATATAATTGACTGTAAGACCGATAAAATATTAATTAATGTAATTAATTACCCTAGTATTCAGTAACAATCAATTTTTTTCAGTCAATAAATTAAAAATAACAGTGTATTATATTTGCAACTTTGTATACACTTATTTAATCTTAGTCAATTACACAAGTGTTTATAGATACTGAACATATTTATACATAATACTGAAACAATTAAAAAAACAAATGTGTTATTTTTCTACCAGAATAATATTTTCAACAACATAAATTAGAATATAAAATTATTCTTTGACCATTTTACATATATTTAATGCTTTTCCATGATGTTTTACGGAAGGGAGATGAAGAATTTAAAATTTCATACAAAATTACTAAACTCAGCTAATGCATCATATGTATTCAATTATTCTTTCAAACAAATAATTATACGTAATAATTGAATTTATAAAAATTTTTTTCAGATTAAAATTCTGGCTAAATTTTTTTATTTTCACATTTTATTAATTTTGTTTTATTTTCAAAAATCTTTTATAAAAAAGAATATTAGTAATTGCAACCAAAAAATATAAATGATATTATACAATTATAATAATAAAAATTGAATACTAATTATAAAAGTTATTTTAATATTACATTTGGTATTACATTAAAAAAATGAAAGAAAAATAATATTTTAAATTTTTTAGCCACCTTCCTCACGCATTTTACATCTTAGAAATAGGAGATGATGATATTATTATTCACATGTACCGATACCCCTAAATTATTTTTGGAATTTTTCTAATTTTATTTCCCCCCTCCCCTCATGACTCCTCCTGCACCTATCATTAGATGTAAGATAAATGATGTGTGGTTGTCGTATGCAGCGTTAACCCTTCCACTCCACACATACGTTTAATTCTTGTAACTTTTGGGATACCGGACACCGTACACCGGAGAACGGATGACTTTTGATATATATATATAGATGATAAATCAAAAATAAAATTTTAATTTTTTTATTCACCTTTCTCACGCATTTTACACCTTTGTAATAGAGTATAATGAAAAATGTGTAAGAACGTATATGTAAATGTGATAAAAAGCAGAACGAATCATCAAATAAAATATATATTACATTAAAATATATTATTTAAGGTATTAAAAATTATTAGACTGACAGTACTGCTTCAGTCTATGTTAGTATTACTGCGACCACTTTATTTTTACATTATTTATGTATGTAGGGACTATTATTTATTAATAATTACTTATAATATTACTTATAGGTATGCTCTTAATATAATAATTTAAATTGGTACAAAAATATACAAAAATTGGAGTACTGGCAAAAGTGCTTATACACTTTTTTAATATTTTATCCCGTAATTAGGGGAGTTATCCCGGAATACCTCACAAATTCCCGAAATATCGAGGAAATCCCGTAATTAGTGAAGTATCCCGAAATAACCCACAAATTCTCGAAATATTTAGAAAATCCCGAAATTAGTGGACTTATCCCGGAATACCTCAAAATTTTCCGAAATATCGAGGAAATCCCGTAATTAGTGAAGTTATCCAGGCATACCTCAGAAATTCCCGAAATATCGAGGAAATCCCGTCGTTAGTGAAGTTATCCCGTCATATCCAGGAAATCCCAAAATTAGTAAAGTATCCGGGCATACCACGAAAATGACCGACATATTAATAAAATCTCAGAATTGGTGGAGTTATCCCGGAGTACATCAAAAATTCCCGAAATATCCAGGAAATCCCGTTATTAGTAAAGTTATCCCGAAATAACTCAGAAATTCCCGAATATCCACTAAATCCCAAAATTAGTAAAGTTATCCCGAAATACCACAGAAAATCCCGAAATATCCAGGAAATCCCGAAATTGGTGGATTAACCCGGAATACCACAGAAAATCCCGAACATCCAGAAAATCCCGAAACATCCAGGAAATCCCGAAAGTGGTGCAGTTATCCCGGAATACGTCAGAAAATCTCGAAACATCCAGGAAATTTAGAAATTAGGGAATTTATCCCGGAATACGTAGAAACTCCCGAAACATCCAGGAAATCCCGAAAGTGGTGGAGTTATCCCGGAATACGTCAGAAAATCCCGAAACATCCAGGAAATCCCGAAAGTGGTGGAATTATCCCGGAATACGTCAGAAAATCCCGAAACATCTAGGAAATCCCTCAATTAGTGAATTTATCCCGAAATACCACAGAAAATCCGGAAACACCACAGAAAATCCCGAAATACCATAGAAAATCTTGAAACAATCAGAATATCCCGAAATTAGGGAATTTATCCCTAAATACCACAGAAAATCCCGAATTAACCAGGAAATCCCGTAATTAGTGAAGTTATCCCGAACAAATTCAGAAATTCTCGAAACATCAGCATTAACCCTTCCACTCCACACATACTCTTAATTCTTACAACAGGACACCGGACACCACCGCCGGACACCGGAGAACGGACGATATTTAATATAATATACAGTATATATATAATATAATATATAGAGGAATTTTTGATGATTAATATAATCTGTCACTTGCAGACTTGTACCAATTACCATAAAAAATGTTACAAGAAGGCAAATGGTTAATAAACCATTCGCGTTCCTTTCGCTCTTGTTTGACTAGGACTAGCCTTACGTCTCCGGGAGTAGCGAGCGAAGTTATTTTGAGAGTAGAGATGTAGGATATAATGTGGGATAAATAAAATAATATATGTTTTATTTCGTATTATTAATGCATTATTTATTTAAATTTGTCATAATAATATGACGTTATTATACAGATATTTCTTTATCATCCACGCATAATTGATTTTGAAGAAATATTTCTCGATCTTGGTGAATAAACCACACTTTCAATTAGATGGCGACGTTTCGATGACTTTTCGTCATCCTCTTCAGGCTATACCTTTATTTATAAAACGATTACATTTGAATATACATAAATAATTGTAGGTTTTGTTTTAAGCCTAATTATTAATAACATTTTACTTACTACTTGTCAATATAAATCGATTAACGTTTAAATTTTGATCGTATTATCACTGAGTCGTCGCACTAAAATAATGAAAAAAAATATGACGTTTCCTTTTAAATAAACATGTTTAACTAAATTCTTCTAGCGTTTTAAAGGACATAGATACATAAAATTACAATATTTTATTAACAATTGCATAAAATTATTTAAGTCAAATAACAATTTTAAATTTGATTAAATAAACATTTGTACTGCAAACACGTTAACAAATTATAGAATGAAATATACACAACGATATTTTTTTATAAACATTAATAATTAATAATCGAAATAAGAATTATTATAAATAAATGCAGATTAAATTAAAAATTGTTGCCGTTGAAAACATGAATTATTGTCAATAAATTGCAATTCAAACCATAAATATTGCAAATAAAATGGAATGCAAAAAAATAATTAATGTAAATAAATTGCAGTTCCAAATAATAATTGTTGTAAGAGACAACGGTTGGTTCAGTAATTGAAATAACATAAAATATCAGGTTTGCCTTTACGAATATTACAAGCGTATAGATAGACGAAAAGAATATACCTTAAGTACCCAAATATATATATATATATATATATATATATATAGACGGTGAGGAACGAAGGTCCGCCTCGAACGTGGATAGCGGTGTCAAATGTCTCGATTATGTCCTGCTAGACCTGCGGGCGTCGACGTTAGATGCGTATGCTTCTGGAGTCCGATGATTGCCAGATGTCGAAGTCGCAGATCCTTGACTATGGCTCGTAGATGTCAACGATGTGTCTCGATCCCCGAATACAAGATCTCTCTTGATTTTGAATCGTATTTCTTCAAAGTCCGAGTAGCAGTGCCACGCCCTCGGACAAAAATCCGAGTTGACTAGCGGAGCTTCGCCTTACGAAAGCTTTAGACGAAAAATTAGGAGTGGCTGGGTCCGTTCTGGGTCCTCTTTATATACCTTAAAAATCTATGCATCTGACCTTGTCTTACGCTTTGCCTTAGATGGAAATTGCGTAAGTATTTCTCGATTTTTCTGTGCTTGCATCCGATTGGGCCGTTAGATGTGCGTGATTAAAAATTATCGAATCCCATGCATTTTCTGCATCGCTTCATAGTTCATTCGGAGAATTTGCTGTCCCCCTTTTATTACTGCGACATCACCCAAAGAACGGCTTAATTTATTACTTCCTTCTAATGCTCGAGTTTTCTAGTCCATATTTCCCATCACCGGCTCTTCTCCGAGCATTGATTTTATAGTGCAGTACAAAAAAAACTTTTGCGCAACCCTTCGTTTCGATCTCACTATCGGCGATCCCGCCTATATGCGTATTAGCTTTGAATAATATCTTCAACTCTACTTATCAGTCTCTTTTTCGTTCGACACACTCGTAAATTAATCTGTCCCTTAGCTGTATAAATTATATTTTATATTACTGCATTTACTTAGAATTATTCTTTATCAACCTTATTTCGTTTTTCTTCTACGCCGTAATTTTATTCTAAACTACGCAGTACTTTTTACGAAAAATAATAATATAGTTTTCGTCGGGACGCGACAGTATCATGTATGGTTCACGTAAATTTTAGGCGTCTAAATGAGATCCGGTGAGTAGTTGACTTTTATATTCTCCCAACCTAGAAAAAATGTCAAAAAATCTTGTAAAATCGCTTAAAATGTAATATTATATGGTGAGAAAGGAAAAAACGTAAGTGTCATTCAAGAATCATGATTTTTGTTTTTTTTTTCCTTTTTTTATATTTATAACGTCAACTCTGTTTGCTCTACTCCCTTTTCTTCTTATAACGAACTCTTTTTTCTTCAAATGACCAATGCAAGGGATTTCTTTTTCTTTTTTTGCTGTTACTCAAAGTGTCTCTTTTAAGCATTCAGCAAAAGTCTGACATCATGTTGACATCCCATTTTCCTTGGTATCGTGTCTCCATTACACTTATATCTGGATGAAATCGTTCTCCTTGTTCTTCACTGAAGTCTCCAAGATTATAAGAGAAGTAGTCGAGATGAGAATGTAAGAAATGCATTTTATAGTTCATCAAGCAACCTAAATTTTTGAAATTTTTCAACATTTCTTCGACAAGTTCCACATAGTTCTCACTCTTTTTATTCCCTAAGAAGTACTCACATACAGATTTGAAACTTTGCCATGCAGCTCTCTCAATGGCAGTCATTTTTGTGTTGAAAATTTTGTCATCAAATAGAGCACGAATTTGAGGACCATCAAAAATACTTTCTTTTAATTTAGCGCCGCTTATTGCGGCACACTTTTCTTCTAAATACTTGAAACAATCGCCATCTTTATTCAGAGCTTTAACAAACTGTTTTACTAGACCAAGTTTGATATGAAGTGGAGGAAGGAGATACTTTGATGGGTCAATCAATGGTGGACGTATAATATTCTTCGATCCTGGTTCAAAATCTGTTCTAGTCAACCATATTTTTTGAACATAGTGATTCTGCCTGTCCCTGCTATCCCACAAACACAAGAAGCAGGGATTTTTAGTAAAACCTGATTGTTGTCCTAATATCATGGTTGCAATTTTAAGATCTCCACAAACTTTCCATTTGTGTTCCGAGTACTTTATTTTTTTTGCAATACTATACTCAAATTTTCATAAGTTTCCTTCAGTTTAGTTGAGTGAGCTTTGAGAATAGATGCAAACTTGTTTCCATTGTGAAGTAAAACAGCTTTAAGACTTCGTTTTGATGAAACAATAAAAAGTCTCCAGTCCTCGTCTTTATAAGTGTTCGGTTTTAGTTCACTTACTAACCCCTTCGCATCTATACAGTGTACTAAAGAATTTTTTGTGTCCTTTGTGAAATATTTTCGAAATCCATGATTCTTGAATGACACTTACGTTTTTTCCTTTCTCACCATATAATATTACATTTTAAGCGATTTTACAAGATTTTTTGACATTTTTTCTAGGTTGGGAGAATATAAAAGTCAACTACTCACCAGATCTCATTTAGACGCCTAAAATTCACGTGAACCATACATGATACATTTACAAAAAAATGTATTGCAACAAAATTACGCTCTTAAATGCAAATTTTCACGATTTTTCGTAGTTTTTCTCGATTTTGCATAGGTTTTCACCATTTTTTCACACTTTCAAGGGCGTACGGATACAATAAACCCTGAATTCAAATTCAGCGCGTCAAAATATATAAAAATCGTGTAGAATACTCTCATAAAAAATTTTTATGTCTTTAACCCACGCTCTTAAATAAGATTTTCAGTGATTTGTCACAGTTTTTCGCGATTTAAAAAAAATTTTGGGGGTGTTTGAGTCAAACCAACCTTGGATTCGGATTTAGCGCGTCAAAATACATAAGGATAGATAGGTCTGGTTGCTTGAACAGACCACTTTTTTTGTGTGCCGGTGTAATTGATATATAATTATTCCTTGCATATTTTTTTTACATTAGTAAATTAATTATCACTAATTATTACTCTTATCTGATTTTTATTGTTGAAATTGAAACGGTTGACGGGTTGGTTCGAATTCCACTCGGCCGGAACTCGCCCCCGTCTCTCGACTATTAGCTCGCGAGAGTGCGTGTCCGCAGTTTGTATCGAGTGCGACAAAGCTCGGACAACAACGATCAAAAAACCGACCCACGTCAACGAAGCGACGAGGTTACCGGAAAACTTTCACAAGGACCGTTATCTCCCGCGACAAAACAAACATTGGTTCATCGAGCCGGATACTCCGTAAGTAACAAACTTGTGCGCGGTCGAGATTCAAAATATTTCTTTATTGTTTTCGTGATTTATTGCGACGGCTTGCTGACGGGATCCCGCGTTTTTACCATCACGGCCATTTTGTCTCGATGCCATGCAGTCGGAAACTCGCGCTTTTACTCGCGTTCTCTCTCGCTCGAATTACGGCGGGTGGCAGATATCCCGCGCGTTTATGTGCTCTCTCTCACTCTCATTACGACGCGCGGCGCATATCCCGCGCTTTTTCCGCGTTCTCTGTCATTTATATTACGGCGAGCGGTGGATATCCGGCGCTTTTACAAACGCGCTCTATCTCTCTCTCTCTCTCTCTCTCGTGGCGGCGGTTAGTGGAGAGGCCGCGCTGTCATTCGCGCTTTCTCGCTCTCGTTAGTGCACGTGCTCTCTTGCTCTGTTTAGGGTAAGTGGAAGAGGCCCCGCGTTCTCCCTTGCGCGTCATCCTGTGTTCATTCAGGAGTGAGGCCAATGTTTTCAAGACTCACATTGTCGCGATGCTTACCTCTGCGCTTGAGAATCCGTGGATATGTGCACAGTTTCATACCTACCTCGCCTTTTTTCTCTCTCTTCATCACGCCGGCGACGCCTGTGCGTGAGATCGAGGAAATCATGCGACTCTTACTCTACTGTCCCTTTTTCTACGTTCCTTCACGCCGGTGAAACCCGTGAATCGGATCGAAGGCATCACGCGAGTCTGTTACTGTTCTCTCTTACTCTTTCTGCCCCCCCTTGTCCAGTGCACACTTTTGGAACTGACCTCGAATGCTCGATGCTTTGGCCATAGTTTGGGTTTGCCCTCCACTCCTGAGCGAGAATCGAGCTGAAGGTGACTCTGTTTCACAGGTAGCGATGGTTTATATTTTGGAAATTCAGCAGGCCTTGCTGACCGGGCCGCGCCAGAAACTGGTGCAATCCTATTGGAAGGACTTTCAAGGCAACCACCTGAGTCTACTTTCCCGACCAGCTGCCGAGAACCCCAACTACGATCGAACAGAGGTCTACGCGGACATCGAACGAGCGTACATCGCCGCGCAGTCAACTCTCTACGACCATGAACAAAGGCTAGCGGGTCCTGCGCTACCTAGCTCGACTCCAGGGCCTTCAAGTCGAATGAGTCAGTCAGGAGTCGACGCCAATCTTGGACATGCCCGCCTGCCTACGATCGACGTGCCACCGTTCTCAGGTCGTAGGGAAGACTGGGAGTCTTTCCGGGATCTATTCCAGTCTCTCATCCACGAAGATCCTCGTCTCAGTGACGTGGCCAGATTCTTCTATCTAAAGACCCTCGTACAAGGTGATGCAAAAGCCGCTCTAGAGACTCTGAAGTTGACTGACACCAACTACACGACCGCCTAGCATCTCCTTGTCGCGGATCGATTTCCATCTTCGAGCAAAGGTGGCAGGTAGTTTCTCGTCCCAATCCAATCGCGCCCTCCAAAGATCGTGTATGAGAAGTTTCATCATCAACACGACCGGCGACAGCCAGCCGCAGGGATCGAAGATGGTGGTCACAGCTGTGAGGATCTCTCGCTTGGTATCTTGGTGCCCCCTGAACCGCGGTGGAGTGAGATGAATGGTGTCCTTGGTTGAATTCCAGTTGATGCCCAGCTCATGAACTGGACCATTGGCAATCAGATTCACCCAAGTAGGTCGCAGACAATCCTCCAAGGGAAAGTCCTCCAAAAGAATTGGGATGTTGGCTACCAACTTCCCGAGCAGAAACCTCCCGCTTTTAGTAGATTGATGAGTTGGTTACGCAACGATAGGGCGCTCTCGATTGTGTCTGCACCAGATAAAATATCATCGACATAATGATCTTGAAGCAAGGCCTGCACAGCGTCCGGAAACGGAGAACCCTCATCAATGCACAGCTGCTTCAGCACACGCAGCGACAGGTAGGGTGCGCAGGATTCTCCATACGTCACTGTTAGCAGTTGGAAGTGCGAGGGGGCCTCATTCTCCTAGAGACTCCATATGATGCATTGCAGATTCACGTCCCGCTCGTATATTCTTATCTGGCGGTACATCATTCTGATGTCAGTGCAAAAGGCCACCTGATGCCGTGGCCACCGAGTCAGGACACGCCAAACCGAATTTTGGAGATTTGGTCCAGTGTATAATGCATCGTTCAAGCTGAAGTCCAGGGAAGATCGTCAAGATGCATCAAAAACTACTCTCAGGCGAGGTTCGGAATCACCTCGTTGCCAGATTGCATGGTGCGGACGCATCTCGTTGGCCGTGACTGGTCTCATATGTCCGAGATGTAGATAGTCATTGAGAAAGCGAGAGTACTTGGTGGCTAAAGCGAAATCTTGATTGAAGCGGCGTTCAAGTGACCGCAGAGCGGACTGGGCTGCACTCATACCGTCCCCCAGAAGATTCAAAGCCCCGGATTTAAGTGGCAAGCGAAGGACGTATCGATCATCTTCTTCACGCCGATACGTCGAGAAGACATGTTCGCAGGCCTCGTTCTCCGGAGATTGTCGCAATGAATTGCAGAGACAGCTTTGCAACAACGATCAAAAAACCGACCTACGACAACGAAGCGACGAGGTTAAAGATCTTTCACAATCACCGTTATCTCCCGCGAGAAAACAAACAGTTATTAAGTTGTCTATTGAGATAAATCATTTAAATTTTTAGATTTTCGAAAATCCGACAATGTAGGTACCTTAATTGGGTAAAAATATGTATGATTTCAGAAGTTGCATTTTAAATGTAAAATGCACTAACTCGTAAACTATTGGTCCTACTAATTTTTTACTTAAGAATACACTTTCTTGTTATAATATTAAAATTGTTAACTTTTCATTTTTTCTTTCCCTATTCGGAATTTCGAAAAACTTTTTTCGTTAAATATCTCAATTATGGCTGTTCTTACGTGATTTATTGAGAGATAATAATTTATTTTGCATAATAACCTGTTTTCCTTTTATAAATCGGTCCCTACTTACTTTTTCTAAATATTTTTTTTTTTCTAATTTTGCAACTAAGGTTTAGTGACTTTTTCAAAAAATTAATTTTAATTTTTATAAATAATTAATTAATAACTTAATTTGTTTATAATTTCGTTCTATCATATAAACATATTTTTATTACGCTTTCGAATAGTTCGTAATCAACTCTATACAAAACGATATAGATGATTTTTAAAGTTGTAAATTAATTGTTTATAATTAATTATTAGCTATATTTATAAAAAGTTAAATTGAAATAATTCTTACACGTAATTTAACAATTAAGATCATACATTATTTTTACTTAATAACATTTTCGCATTTTCCTTATTATTTATAACTGTGACGGTAAGATATTGTTTACTTTACAGTTTGACGAATTCAAGCAACACGAGCGAACAGTATCGTAATATTCGCATCGGCTCGGGCCGGCACGATTCGACCCGGCTCGGTTCGTCGTGGCTACACAGGTGAGATCGGCTTCGCGCGCGCACCTAAAAACATAGGTGAGGGGGAGATTCACGTGCGCTCGGGAGAGATATTGGCGCCTCAACACGCAACAGGTGTTGTTCCCCGCGTCCCGTGTGTCACCTTCGCCGTGCTTGTTTTGCCGTGCGTTCGTGGGTGTATTTTGACTGCAGGTCAAGCCTGCGTTTGCCGTGAGTGTTGCACGGTCGGAAATTGACCTGCAGCCACGCAACCTCGGTGCACAGGCGAACGGACCCCTCGTCCAATACCGCAACAGAAGAAAGAGAGAGAGAGAGAGAGAGAGAGAGAGAGAGAGAGAGAGAGCGACCGGCCAGCTGATCGTTATTCGATTCCAGCAAAGAACAGTAGTAAGTGGTACCACTTCACGCGATTGCATTTTGTTCAATAAACAATAAATAGTTTATTTATAGCGCTAACCAGTCCCGTTGACTGTGTATATTATTTTCGATTACCGACTTGTAATTTAAAGCATAGACCTCTGCGACATATAGATATTTTGTTCGTTCTTTATTTTTAAATTTGTTTCAATAAATTCATTCAAGTAATACAAATTCAATCCGGTGTTTGAGTAATTGAATTTTAATCCACATACGATTTCTTCCGTGATTCTAAGAGCCCGTATATTTTTAATTGAGAAGTGCTGGACGCGATATCCCTATTTCGCGGTCAATTTCAGATTTGATTTTTACCTGGTTGGTATCTGAAACCGGACTTCAGTTTCAGACTAACTCTTAACAGATTTGATAGAGCTGACAGGTAACCGCCGCTGCAACACGGGAAAAATACGTTTATTTATATACGGTAACTCCAACCGTACCGCTGAGCAGCCGCGGTAATAAAATAAACATCCGCGCGGCAGTCAAACTGTTACATAACTTATAATTGTTCATAATTAATAATTAGCTATGTTTATTAAAATATCGAAATACTTCTTTCGACTAATTTAACAATTAAGGTCAGACATTCTTTTTACTTAACAACATTTTCGCATTTTTTTTTATTATTTATAACTTATAATTGTTTATAATTAATCATTAGCTATGCTTATAAAAATATCGAAATACTTCTTTCGCCAAATTTAACAATTAAGTTTGTACGCTCTTTTCGCTTAATAACATATTCCATTTTTTTTATTATTTATAACAAATTGCAATATGTTTATAATTTTTCTTCATATTAATGACAAATTTTTTGCATTATTAAATTGTTTCGAAGATATATTATTTAGATACACAAAAAAAATTTATCTTTTTTTTTCTTACATTTATCAACGTGGTTCATCATTTCAGCAGTATGCAATAAATATTTTTAATAAGTATATGCATAACAATAGTATATTCTATAAACATTTGCAATTTGTGCACAAATTTGTTGTCCACAAAAAGGAAAATGTAATAGTTCTCTTTCTTAAAGTAATTATTTTTGTTGAATACAGTAATATATCTGAAGTTCTAATTGTATAGTTTCTTATTTCCTTAAATATCCAGTATCAATACAATTATTAATATTTTATGTTTTTTTCTATATAATTTTTTTTTATATTTGTTCTATTATAATTTACACTGTGAATAATTGGGTTTTGGTAGTTCATAACTTATTTATGTTATATTTTGTTTGAATGAATAATCTTGTTTCATCAATGTAAGTCCTGTATTTACCTTAAATTATTTTCGTATCAACTTTTTTGTAATATTGTTTATTAATTATATGCACGCTTATAACATCTTTGTTTATTCAAATAGCGCAATTGTTTCTTTTTTTTGTAATTTATTAACTAAGCTTATAGATTCCATATTATTATATATTACAAAATAATTCTTATTTCTTGTTCAATTATAGTAATTATTGGTAACTCATATATATATGGGCTATTTCACGTCAAGTGGTACGATGAAAATTTTAAATCGCTCCAAAATTTGAAAACAGGCTGGAAATATCTTTCAGAAGATAGAAAAAAATTTTTAGGTGTTAAAAATAATTTGCCTAAGAGTTATTCCACCATGAAAAATGAAAATTTTTCAATTTTTTAGAAAAATTTCTATTTTCAAAGCCATTTATCTCAAAATCTATTGATTTTTTTGATAAAATATTAAAAACAACTTTTGTTCAAAATAATCTTTAGAACTTATCTACCTAGGTTACAATTCTTAATTTTAAAATCTCGAAGAGATAGGACTCCCGGAAATATTAAATATCAAAAAAAGGCGACCACGCCACAATTGATTTTGATCTAACACCGCTCAAAAGATCACATTTTTCGAGAGCTTTCGAATGGCGGTGGTTAGATTATTGGCTAAGACCGCTGGTGTAAGTTATACCCCATAAACCTCATAAAATCACTAATTTTCATGTATTTTAGGGCATAACTTACACCAGCGGTCTTGGCCAATAATCTAACCAACGCCATTCGAAAGCTCTCAAAAAATGTGATCTTTTGAGTGGTGTTAGATCAAAATCGATTGTGGTGTGGTCGCCTTTTTTTGATATTCAATATTTCCAAGTGCCCTATCTCTTCGAGATTTTAAAATTAAGAATTATAACCCAGGTAGATAAGTTCTAAAGATTATTTTGAACAAAAGTTGTTTCTAATGTTTTTTCAAAAAAAAACAATAGATTTTGAGATAAATGGCTTTGAAAATAGAAATTTTTCTAAAAAATTGAAAAATTTCCATTTTTCATGGTGGAATAACTCTTAGGCAAATTTTTTTGAACACCTAAAAATTTTTTTCTATCTTCTGGAAGATATTTCTAGCCTGTTTTCAAAATTTGGAGCGATTTAAAATTTTCATCGTACCACTTGACATGCGCGATTCCATGTGAAGTGATCCAGTTAAAAAATAAAATTTTGTTTTAATGTATGGAATCAGTAAGAAACTACTTGAATAGAGTGTAGCTAAATTTTTTGACCTGAATTACAATTAGTACCAAAGCTGTAGCCAATCAAAAAATCGAATTTTTTGAAAAAATTGACTTTTTGGCCACTTTTATCACTTAATAACTCAAAATCTAACAATATTTTCTTATATACATTAAATTTGAAAAAGTTTATTAATTTCAAGAAGAATCAGTTGAAATATTTCATTTATATTATTTTAAAACATTGAATATAGTTATAATCAATAAAAACCTTTATAGTAAAAAAAAGGGTTGTACGATCAAAAATATTTTATCCATTCAAAAATCTAATTCATCGATGATTCAATACCTTCAAAATAATGCAAAGTTTGAGTGCGGTAGAGCATTTTAGACAAAGTTATGGTGTTTTTAGGCAAATTTCTTAAAAAAAAGAGAGCGAAAGCATTTTATGAAGAAAACACACTAACCATATACTTGCATTCAAACAATATGACACTATTATTCCTCAATATTACTAAAATATACTATTTATTGTTAGTCACTGATACTTTTTAATCTCTAAGTTGCTTACAAACACAAATCAGTAGGTATAAACAGTTATACCTGTTATATAATTGGATGAATACCTGAAACTTTTTATAATTCCAATAAATCCAATTATATAACAGGTATAACTAAAAGTATTAGACTTCAATGACAACTAAATAAAAGTATCAGTAACTAACAATAAATAGTATATTTTAGTAATATTGAGGAATAATAGTGTCATATTGTTTGAATGCAAGTGTACGGTTAGTCTGTTTTCTTCATAAAATGCATTCGCTCTCTTTTTTTAAGAAATTTGCCTAAAAACACCATAACTTTGTCTAAAATGCTCTGCCGAACTCAAACTTTGCATTATTTTGAAGGTAATTAATCATCGATGAATTAGATTTTTAAATGGATAAAATATTTTTGATCGTACAACCCTTTTTTTTACTATAAAGGTTTTTATTGATTATAACTATATTCAATGTTTTAAAATAATATAAATGAAATATTTCAACTGATTCTTCTTGAAATTAATAAACTTTTTCAAATTTAATGTATATAAGAAAATATTGTTAGATTTTGAGTTATTAAGTGATAAAAGTGGCCAAAAAGTCAATTTTTTCAAAAAATTCGATTTTTTGATTGGCTACAGCTTTGGTACTAATTGTAATTCAGGTCAAAAAATTTAGCTACACTCTATTCAAGTAGTTTCTTACTGATTCCATACATTAAAACAAAATTTTATTTTTTAACTGGATCACTTCACGTGGAATCTCCCATATATATATATATATATATATATATATATATATATATATATATATATATATATATATGTAATAATTTTTTTCTTTATTAAAATTATTGTTCAGAACGGCTTCTCAACTAATAGTTCGCGTACTGAAGGACTCAAATAAATAACAATTTCACAGGAACAAAACGTGTATTTTTATATTAATAAATATGGAGTACGTGGTTTATTGCCCAAACGTTCGGCCGTGCACACTCACGCAGACCGAGTGCGTCACAAAAGAGTTCCATATAACGGAAGCATTGAGTTCCCCCTACTCCTATACAGTACTTTCGTACATGGGTGTCTTTAACATTATGTATAAGATATTTATTCTAATCATTCTATTATTGATTTTTATTTTTTTTGTTGATATATTTGAGCCTTGTATTCGCTTTTTATTATGGTGAATTATTTTCTTGTATTTTTAATTCGATACATTTATTTTTTTATATTTACTTCTAAGTATGGTACAACATATTTTTTAATTACATTTATATGTTGATTTAATCTGTTAATAATTTTATTAGAATTGATCATTCAAAAAATGAATATGCACGTTTTACATCTCTATCATTTATGTGACAGTGTACTCTTATTTGCAATTATGTATGAGGTGATTGGGTCGCGAAATCAAATGAATAAATTTGTATAACACTTATATATTTATTCGGCAACAATTTAATACAAGAATAATATTAAAATCGTATGCGTTACGGCGAAGGTACGTTTTAACGTGAAAGTGCGCGCGTTTCAAATCGGACGAACATGGAGGCCAGGTTCGCGACGTAAGTCGGGTTAAACGTTGGAATAAGAGTCTCCACGAGAGTCGGGACTTGAATGATGAACCTCCGATTTTCCGGACGCTCATTGCTTCCGTGCAATAAAACGGATGCATCGAAAATCGAGTGGAAGGGCGCAAGGGTTTTTCCCGGACATTTTTTCCTACGCAGGCAACAAACAAATAAGATAAAATTTTAACGAAAATTTAGTATTAAAATTTGATAGACTTTTTAAGCAAATATTTCGTCTAATTCTTATTTTTTCCATAACTTTTGTCCAAATTAAGATATTTGAGCTTCTTTTTTTTTAAACTATATCTACTTGATCTCAGCTATTTAATGGATTTAAGTTTGAATATCTGCGTATATCTCTTTCCGAGTTATTGGCGATTAAGTTTAAACATATTTTTTTCACAATTTTTCGTTAACCGCGTATAACTTTCGTCAAACAGCCTATGAGATTGAATTTCATATGAATTCTTTCATATTTGGGTACCAGAAAACAGCTCTCAAAGTTGCAACATAATCTGTTTACCGGAAGGTGGAACCTCTTCTTGTTAGTATTAACGCATCGAGCATATACTTCACCCTTACAAGTATCGGTTACGCAATTGCCGTAAGAGATGCCCGGTTCTATATCCTAAAGTGACTCAAATTCTATATTTTCAATTATAGTTTATACGCGCATAATTATGTTTTCTTGTTTCTGGGGAATTAAGAACCGCTTATTTTGTACAAATGGTATGACTAAATTACTAAATTGTAAATATATTTCAGCAGCATTTACTACACCGTTATATTGTTCAAATACGTCCCATCCTAATAATCCATCAACATTTATATGGAAATCATTTGGTGTGATATGCATGCTACATAATAATCCATTTAATTCTAATTTCAAAGTGCCCAGAGTTGTACATTATTTAGAACTTATTCCAGTTATCGTCACTATTTGTGTCTTTTTAATTGGTTTTTCTGTATTTATGGAGTTTAATTTAATTAATGATCGATCTGCTCCAGTATCTACATAAAATTGTCCTTCCATTAATGTCAAATTTGAACTATATAATTGTACTATGGATAGTTTATATTCTATTTGTTTAAAGAATCGCCTTATCTTTTTTGTCATTTATCACATCTTTGATTACTTTGCTGTCCATTGCTTTTATTTTTATCTTAAAAACTTGATTTGTGTTGATAAATATTGTTTTTCATTAACTTTCTGAAATCGATTCGATTATCTCTTGAATTATTATAATAATTTTTAAAACCATTTTTATTCTTATAATAGTTCTTCAATAGTGACATACTGTGTTAGTCTAGCCGTGTATGCATCTGCGACCCTACCCTTAAATTTATTCGCAAGAGAATGTAATAACTATTTTTTCCGATTGCAGGTCCGTACGTTTCTACCACGTCGCGCACTGATTTACTAAATATAGGTAACATATCAGGATTTCCGTCATAAGCAGGAATCAATTTTAATGCATGATCAAATTTTGGAATATTGATATAAGCATAACGTCCGCTTTCTTGTTCTATTGGATTTGAATTCATGAAACATACTTTACGGTCAAATTTATGATTCAAGCAGGGGTCGATACTACCACTCGGATATTGTAAACTAAGATGTTTATCTAATGGATTAGTTGACGGTTTAAATCACAGATTATTCACCGAATTTGATACATTAAAAGTTTTATTTGTATTTTGTAAATGTGCCGGTTCGATTTTCATTGATATTGTTCGCGATTTTCTTTAGCAACATATTCGATTAACATTTGATTAACTTGATTTATTTTATTACTTATTGTTATAATTTCATCGACGGAGAATTAACTAGAATTAAATTTAGAAAGATCAAGTAATTTACGCAACGCGGTATCTAGAACTAAAATAGAAGGACATGACACCGCTACGTCAGCTATAGCAAGAGCGACAATAAACATTTCGTCTTTATCGTCACTTTCCTTCTGTTCATCTTTTTTGAAATTATATACAGTTGTTTTGTTCCCCTTGCAATTTTGTACCATTTTTTTTGTTTTTATTCAATATTGAATCAATAATTTTATGTTTAGTAACATAATTTAATGTTCGAGTATTTTACAAATAATTGTTATATATGTGATAATATAATTATAAATAAATTATCTTATTCTACTCTACCCGGCAACGGAAGATTCACCGCGGAAACGTTAACCCTGGAAAGATAATTATATCTTCTATAAAGATTTTGGTACTTACCATATGTTTCCAATGGCTTTTTTTATTTTAACCTCGCTCTTTTTATGCTCCCAACCGGTGTTAATTGATGTTATAGACGAAAATATGTAAAATTTATTTAAAATATTAAATTTCAAATAGCATATGATAAATTAAAAAATGCATTATGCACTGCATTTGTTTTACAATTTCCAGATTTTGATAAACCTTTTTTACTAACTGCTGATGCTTCAAAGTATGCATAGGGGCTATTAAGATGAATTTGCATGTAACATTATGAAAAAACCAGGTTATACATCAAAATTAGAGGGACAAAAGCAGTTTATTCGATAAAATGTACTCCAAAGGAGGTAAAATTACTTCACACTAAGAAATGTTATAATCATCTACCTGTTACATTAGGAAATTAAACTTACTCCCTTACACCAAAAACATATATTTGGTAAAACGTGGAATTCAAGTTGATTGTAATACTATAATCCCTACTTTTTATAAAGTTGTAAACTAATGGATAAAGTGTTTGCCAGCACCTACAAAAGAATACCTCCAAATGTGTTTAAACCTGATACACAGACTAGATGGACCTATGAAGCAGTTAATTCTTTGGCTATTAGTGGAGTATATTCACAGACAGATTTAGCTCAATTACAACAATTACTGTTTCAATTCTAAAAAGCTTTATTATTAAATATCATAACAAGAAAAATATCTAACAACAAAATTCTTAGTATTCAGGACATAACAATAGAATCAATAGAAAAGACCAGAAATACTTATAAAATTTATTAATTTGTAATAAATAATAATTAATTAATATTTTTATCGGTCTTACAGTCAATAACAAATTAAATATATGGGCAGTCAGATTGCCCCTACTTATAATCACCCCCGAAGAATATATAAAAATAAAAATAAAAATAAAAATAAAAAATAAAAAATTAAAAACTAACTGAAAATAAAACAAATATTATTAATAAAGCAATCTGACTGCCCCCCTGCACCAAAAATCTATTCACCCCAAATATGTTGTCCGACGTTTCGAGCTCGCTGCTGTTCCTCATCAGGGACTGAAATGAAAAACTATTCCACACCGATAATTATACCCTCAAAAAAGGCCTCCCCACTCCAAGGACCCACACCCAAACAAATTCACACCAATAAACTAAGTTAAGTTAAGATAGGATGGTAAATCTTATTTAATTTACTTGACTCTAACATTAAATTAACATTCTTATCATTCCTAAATATATGAATATTCTCAAGACTTTCTCTTTTAAATTTATTCATAATATTTTGTTCTAAAATTTCTACATTATTAAAATCAAATGAATGAACAAAATCTAAACAATGCTGTTTCAAACCCGATGCGACAGATACACTCCTCAAACTATATTTATGTTCATAAATTCTCTTTTCAAATGTCTACTAGTTTGATCAATGTAACACTTATCACAATCAATACAATTTATTTTATAAACAACTCCAGATTTATCATCCTTTCTATTTCTATCCTTACAATTATTAAACAAAAACTTATATTATTAATATTTCTAAAGAAAACTTGAATATCTAGTTTTTTAAATTCTTTTCTTATTCTTTCAGATAAACCTCTAACATACAGTATAACATAAATGCATCAGTTTTAATATCAACTCTAACTTTAATTTACTATTATAAATTTCATTCACTCTCTCTTCAATCACTCTATTAATCAAATCAATCGGATAATTATTATTAACAAAAGTTTTTTTAATAAATCCAAATTTACTTTTCTAAAATCACCGTGTGACAGTTTAACGGCACGGTCAATAATACCTTTCAACGCCCCAATCTTGTCACTGAACTGGTGATGAAAATGGAAATTTAAAAATCTACCCGACCAATATTTTTTGAGGGTATACATATCGGTGTGGAATAGTTTTTCATTTCAGTCCCTGATGAGGAGCAGCAGCGAGCTCGAAACGTCGGACAACATATTTGGGGTGAATAGATTTTTGGTGCAGGGGGGCAGTCAGATTGCTTTATTAATAATATTTGTTTTATTTTCAGTTAGAGTTTTTAATTTTTTATTTTTATTTTTATTTTATTTTTATTTTTATAGATTCTTTGGAGGTGATAAAAATATTAATTAATTATTATTTATTACAAATTAATAAATTTTATAAGTATTTCTGGTCTTTTCTATTGATTATATTGTTATGTCCTGAATACTAAGAATTTTGTTGTTAGATATTTTTCATGTTATGATATTTAATAATAAAGCTTTTTAGAATTGAAACAGTAATTGTTGTAATTGAGCTAAATCTGTCTGTGAATATACTCCACTAATAGCCAAAGAAGTAACTGCTTCATAGGTCCATCTAGTCTGTGTATCAGGTTTAAACACATTTGGAGGTATTCTTTTGTAGGTGCTGGCAAACACTTTATCCATTAGTTTCCAACTTTATAAAAAGTAGGGATTATAGTATTACAATCAACTTGAATTCCACGTTTTACCAAATATATGTTTTTGGTGTAAGGGAGTAAGTTTAATTTCCTAATGTAACAGGTAGATGATTATAACATTTCTTAGTGTGAAATAATTTTACCTCCTTTGGTGTACATTTTATCGAATAAACTGCTTTTGTCCCGCTAATTTTGATATATAACCTTAACCTTATTTTTTATAAAGTTGTAAACTAATGGATAAAGTGTTTGCCAGCACCTACAAAAGAATACCTCCAAATGTGTTTAAACCTGATACACAGACTAGATGGACCTATGAAGCAGTTAATTCTTTGGCTATTAGTGGAGTATATTCACAGACAGATTTAGCTCAATTACAACAATTACTGTTTCAATTCTAAAAAGCTTTATTATTAAATATCATAACAAGAAAAATATCTAACAACAAAATTCTTAGTATTCAGGACATAACAATAGAATCAATAGAAAAGACCAGAAATACTTATAAAATTTATTAATTTGTAATAAATAATAATTAATTAATATTTTTATCGGTCTTACAGTCAATAACAAATTAAATATATGGGCAGTCAGATTGCCCCTACTTATAATCACCCCCGAAGAATATATAAAAATAAAAATAAAAATAAAAATAAAAAATAAAAAATTAAAAACTAACTGAAATAAAACAAATATTATTAATAAAGCAATCTGACTGCCCCCCTGCACCAAAATCTATTCACCCCAAATATGTTGTCCGACGTTTCGAGCTCGCTGCTGTTCCTCATCAGGGACTGAAATGAAAAACTATTCCACACCGATAATTATACCCTCAAAAAAGGCCTCCCCACTCCAAGGACCCACACCCAAACAAATTCACACCAATAAACTAAGTTAAGTTAAGATAGGATGGTAAATCTTATTTAATTTACTTGACTCTAACATTAAATTAACATTCTTATCATTCCTAAATATATGAATATTCTCAAGACTTTCTCTTTTAAATTTATTCATAATATTTTGTTCTAAAATTTCTACATTATTAAAATCAAATGAATGAACAAAATCTAAACAATGCTGTTTCAAACCCGATGCGACAGATACACTCCTCAAACTATATTTATGTTCATAAATTCTCTTTTTCAAATGTCTACTAGTTTGATCAATGTAACACTTATCACAATCAATACAATTTATTTTATAAACAACTCCAGATTTATCATCCTTTCTATTTCTATCCTTACAATTATTAAACAAAAAACTTATATTATTAATATTTCTAAAGAAAACTTGAATATCTAGTTTTTTAAATTCTTTTCTTATTCTTTCAGATAAACCTCTAACATACAGTATAACAATAAATGCATCAGTTTTAATATCAACTCTAACTTTTAATTTACTATTATAAATTTCATTCACTCTCTCTTCAATCACTCTATTAATCAAATCAATCGGATAATTATTATTAACAAAAGTTTTTTTAATAAATCCAAATTTACTTTTCTAAAATCACCGTGTGACAGTTTAACGGCACGGTCAATAATACCTTTCAACGCCCCAATCTTGTCACTGAACTGGTGATGAAAATGGAAATTTAAAAATCTACCCGACCAATATTTTTTGAGGGTATACATATCGGTGTGGAATAGTTTTTCATTTCAGTCCCTGATGAGGAGCAGCAGCGAGCTCGAAACGTCGGACAACATATTTGGGGTGAATAGATTTTTGGTGCAGGGGGGCAGTCAGATTGCTTTATTAATAATATTTGTTTTATTTTCAGTTAGAGTTTTTAATTTTTTATTTTTATTTTTATTTTTATTTTTATTTTTATAGATTCTTTGGAGGTGATAAAAATATTAATTAATTATTATTTATTACAAATTAATAAATTTTATAAGTATTTCTGGTCTTTTCTATTGATTATATTGTTATGTCCTGAATACTAAGAATTTTGTTGTTAGATATTTTTCATGTTATGATATTTAATAATAAAGCTTTTTAGAATTGAAACAGTAATTGTTGTAATTGAGCTAAATCTGTCTGTGAATATACTCCACTAATAGCCAAAGAAGTAACTGCTTCATAGGTCCATCTAGTCTGTGTATCAGGTTTAAACACATTTGGAGGTATTCTTTTGTAGGTGCTGGCAAACACTTTATCCATTAGTTTCCAACTTTATAAAAAGTAGGGATTATAGTATTACAATCAACTTGAATTCCACGTTTTACCAAATATATGTTTTTGGTGTAAGGGAGTAAGTTTAATTTCCTAATGTAACAGGTAGATGATTATAACATTTCTTAGTGTGAAATAATTTTACCTCCTTTGGTGTACATTTTATCGAATAAACTGCTTTTGTCCCGCTAATTTTGATATATAACCTTAACCTTATTTTTTATTTTTATTTTTATTTTTATAGATTCTTCGGGGGTGATTATAAGTAGGGGCAATCTGACTGCCCATATATTTAATTTGTTATTGACTGTACGACCGATAAAAATATTAATTAATTTAATTGTACTACAGTTAACATAAGTAATATTTTATTAATATATAATAATAACGGATCTAAAATTCAATGTAATGCTTGGAATGCAGATGCACAAGTGTTTGAAGACAAAATAAATATTAATCAAGTTAATAACATACACTTTCCCAAATATTCATATGATGTATACTGATTTAAAAATTAGATACATTAATTATTGCATTTTTGTAGATAATTCTATTAGTAACAGTAATGGCCAAAGAAAATTCAAATTTTAACAGCGAAAATATAAAACAGAAATTACATTTGAAAAGTTGTTAAAAAACTAATAATTCAGGAGAATTAGATATCCGAAAAAATACATCAAATTTAGATGTTATTGATTTTAATGAAATTTAGAAATTGCATGGATATATAAGTGAGTAGA
Source organism: Theocolax elegans (assembly GCA_026168455.1). Lineage (NCBI taxonomy): Eukaryota > Metazoa > Arthropoda > Insecta > Hymenoptera > Cerocephalidae > Theocolax > Theocolax elegans. The sequence goes on from CM047425.1 coordinate 57,895,817, forward strand.
AGGTTATTTAAGGAATGAAATTGTTTACAATAATCAACATAAATATTTGGGCTTCATAACTAACGGGTAAAATAACCTAAAGATTGGGATTACATGATGTGGAATTACAACGACATGTCTTTTGGGAATGATCATACTTCCAGTCATGATGTGGAATTACAACGACATGTCTTTTGGGAATGATCATACTTCCAGTTAAACACGTGCTAATAGTTTGCGGAGATAAGATCGAAAACCATTTGATCGACGGAGAATTTGTCGAGGTAATTTGATCAAGCAGAGATTTGTTCGAAAACGTTTTGGTCGAACGGAGATTTGATCGAAATGATTTGGTGAACGAAGATTTGATCGAGTACTTTTAGATCCAATGGAGATTTGATCGAAAAAAATTCGTTTTTCATAACTTTGAAGAATAACTGAGCTTGCAAATAGCTCATGAAATGAATTTTGAAAGTTCCACTTTTTTATGAAAAGATTACATTTAAAATATATAAATATATATATTTATATACATTGTATGGAAAGATACTTATGTGGATTGAGGCCTGCGATGGCTCGGTCGGTAGGGCGTCGGGCTCGAAATCTGGAGGTCCCAGGTTCGATTCCCGGCCCCGGCCAATTGATACAAGCACCACTGAGGAATGTATTTTCAACGAGTACTTTCTTCACCAAGACATCGTGTGACCTCCGTCGCTGATTAGGACCGGTTTGGGACATAAAAAGAGCGACGTTAACATAGTAAAAAAAAAACGACTTATGTGGACAATATTTTTATTATTGACTTGCTCAGTGTTTTTAAAAAGAAACTATCCTTCAGCTTATCGACTAAAACAGAGCTGAACTCGCTTTTGAGAGTTGAAATCGCTATTTTTTTCGATATTATCTTATTTCGACAAAATCTCTTTTCGATCAAATCTTCATTCGATCAAATCTCCGTTCGATCAAATCGCTTACGATCAAATCACTTCGACAATATCCCCGGATACCCTTGCTAAAGAATACATCTAAATTACATTTCAATTTTTTAGGAAGTGTGAATTTGTAATTAACTGTTACATGCTTAATTAGGTCACGTTAGCTATTGTGGTGAAGTAAAAGAACATCATTGTCACGTAGAAACCTCTGCTTTTTAGCAAGCAACACGACTTCCATGACTATGGCTGGAATCATTTAACCAAATAAAATGACAACTCTATCAATTAACAGTTCAAGGCATTTGTTGTGCTATAATCACTAATTACCTAAAGATTGGGATTACGTGATGTGGGATTACGACATGTCATTTGCGAATGATCACATTTCCTATTAAAGGCTTGCCAAAGGATGCATCTTAATTACAACGGTATATTCCGTTATCGGCGAGTATATGTACGCAATACTGAAAATATCTATTATTGACAATACTAAATGCATGGCTAATAACGATTTCGCAATAAATTAACATGTAAACTGTAGGATGCAGAATCTATGAATAATACCGAATTCTTGTAAAATCAGTTGTGGTCGTCATAATCCGGAAACAGCCATCATATGTACGCAAAACAGAAAATATCTTCTTTTGACAGTACTAAATGTTTGGCTATCGTAGATTTCGCCAAAATTCAACAACATGTGCAATGTATGACACCGAATTTAAGAGAAATACCGATTTCTCGCAAAATCAGTTGTGGTCGTCATTATCATGTATCGGACATCCTATATACGCAAGACGGAAATTATCCTTTTTGGATAGTACTAAATGTATGACTATTGTTGATTTCGCCAAAATTCAACAACATGTACAATGTATGACGCAAATTTGAAGAGAAATACCGATTTCTTGCAAAATCAGTACTGGTAGGCATATTCCGCTATCGGCGATCATATGTTTGCAATGCTGAAAATATCTTCTTTTGAAAGTACTAACTGTGTGACTATCGTTCATCTCGCAATAATTTAACAACATGTACAATGCATGACGCTTATGCATGCGCGTAGATAATCGGCCATGTTTCCAAGTTACCTATTATTTCCCGAAGTAGTCCCTTAATCATCGCGCTTTAAATTTCCATATTTCATTACTACAATGAATAAGTAATACTTTTATTCTAGTTTTACTCTATATTAATTTTGTTTTCTAGTCCTACACGCTAATTCCTGCTGCGGCCTGACAGCGTTTTTATATAAATATATGAAAAAAGTCATTGTAACTCATTCCTATAGATCATATATCCAGTATCTAAGCTATTAACGTATCTAGAAATTTAACATCAGTATAATCGCTTATATTAAACAGCATTTGAAGAAAGCCCAGATTAAGTGAATTCGATTAAAAAGAGTTCAAATTTGTATTTGGTCTAAAGTTAGAGTTAAAACAATATTTATTTTTATAATTTTTTAGGTTATAAATCTAGAATTTGTTATTTCTGCTAGAATTTTGAACCAAATGGCACTAATCCAGAAATTTCTTCAAAACTCAATTCAAGTGGCTATTTTAGTTGCTAATTAGTTAAAGCAATAAACTGATAATGGTTCTTATTTAATTTTACTCTACTAACTTATAACATTTGATAGAAAATCTACGGGAATGAGTTACTGCGGATTTCTTTATATTTTTGCATTAAAAAATATCCCAAAGTGAAATTACAAAAATAAAATCTTTTTTAGTAAAATTACACCGAGTAATTCTTTTGGCACCCGTTCAAAGCAAAGACACTGTATCTTTACTTTTGCGCCGCAGCGCCACTAGTTTTACTACCGCTAGTACCCTGAAACTACGTTGTAGCATTTACCTTAAATATATGTGAACTAAAATTTATTTTAAATAAGGATGCCAGCTATTCTATACAATAATATGAAAGATGATGCGATGGAGATTAAATATCACTTATAAAACATAATTAATTATATTAATTCTTAATATTTGCTATTAATAATAAGTGAGTGTACATTGCGTAAATTAAAACACTGTTATTAAAGACTCAATGTTATTCTATAAATATTACCAATTAATAATAGTATAAATAACTTTTAAATCAAGTTTTGGTTCGGAATGACCGACAAATATATTCTACATATACATACTTATATTATTTATTCAATATTAAAATACCGATCTGTATAAGTGATTAATTTTTTCTAGAATGATTGGTGCTATGCCAGCAGTTGCTGTCCGTCATGAACGGCGACGACAGGAAACAAGAATAAAGCGCCCAAGTCAATTGTATTTGGGGGGCCAATGGTCTCAACCTTCACAAGGCTCTCCTGTAACACCTAATTCGTATGTACAGAATAAGCGAATTGAAACTTTACCTGAAGTTTATTTATGCGGAAAGGTATGTATTCATATAATTATAAATTGGAAATAAAACGTATAAGTGTATTCCATATAATAAATAAATGCTTTAATATTTCAATTTGCTCAAAAGTTATGGAAGAAATAAGAATAAGATAAAATTTTTTCCTAAACAGTCCATTAAATTTGAGCACTAGCCAAGACTCACTCGTTTTGCTCGATAATATTTCTTTATAATCAAATTAAAATATAATGTAATTATTAAAACAATTTATAACACTTGTAATTAAATAAATATTATAATGATATAATTTGTTGGGATAAATCCGTATTAATTAATAAAAGATGATCATTTTTACTATTTATATCGGTTACAAGTTTTGTTATTCTGAACAAGAAATTCTAACCTTATTATTTATATTAATACCTGATAATGTGATATAAGTCAAATTAAATCGATTCATATTAATAAATTATTTGAGAAGTATCCATCCCTAAACGGCATTTACGGTAGTGTACGTACAAAGTGGTACGCCGCTCTTTCTCGGCCTCCCCGGTATAAGAGCGATATACCTACCTGGGTAAAGAACGAGAATTATATAATTTGGCTATAAAAATATTACCTTCAATAAATAATTTAAACTAATAGTTTAGTACTATGCTAATTCAAGCTCTTTTTGTATAGTATTTGTGTATCCGCTATCCATAGATTTTTTCAAAAAAGTTAATTGTTTCGAAGATATTTTGAAAAATGTGTAATTTTGATATACATAATTGTATTTAACAAATAATTAACCAACTTTGAAGCCTGCCACTAACAAAAGTCGAATTAAAAGGTTATAATTAATTAAACCTTCCTTTAATTAATAATTAAAAAATAATTACTAAGTAAATCTTTTAATACTTAATAATTAAATTTAATTATTAATAAAATCTTTCGATAATTATTAATTTATAATTAAATATTAATTAAATTTTTCGATAAATGTTACGTATGTAACAGTTAATAATTAACTATTTTGATATTACATATTGTAACGGTAAGGTATTCTTTACCTTACGATTTGACGAATTCGTACAACACGAGCGAACATTGTCGTAATGTTCGCGTCGGCTCGGGTCGGCAAGTTTCGGCTTGCCTCGATATGTCGTGGCTACACGGGCGAAATTGCCTGTGCTTATTTTATTGTTGTGTTCGTGAGTGCGTTTTAACTGCAAGCCGATCCTGCAATATCGATGTTTGCCTCAGAATAGGAAATCAACCTGCTGCTACGCAATCTCTGTGCACAGGCAACTCGTCCTATACCGCAATGAGAACGATTTTGTTGAAATCTTGGGGTATGACTCCAACTACCCTCTTGGAAATACATAATAGTAAATAGAATAACAATCAGATCATTAAAATAACAGATTAAATATAAAACATAAAATATGATACAAAGATATACAGTAGAAATGCAGCTCTCTCAACGTCTTTGTATGGAAACATAATAATCACTCAAATAAGCGTCAGGATACAGTTAAGGTAAGTTAAAGCATCTCATGGGTACCTTTCCAGTTTATATATTTGGTAGAAATAATCCATGATTAATAATTCTATTTTCCCAGTCTTGCCGATCTTTGGTGAGAATTAAATCAAACAGTTTTTTCTTGAATTCAATAAAGTAGTACATAGAGAAGGTAACTGGAGATATTTAATTTATAATTTCTGATGCCGATATAGAAAATAATCTCTTCCAAGTTTCCGTCGTAGCAGGCTTATAAATTAACGTCGTCTGTGGTAATCGATTGGATCTACGAACTACAACGGTATCGCCTATAACTTTTATCTCGTTGAGCAGGTATTGAGGACGAAACCAAGATAATGTTTTAAATGCTTGCGTGGCAATAAGAAATCGTCACCGTCGATTCGCTGATAACCAACCAAGTTCAAGTCTGTATGAAGTGACATGAGCTTGCTTCGAAATGTTGCCATAGATAAATCTACTGTATGCAGTTTTTAAACCATGTAGTTGAAGATCCCTCGCTTTATCAATTCCCTTATAAATGATCAAGATGCGAAAATACAAGGGTCCGCACAAGGTAAGGTTCTATGTAAGTGCACACCTATGAAAGCGCAAAATCCTAAGTGATGTTCTAAGACATATTGAGATATGTTAAATGCGGTGAGTCCACGTAAGGGTTGGTGTTATCCATATTTCAAGGCATATACTCTTTTGATCATAAGGAAGCATATAATTACCAATTAATACCAACGAGTATCTGCTAAGTCAAGACGAGAGAAGAAGGCCTCACTTCCAAAAAGCATTGCCTTGGTATGAGTGACATTTGTTACGATATGACGCTCAGCTCGCAGAATTTTCGACCTTATTATTATTATATAAATTTGTTCTATTCGTCCACGCAGTTAGTTAAAAAAGAGGTGTCTTTATCGATTATTAGTGAACTAACCATTTAATTTATTTAATTGGCGACGTTTCGATGGAAGTCCTCCATCCTCATCAGGCTATACCTTTTATTGAAACAATCATTTGTTACACCAGCATTTTACAATTTTGCATATATATATCTAAATATATTAACTCACTATTTGGTCAAATTAATGCACATATGTGGCATTTTTCATAATTTCCATGGTATCTCTAATATGTCGCTCTAAAATCAAAAGCACAAGCAAGTAGCAAAACGTCAGTGTAAAAATTTTTTGCACAAAGATTGAGGTTATGTAACTTATTTTTACCATTCTTCTCTGAATCATACTTATATAATATCATAGAATTTATTTAATAAATAAATAAATAAATAATTTAATAAAACACATAGCACCAATTAAGCAAAAAACAGTCAATATCAATATGATTTATCCGAAACAAAATTTACTAGTCATATCAAAGATAGTTGGTAAAGCTCTTATTCAAATTTTTGCGACCCGTCATTATACACTTGTAGTACCTGTCAATTTAACCGCATTGATGACTTAGACGTGTAGCAAAAATTTGAATATTAATATATCTTATACGAAATGCAATATGATTAATTAACATCAAACTTATGTCAATAATATTAAAAATTTTTTTTTTGTTGTTTTTATACCTACTCACACACCAAACACACATACACTTCCGCTCGATCTAGCCGAGTCCAAGTGCAGTAGGAAGCCCTATAAACGGGTATTTTCCAAGTGGGATATGATTGAAAGACGGCTCTATAAACGAGACCGATTTGTGTAAATGGGGAGATCCCTATAAATGGGTGTGCTCCGAGCGTGGCATGACTGCACTGGGTTCTATGCTAGGGGGAGCGGAGACACAGCAGGTGTTATCAGTTGGGTGGCGGAGCGATCAACAGGGAGCTTTCCCATAACTGCAGGCTCGTTCACTCTGGAGCAGTGTTAGGCAAACGATTATTTTTCACCGCACCAAGTAGCTAACTTTATAACGTATCGAGCGAAAAGTGCACCTTGTGTCAAACTTCAAGTCATAACGAGGAATATCGCACCGCGCAAATAACTTCAGACTCGTAATCGAATACTGTAGTAAAAATAATAATTTGGCAACGTCGCTGATAATTCAAAATGACTGCAGATGTAATGTTGACACTTGCTGCCGTCACTGGAAGAAGAATTGTACTTTAGTTTAACAACTCGTATTAGATAATGAATAGAAAATAAATAAATGTAAATATTTTGGTAATAAATACATTATACGTAATATGACAAACAAGATACTTTTCAAGCTATTATTTTTACAGATGATATTGTGGGTATTTTAAAACTTGTCGAAAAAATTTATCCTAGTGAATTTTAGCCTGTTGTTACTACTCTACTTTTAGATTATTTATTGGAAACATTGGTTCGTTCAAGAGTACAACGAGTATTTTTATACTATAGTAATCATATTGAAAAACTAAAAGCTTATATTAAAACATCAGCAGATAAATTTCAAGATTTAGTTATAAATAAATCTGCTTTGGGAGGTGTAGATACTAAGGGTTGTATTAGTGGTAATTTTATTTTGATTCGTGGTATAGCAGCTTTATTAATGCAGATTTACAAAGTTTAATGGATTTGCATAGAGCTAGAAAAGAAAAAGACAAAAATATTGCAATGACTGATCTTTAGAGATTTAGGAAGTGTTAATGATTCTGCTTTGAAAAATGAATATAGTGTTGTTTTATCGAATGCTAATACAAGAAAATTTTTAGATTATATAAAGTTTGTTTCTAACGAAAAGAAAGTTGATCTCGTCTGTTCTTCCACTTTTTGCAGATAATTGTGATTTTCAGGTATTGTATATAACAAATTTAACATTTTTTAAATTTTATCTTGATTATTCTTACTTTGGGGATTATATATTTAAACAATTTGTTTCAGACAATGGAAGATTTCATACGAGGAGTTTTAGTAAATTAAGAATTTTTAGACTCCAGAATATACTGGGAACTTTTAACATGTTCAGGTTATGCATTACCAATAACTTCATGGAAAACTAATCAAGTATTAAGTAGAGATATTTTGCATCGTCAGTATTATCATTTGGTTGTAGACACATCTCCATTGTCTTTATTTGATTTTATTTATATGAGTAGTATGTGAGGGACTATAGGAAAAAATGGCGGCTAAGATGGCGGCGGTGGGGGAAAGTAGGAAAACTTGGGGAAAGTCGGGAATTTTGGCGGATGGTCGTGTGTTTGCGTGACATGAGTCATAGTGTTGTTATGATATTGTTATGATATTGATTCGTTGTCTTCGACGATCAATGTAAATGGCTACCCAGTGTGAACCAGGTTGTGTATGTATATCGGTGTTAATCACGCAACCCGTCGGTCTCGTCAATACCCTTGGGATCTGATCCGCAGGAAATACACCCTGTGATGGTATTCTTAATGATAGAAGAGCACCCTTTATTTGGAAAGTATTCATTATGTACCGGTGTAGCGTATATGGCCGAGGTGGATAGATCGTCTCTATTTTCAGCTGTGAAGTATCCTGCCTCATCTATGGAGTCGTAAAGTGGATTGTCTAATGGTCCTGGAGTTGGTGGTCTTGTGCGAATAGATTTCTTATTTAATTTTTTAAAGTTATTCGAGCGTACAGGTGAATCGTCGAAATTAATTTTCTTTGAGCCACAATCGGCAACAGATTGTGAAAATCTTGAGTGAGAATAAGCGTCTTCGTTACACGCGATGATGGCTGATAGTAGTGCAATATTATTATTAACCCAATGTTTAATTTTCAGAGCATTATTTAAAGCACATATGAAAACTTCTTTATGAATAGACCCGTGAATATAGCAAAAACCGTAGGTTCTTGGTGGATTATGCGAAGCTGGACAGTTAAACTCTTCCGAATTCTCGACTCATCATGCTGTTATACTCTCTAAAAGTTTCTTTTCTTGAGAACCTCGAACTAAAATCTGCTTCGCTGTTCTAGCCAATTCCCGTAAATTTGCGTGAAGTTGTCGATGAGAAATATCACCTTCAAACCATTCGATGCCGTGGTAATAACTACTGAGCCAATTGTTGTGTACTTGAATTTTAAGAGGTAAATCAGAGAATGAGTGAGGACGTGATGCGATCCAGTGCGCTGTATAATCCTTATTGAGAGCTACGACTGCTACTTCTTTGAGCAAGAATTTTCCATGGATGTCCCGAAATCCTTGAATGTCAATAACGTAGTCCATGTCACATATGTTGTGTATACGATTAAATCTAAATGACTTCTTACAAATTTGTGTACAAGTGCACGTAATTTATACATAAATCCATTTCTTTATCTCTGACGTAATGTAGGAATGTTATATTATAACTACAATAACTTTCTAAACTTTCTAAGATTATTAAGAAATTTATCCATTAGTGAGTTTAACCACTAATATCGATGATTATCTGTCGAGATGAATCAATCTCAAGAATATTATCATACTCGGGATATACGACGCAATTAACGGATTGTTGTAGAACGTTATCGAAACGTAATTCCAAACGAACGGCACCCATTTTGACTAAATTCCAATGCGTATTACAGTTTGCAGAAAGATTGGGTGTTAAGTCAAATGCATATAAACAAAAGCCATTAGGGTATGACTTTCTAGATGTACAATTTCCTTCATTTAGTTCCGCTGAACAAAGTGTGGAATGCATCGACGTATGTATTAGGATAATTAGGTTGGATAGCTTTGCTGGGTACTTGTACACCATCGACGTTTAAGGCTAGACACGAAAGATTGAATTGTTCAAAGTTGAACGGGTTTTCTTTTCTATTTCCATTAAATGCTTTGTTAGATACTAAGCCAACAATTACACGTTTTGGAATTTGTCCTAAGGAGATATTATTTAAGGTTTCACCTGTGATACCCGTGTGCAATGTAAAAGACTTAACCTCTACACGTGTTAGAGGATACTTAGCTGTTCCCTTGGCTAAAGCTTTCGAATGTGCAAGTAGAATTCCTGGGTTAATTTTTGCCCTACGTACAATTAAAGATGCATCTAAAATTCTAACCTTTGCAGGTTCTTTTTCAAAATCCATTAAACAAAATGCGTCTTTGGAACGTATAAATCTATCGCGAACCTCAACACCGTTAAGAAGAAATTTTTCTTGATTGAATACGTGACAATGTAAATGTCCAAGTAGACCTAAATTTTTACCTCCTTTTATAAAATTATATCGTTTTTCACATCCTTCATTAGTTGACGTTACTTTATTATCGGTTTTTTTCAAAACAACATTCATCTGACCTGGCGTATCGTCAAACCATAAGGAAGTTGTGAAATAAGATTTCTTAGCATCCTCTGAATAATTTAACAATGATTCTATGTAAGCACGATAAGCGTAAGCATTATTCGGTTGTGACACAGGTTTTTGATTAAAAAATACATCTACTTGATTAGACAAACTATGTAAAAAATTGTTTACGGGTGCAACCAATGCATCCTCGACTATTAAACCATGTTTATTTTCAAGACGGATATTTAGATTGATCATGGTGTGAGCTAAATCGATGTAATCATTGGAATTTCCTGGAATAATAAATTCTAAATACGAATCCTCGGAGATGGTAGTTACTGGTTTATATTCAATCCATTGAGTAGATTCGATAGAGGTTTGAGTAGGTGGTAATGTAAGTAAGTCTAACTCAGATTTTGCACATTCACACGAGTGAGTATGTAAAAAAGCCATGTTTACGCAGGTCCGAATATGTCATATACCGAGCGTTTCTTACTATTTTTAATTTGTTTCTGCTTCTTCTTGTTTTTAACTGAACGTTTGGAACTTCTTTTTAATTCACGAGTAGAGATGTGTATCATACGACGCCGACCTCTTGACTGAGTTTGTCTCCCACTTTTACTTCTTTTATAACCAGATCCTTCCATAAGACTATCTATTTTTTCTTCAGCTTTCCTCTTTAAATTATTGCCAGATTCACGAGCTCGATTACGTAATGACTCTTTAAATGATACGTTATTGCTGCTTACATCGTCCAAAACATTTATACTAGCTTTTAAAGCTTCCTTACCGACTGCACGAGCACCACGCTTTATGAATGGTAAAACCTTATGAAAAATACCTTTAACAAATTGGCCAATACCTCCATGGCCTTTCTGATAAGGTGATCCAATATAAACATGCTCAATACCGCCATTCCCGACCTGATTCTCATAATAGTCAATGTAGTGAGTCATTTTGTAATATTATTATTCAACTTGACGAAAATAAAGTGTCACGGTTGACGTTCTACACTCGAATGGTATTACACGACCAAGATGATCTCTTATATCAATCGTAACTGTTCGGAAACAGTTTCTAAGAAGAGGTATGTAATTTATAGGTGCAAAAATTTGATATTGATTTGATGCAAATACGTAGTCCTTATAATTGACTGGTACAACACGTACCAAAGATGTTTGAGCATCACTTACAATACAGGGTTCTGTAATATCCGAATAAATGTATAAATGTTGTGGTAAGGCGTTTAAGACATTTGCCGGACGCGATGCATAAGATGGATCGTAGTTTACTTTTAAATATTCTTTAACTTCAGCAAAACCAAGAATATCTATAACGCTTCGACTCATTTTTAGAGAATGACCATGGTTACATGTATCAGGGTTACACACCCTCTCGGCATATACAAAAGTATTGTTATGTTCAGAGGAAAGATTAAACCTAATATGAGTATTTATTAATGCTCGATTTAACCTTTCTAAAAACTCTGTAATATTTGGATATATACCATAAGGTATAAGTACAGACCTATTTTCTACGTCAACTATGTCAGCTTTAAAGGCATCTCTATATATACTGGTGATAAAATGGATATTGACGTTATCTCTCTTTCGTCTTCCCGTAAATGCAAGAATGAACGGGGAAAATGAATTTCTGCTAAACCGACTTCCCACGATCCTCGCAAGTTTATTTCTTGAGGTAATTTTGTGGTGTAACACGATGTTGTATTGTCAGGAAAAACATGCATACAGCTATTACTTGGTAGTATCATATAAAATTGGTTTTTCATATAAAATATTTTTAATTTCTGATGCTAGTACCCAAGAGTTGACTTTACTAGGATATCCTACCCAACTGACAAAGTACTTTTTTCGTTTACCAGAACCAATTGTTTTTAATATTTTATCAATTTTGTATATACTTGTCTGCAAATCTTTACGTATAACTAAGAGTTCTTCTTCGTAAAATATACCGTCTATGATTTCACCATTCAAGTCTTCTATTTCGTATACAGGTGGTTTTCTATGTTTTAAGACTCTAATAATTTTAAAAATCTCTTCAGACCAATTAGACATATATCCTTTCTCGAAGGTGCCTTTAGTTCGATTGATGCGTACAAGATCTCCTACGGCATATTTAGGTTTTTTCTCATTTATTTCGTATCGTGAATCTATATTTTTCTTTGCTATGTGTGCATTATATATTGTTCCAATTGCAGGCGCCATCTTTATAGTAGAATGACGAGAATTATTATATCCTTTTACAAGGTCAGGTAAGACATCGATATATCTTTTTGTATTTTGATGTGTAAAGTAACGTCACATTTTCAGTTTTAGAGTTCGATTAAATCTTTCAACGATAGCTGCTTTAACATCAGGATTTCGGGATACTCTGTTGTGACGGTCCAATTTATTCACATAATAAACAATAAGAGAGAAACTCCTTTTTTCATGACATTCTATCTTATTTAATTCATCGATCCGTAGAGGGTAGAGATATTATCCCATCCAATAACAAATTGATGAATGAACATTGATTCGTCGAGTTGATTTATTACTTGAAACCCCTTATGATTGTGATACCACTTCAATTCAGTGACGTAGTTCAAAGAGAAAACAAATTCTCTTATCCCGCGTCACTTCACGAATTGAGAAGCATTCACAATTCAGGTCTAAAAATCTCCATTTGCATTCAGTGACGTAGGTCTGAGAGAAAACAAATTCTCTCATCACGCGTCACCTTAAGAATGCAACCAAGATTCTTAAGACCTAGTAAGAGGTTGCCATATAATGGTAATTTGATAAGAATTAACATTTTATAATTAAAAGAATATCAATCATAATTAAATCGAATGAATTTATTTCATATTCATGTTGGGTGTTGGAGAAATGCCCTTACATGACTTAATAACGGAATTAACATTTACATTACAAGAGTCTGTCTACGCTAGACTCGACCAGCGCGGAGAGGTCGCTTGAAATGCTCGTCGTCCTCGACGAAAATACTGCTGAGGCAGCGAGAGCCGTTGATTTTGTCAAGGCTTGGCAGTGGTGGGGGAACTCTCTACTCATAATCTAAGTCTCCCACCATCGGCATGTCATGTACAAGCATATTTTAGTGTAGGTATACTCAAAATATTTAACTGAGTTTAAATAATTAATAAAAATTGTTTAGTTAATTATTTATTAACAACTTTGTTATTTTTGGTGTTATTGAATTGATGTTTTAAACAAAAATGGCAAATATGTAAAAAAAAAAAATAAAATTATAAATTTTATAATTTTCCACATTTTAATGTTTAGTCTAATTATTTAAACATTAAAAGTGAAATAAAAAAATCTGCACTGGTCGGGGATCGAACCCCGTCGTAGCGCGTATCAATCGGATACTCTACCACTCGATTATCTTAGTCTCTTGTACGAGAAGATTCAATATGTCTACATTAGCTAATAGGCAGTATTGTTGCAATGCTTTTTATGCTATTTAGCTAAAATAAAAGCTTGAAATTTTGTATATCAAGTTTGGGATGTCACACTGTGTTTTATGTTAAGTGATTTTAACAATTTCTGCATAGCTGAACCTAAAAATTCACATCCCCTGTCGGATTGTAAAATTCTTGGTAATCTATTGTTACTTCGCGAAAGAATATCCTGAAATGCTTGTGTAACTGTAAAACACGTTTTATTTTTCAATGGTTTAAGCAAAACATATTTACTTAATACATCAATCACTACTAATAAATATGCAAATCCATCGTTATAAGTTTTTAAAGATGTAAGCTCAATCAAATCGGACTCCCATACAGAATCGATTTCTTCTACATTATAATGAAGACGTGGAAATTTTTTACGTATAGGTTTATGATGCTGGTTTATAATTCCAATAAAACATATTATTTAAACAAAATTATTTCCGGATCCCAACATCATCGAAAGAGAAAAACAATAATATTAATTTATTAGTCCTGATCACCCGGTAGACTCACCCAGAGGAAGTTCCGTTGAATAAACTAAATAGTTCCGGATGCCTATTACCGCGATAACGAATATTAACAACCTTAACAAAATTTAGATATATAAAATTATATTACGGGATCTAATAATAGATCCCGTGGCACCACTAACCACGAGAGAGAGAACGTTAATTTAAAATTAATCAAGTAAATTATTTAATTTAATAAGAAAATCCTTATTGTCACCACTGATACATAAATCAATTATTATATTAATAATTGAAAAATAACTCACCAATATAATTTTTAAAATTTTTGGTAGTTTCCACGTACACCTTTTTACAGGTTTTTACGTATCCCCTACACCTTTATTATTTCATTTCATTCCATTTCCAATTTTTACCCCCTCTTTACCCCACCTTCTCGCATTCGCCCGGGGTTATGCCCGTGGAGAGAGGGAAAACCTGTGGCCAAACCCGTTGGGATAAATGCCATTTAGGAAAACCTCTTCCGAGAAGGGCGGTGTATTCGAGAACAATTCTGTTTGGGTGGCAAGGTCACATTGCGTAGACTTTAACACCGAAACCGAATGCCTCACACCTCCCGCTCACGTTGTGGAATGTGAAAAAACACCTAACCGATCATTTAAGCTAAGCCCGAGAACGGTCACCCATCCAAGTGCCAACCGCGCTCAGTGCTGCTTAACTTTCATGACCGGCCGAGGTGCGTTTCCGCCACTCCGCCACCGTGTCGGTTAACTCATCAATATATATAACGTAATTAATTAGAAAATAATACTCAGTCGAATTCATTATGGATATATATATATATATATATAATTATCTGATTTGTGCGGTGGTTTGTTTCCTCCTGATTTATTTATACTCTAAATTAGATAATTTTCCTCAATTCCTCCTAATATATATATATGATTATTCTCCTCAAAACCTGCTGAATATTCCTGATAAATCACCCTGGAAAAATCTCCTTATTTGGTAGAATGCCGAAAAACAATACTATGATTGAAGATCGATAGAATCAGAATACAACACTATTTGGCGATCGATAGGATCAGAATGGCGAGGATCCGTTTTCCGAGCCACGCCAAACTTCTTCGCCGATTTTCTATCTCCCTCAATCTCCTAATATCCCTATCTGTTCTCTCTCTCGTTACCTGCGAGGGATACGGCAATATTATAATTCTCCAACTTTTCCGTATCCGTGACAGGTGTAATAAAGCTACCCGTATTTACCCTACTATAGATAAAAATGACAACTAATTTGCATAAGTTATCATTGTCCCAACTAGTACTTCGACTTTCCGTATTTAAGTTAACTACATTCATTTTTGTTAATTTGATTTTATCACTTGGTGGTTTTCAATGTATACGTATAGAATTTTTATCGATCTTCCCAAGTCAAATGTAATTGTAGGGTAAAAGAAAAAAATTTTTAATGCATTTTTCTTTTTGTAACGTTTCGGTGGTAAATGCCACCCTCTTCAGACTGAAAAAATTTATTTCTAAATAATTTTTTTGCACAACTCAGATAGTGAAAATGAATATAAAAAAGTGAAAATAATACCTTCTAATATCAATATCATAATTAAGTGTATAATATGAAAACTGATTTCGTCGAAAGTCGATTTAAATTTGTTTTTCTTTTTCCTCATCGTAAACAAGGAAACGTCAAATAGAAGTATACACGACGAAAACTTTGACAATATAAGAGTACATATACAATTCGCGCTTTCTTAAATAGTGAAGATTCGAGAGCGAGTCAATGTTTACATTTTTTCTATTGATGACGCACAGGTTCATGTACATTGCTTACAATACATCAAACTAATTTAACGTGTTTTCATTTTGAATATAATTTGCGAATACTGCTTATTCAATTTAATTGAGTCTTCTTGTTTATTTATAGAATTTTTTTGTAAATTAATATGTACCATTTCAGATGCAATTCTTTTACCATAAATTGTTTCTTTATCCAAATTTATGGTAAAAGAATTGCATCTGAAATGGTACATGTTTACGATGAGGAAAAAGAAAAACAAATTTAAATCGACTTTCGACGAAATCAGTTTTCATACTATACACTTAATTATGATATTGATATTAGAAGGTATTATTTTCACTTTTGTATATTCATTTTCACTATCTGAGTTGTGCAAAAAAATTATTTACAAATAAATTTTTTCAGTCTGAAGAGGGTGGCATTTACCACCGAAACGTTACAAAAAGAAAAATGCATTAAAAATTTTTTTCTTTTACCCTACAATTACATTTGACTCGGGAAGATCGATAAAAATTCTATACATATACATTAAGGTAACTACAGTCATATAACGTAATATGCTGTTATGTTTACCCATACGGAAGTCTTATTTCTAATAAAATCATCTATTGATTGGACCGCGTGTTCAGTGTGCGCGCGCTTGAATCTAGATCGATTCAAGATGGCGACAACTGAGCGCGGACCGGCACGTAAACAACGTGCCTCGCGAACGTTTCCCCGGGTGTTCGCGATCCCCACCCTGGGAATATTACTCGGGTACTACCGCGGAGTGGTGCGCGCACGTGCACGCACTAGCAACGACTCTCCAGGCGACGCCCAGTGATTTTGCTACATCACAGAAGAGTATAGGCATCTTGAGTTTGCAACCATTTATAAATTTTCTTTTTGTCAATTTAATTTTTCAGTTTATCAACTACTCTGTAAGCTCCTGCATATCCAGCATTATTACTAGGATCGTAATATACCTTGTGTAATAAATTTAATTTTGTTTTTAGCATCTTTTCAAACATTACATATTATAGTTAAAAACTTAACCAATTACCGTTTCCTTTTTGAAGATTTTTAGCAGAATTTTTGTTGTATTTTGACCTCGTACGAAGAGTGTTTACCGGAAATGAATCATTATCATTACTCAAATTCAGCTGTCTGCTTATTACAGTATTTTCACTGTTATCAAAACTATTAGTCAGAGTAGAGTTATTTCTACGTGTCGTAGGCATCGGTGTTGATGCGTGTATTTTGGAATTTGTGAAACTCGGTTGGGGTGATGAAAAGTACGATTTATTTGAAATAGATAACTGTCCTTGTTAGTAAAATGAATCATTTCCTACACATTCCAATGGTATTCCAATATCTTGTAGAAACCATGCAAACTGTTCACGACCAATCGCTTTTACATTTTTTCTTTTTCTTACAACATCATTTACAAGATCTACAATATTTGATTCTTCAAGAACCGTACCGTCTATAGTGTGTGTACCTTTATTATTCCAAGATACCCTAGATCTTATGCTAGGGTTTTGCAAGAAATGCATTAATAATTCGGCTTTACGTCTATAAGTTGGAGGAACTGATAATGTTATTGTGTCAATATCAATACCATTTTTTAATTCATTTTCGTTTGCTAAATTATGTTGATTAATACTTTTCTTTATGTTTTCTAAATATGACAAGTAACGTTGTAAAACTTGCTGATATTTTGATCATTTAGTACGTTCATCTAGTTCATTTAAGTTTAATATTTCATTCATTTGAGTATCTAATCGTGACAAATGATTGCCAGGAGTTTGTACGGTAGTAGGTTTTAAATAATTCTCATTATGTACATTTTGAAAATCGTTTACTCTGTTAAGCTTGTCCAAACTATCTTGAGGTATAAGAACTAACGTGTATTTTGCATTCTTGATATTTATGAACGGGAAGGAATAGGAGCTGACAAAACTGTACCTAGTACAGGTTTAAGTAGTGCTGTTAAGTAACCGTGCCCTTTTTGTACAATCAAACGTTTCTTACTTTTCCACGACGTAGACTTTTTATTTGACAATTTACGTAATACGTGTTTATGTTTAGATAGTTTAGCTTTCTGTGTATTAGTGAGTGAGACGTTGCCTTTTAAAGTATTTAATGCACATTCGCATATACCTTTGATTATTCTACGATCAGCTAATTTTAATACGGCATTTCTTTGACAATTGTTTAAATGATATAGAGCATGCAGTACGTTTGCTGTTTTGGGATCGAGTGACTTTTTCGACCTTGTCGGAGCCATTATATATGCAATTATGCTGCTGACCGCATTCCCAGATTAATGGAAAAACCAGTTGCAATTGTTGCAAATACCGATGATCATACTAAAAAAGGATCGCATTGGATTGCTATCTATATAGATAAAAATGGGTACGGAACATACTTTGACAGTTACGGAGTCCCCCCACTCTCTTCTCATCATATCGAAGGAATCAGAAGAAACTGCGTACAATACCGATGGAATACGAAAAAATTGCAAAGTATTGATTCGAAAGTGTGTGGACAGTATTGTGTTGTGTTTCTTTATCATATGTACCGTTATAATAATTTACTCTCATTTTGTAACAAGTTTTCTACAAATTCAAGAAAAAACGATGAAATAGTTGTAAAATTGTATTCAAATATATTAAAAAATAATAATGTTAAGTTATCCATTCAAGTACACGTATTTAATAATGAGCGATCTATAGGATCTGGAATACGTAACCAGTCATGTATTGCAAAAAAATGTTACATGAAATAAACGTAGTGTAACAGTATACCCGTATGTGTTTAGTCTTTTACATTCCAATACCACTGTTTCCTATTTATATGTGATAAGTATAAAATTACCTATTCTCTTCTTAGCATATTCATTTCGTAGAAATAAACCGGATGTAACAAAAACCAACCGTAATAATTTCTTAGAACGTCAAAGATAAAATATTAAAGGTATTTCATTTCATTTCCCCTCTACTAAGAGATAAGTTAAATTGATAGTTACAGTGGAGGGATAGCTGTACCTCTCATTGGTCGGTTGACTATTTCTCCCGTAAGGATACAATTAGTGGTGGGAGTACACTTATAAAACGGTACGTCGCTTCGAGCCTTCTTAGTTCTGTTTCAGAAACTTTGACGTTAAAATCGTGCATTACTGTTTTAATAAGAATATGGCTACTCAAACGGAAGAACGTCGTCTACTGACGGAAAAAACAGTTTGTGATTTATACGGGAACTTACTCTTGGCAACGATATACAATTTAAATAAATCTCATTCAAAACGTATATCAATTGGATTGGAAAACTCAAACGGCCGTTATTCTCCAATTATAAAACTCTCCACTGCATACCCAACTTACCACGTTAAATTTGATTTGAATTCGTGGACTGAATTCACAAATAAGTTTGATGAGATAGATTCGTACCTTCAGGAATGTTACAGATTTAAACAGTTTAGTGAATCAAACTTTATTGAAACAAGTTCTCATAAAATACTGTATCAATCCTCGTTTAAATTAAAATCCATAATTGTGGAAGAGAAACTGCATGAGGAAGAAAGTAACGATGAGGAATTGGAATCCCAACAATGGGAAGAAAGTCAGAACAAACGAAGAAAATCAGTTCATGTACCAAGTACTTGCATGCAGAAAGTAACATTTGACGGATTAAAATTAGTGACTCCTTGCATACAACAGAGACTCGAGCAACTTACAAAATACTGTGATAATGTTAATAAAGTGATGGAATACATAATTGAATATTTCAAAAGGGTTATTGAAAAGGACAGTGAGACTGATTTAAAAATGTTATGTAAAAGTGGAAGATTTGATAAATATTATACACTTTATGAAAATGATGTAAAACTTTACGTAATTGAACACATGTTTGATATGGATAATAATTTGCTAAACTTAATTTTGTCTGAAATAAGTGCGATAAGTATACCTGCTGTACTTCATAACTTGGAAACACAAATGTTAAAATCTGAATAATTGTAAAAAGAAGCTCATCATACCAAAATAAAAAACGTAATTATAATCTTAATTCTTATTTTATTTAATGTATCCCCACTCCTATAAAATATATCATTTCCACCAATCAGATTAGAATTTACCCCCTCTACATTGAGTTACCGTTATTTACTAGTCTTATATAACTCAGATCAAAGAATATTTTACTTTTAGTAATTGTTTAACCGTCATTCAAGATGGGTAATACAAATAGTAAAAATTTTAATAATAAAAATTATACAAATAACTTTACACCTGAAGAACGGCAACCGTTATTAGAAAAGAAGTCTAAGGAAAAAGATAAAACAAAAACAAATCATTATTTTAAAAACTGTGCTTTTGTTACAAACAAACAAGGATACAAGAGACTTACTTAAGTGAGTAAAAAAAAATGTATTTAATTATGGTGTGATTTTGAAATAGAGTAACCTAAGTTTTACAGGTTCAAAGACCGTAGGAGAAATGAGAACGTATAAAAAAAAAAGAAAAAAAGATTACGAGTAATACCGTATACAAGTATAGTGATACACTATAAAACAATGACGTCATCAAGGTCACGTATTTGGCTACTTGTTTGTTTATACAACAAATAACATAACATTCTTAGAATAACATTCCTTTACGAGGTCAATAACCTTATCGTAAAATACTTTAAGCAGGTATAGAGGGACATATGAAATGGCGCCATCAAGGTCATGGGTTAGCTTACTTGTTTGTTTATATAAACAAACAATTAAGATAACATTCTTAAGATAACATTCCTTTTTCCAAGGATATAACAAAACAAATATGATAACATTCTTAAAATAACATTCCTTTACGAGGTCAATAACCTTATAGTAAAATACTGTAAGCAGGTATAGAGGGGCATATCAAATGGCGCCATCAAGGTCACACGTTAGCTTACTTGTTTGTTTATATAAACAAACAATTAAGAAAACATTCTTAAGATAACATTCCTTTTTTTCAAGGTCATTTAATTATTGGCTGAGAAGGGTATTGAATGACCTTGAAAAAGGAATGTTATCTTAAGAATGTTATCTTAATTGTTTGTTTATATAAACAAACAAGTAAGCTCACGTGTGACCTTGATGACGTCATTTGTTATGACTCCCTATACCTGCTTACATACTACTGATACGAATACCTACAGGATGCATGTTTTTTTAATAATTTAAAAATTTTATAGGTTTGTATAAAATATTTTAAACTTATAAAAATCATTTATTTTAATTTAGATAAACTTTAAATAAATATCTAATCAAGTTCGGGAATATCTCGTTGGAAAACATCGTTTAAACTTTATATAAAGTTCATACGAAGGTATATTTTTTTACGCGGCCACGCATGCCCACACACGCACACGCACGCACACGCACGCACGCATGCACCATTGCGCTAATTCTGGAGAGCAGATATGATAATGAGCCTTTATTGTTTATTAAATTCGTACGTTGAATAAAGCACTTTTGCGTCCGCCGGCTGCTAAAAGGCTACTAGAGAGAAGAAACTGATTCATAAATATAGTATTTCAACTTTGGAAAATGGATTTTATGTAAGGGACATGCTTTCTAGTACAAAAATATGGAAAAATCCATCCAAATTATAATTTCAAGTTATACGTGATTAATCAAAAATTGTGCAGAAAATATCCTTATGTTTGATCGCTTATAACACGGAAATAATTAAAGGTAGATACTCAAAGCTGTATTCGTCAAAAAGTTAAGATCAGGCAGATTCGATTGGAAAAAAAGGTGAAAAGTCTACTGGAAAGCTGACATGTCAAAATGTCTAAATATGAAAAAAGAAATTTTCACTTCCTGGAGACGATGTCCAGGTGGTCAGGGTGACCTCCAGGTCATCCGGACATCGTCTACTGGAAAGCCGACATGCCAAAATGTCTAAATATGATAAAAAAATTGTCACTTCCTGGAGACGATGTCCAGGTGGTCAGGGTGACCTCCAGGTCATCCGGACATCGTCTACTGGAAACCCGACATGCCAAAATGTCTAAATATGACAAAAAAAATTGTCAGATTCATAAAAATGACCTTCTAATTAAAAATAAAATAGTCACTTGTCAATACCAGAGAACCGGAGAACCGGAGAACGTCCAAAACGGGATCCTCCTTAATTTAATATAGGATTTACAGTGAAAAGTAAATACAGCTTGTACAAATCTTACCATTGAGCCAATTATAATGGCCAAGAAAGCTAGTGGACCAAAGTTTCCTACAAATAGACTTAATAACAGTGATGAATAAATTAAGGATTAATTAATAATAACAGAACTCGATTCACTTTATATTTCATAATTTTATTGTATTGTATACAATAATCATATTTATTTATATACATGAATCGCTTTGAAAAAATTAAATTAATAAATATTGACAACAACAATGTACTATAAAATTATTATTAACCACATGAATTTTCCTCTGCTTCGTAAACCATTTTATAAGTGATGAAATAGCGGATTTAAATTCTTCATCAACACTTTGTTTTTTCTCTGGAATTAAATAATCTTCATCATCATCATAACCAGAAAAGTAACAAACATCTTTGTTGTCGCTCTAATCTTGCTCATACCATTTAACAATTTTTTCTTCGAATAATATATCAGTATATCGTAAAAAAGTGTTATATATTTTTTGCATAAGGCAATATGATTTTTATTTTTGCAAGCTACATCTCGAATAGATTTCAGACAATCTTGTTGAGCAATTTCTACTCGCTACAATGACTTTTTGATTCATCAAATACAGCTTTTGATAAATATTGGTAAGAACGGTGACCAATCTTCTTTACTGACAATTTACTGAAATCATCAATTTCAATAAATATACTCCTGTAATGTTCATTACACTTTACAATGTGTATAGTATGAATAAACCTTTTAACAAAAAAATGTCTTTCTAAAAGTACTAGATTTGCCAACAATAGATTCACTGTATAAAGTTCATCTTCTTAACAAAGTTACATTATAGTGTTTGATTGTACTTCTTGACATATAAATAAAATCAGGTAAAGACAATAGAAATGTGTATACAACCAAATGATAACACTGACGATGCAAAATATTTCTACCCAATACTTGATTATTGACAGCTTGAGGCAGGGGTAGATGCATATAATTAATAAACATTTAAATTGTATAGCAAGTTCAAAATTACAGTTTATATTATAATATCGTTAACATTTGAAAAATACGAATGGAAACATAACCTCTCTCATTCTAAGGCCACGAATTCTATAGGAGGTGCGAGCAACGATTCGGGCCGTCTGCAGCTCGCACCTCCTATACTTTCAAATACATTGTATTATGCCAACTCTCAATGTTGGATGCAATATTTCTTTAATTACAATTATTTAAATTATTGACAGCTTGAGGAAGGGGTAGAGGCATATTATTAATATATATTTTAAGTGTGTAACAAATACAAAATTAGAGTTTATCTATGCACGTACATCCTAGTGGAGTCTATCGTTTGTTCGCATATGTACAAGTCGCCAACATTAGGTATTTCGTAAGGCACTTGGGCTTCCTACTTTAAATGTATTTAAATACATTACGTTAAAATATGTACAACACCTATCAATACAGTACAATGGTATGGATAGTTTAGTTATTTAGCTTATGAAACTACAATGAAATTTTTATTTTACAAGAATATAAAATGTCGATAACAATAATTTTCGACAATTATTGGTTAATAATAAACAAGAAACATAATTAAAATAAACATGAATATAGAATTAACAATTAAAAATACTTATCTAAAAGTGTATATTATTGTACAAAATGTAAAAAGCAAAATTTATAATATTAAACCTAATTAAATTAGGTAGTATGCTTAAACTATATGCATACATGTATAAACTATGTACAATTATCTGAGAATGTTAAAATTTCCCTGCACGAAATATTCATAAAACCATTATTTATATATGTATAGGCGATTCTTTGTCAAATCGAAATCGAGATAAAATATTTTTGAGTTTCTGTAACATTTGCGAATGCCTTTTCCTACATGTTTTGGATATAGTGGTCTAATTTTTTAATTACCAAACTCGGTAATTTGTTCATTTTTTTCTTAACTGTTAACCTTTTCTATCTCAAAATTGACTGATTCAATGTAAGTACATAAAAGTTCTTTTTTTCTGCAAATTACATGAAGTTTAAAAAAATGACCAAATTCATGGAGTGTACCATAATATGCAACATTATAAAGAAATTATTAAAATTGTAAATAAGTGGTTTTGCTCCGAGCTTATTAGACTCTCACATGACGGTTCTCTCTAGAAGATGCTTGCACAACTCGACTCGACAAGCACACTCACTTCCTACACTCGGTAAACGGATAACAACGATCTACAGCTATTTATCTGGGTATACGAAATTAATAATCGGTTTATTAAAAAACTTTAATTTTTCATAGATTTTTAAACATTTAATAATGATTTATATTTATAAAAATGCGTAATCATATATAAATTTTGATAAGGTACTTTGTACTTGTCAATGTGTTAAGCGAGTTTCAACCTAAACTATCCTACCTACCCTCACAATACTATGCACATATTTCACCTACACTAAAACATACCTAAATGTACCCCATCCATCCCGTGAACCCAACACTAACCCCCCTAGCACACAAGCAGCACAGCAACATGATGACTGGCATACGATGAACCTGGTCTCCCATCGTATCTCTCTAGGAAGGTACATCAATGATCAGGAGAGGCATCTCATAACATCGTACTGCCTCCAGGATCAGTAGAATCATCTAGCAGCAAACCTTCAGCAACAACAAAGACCAATATGGAACTCCCAGCAGCACCGAACAGCAGCATAGAATATTTCCCAGCCGTTGTAATAATTAGTTAATTAGGTTTTGTCTTAATTAGAGGGACACAAGGAATCATGTAGCTCTATAAACGTACTGGCAGTTACATGTAAGGAAAGGATTGGCAGGTGGGGTTATGTAATCATAACATTACCATAACCCTCAAATACTAGATATTCTAATACAATAAACACTCCCTCAGGAGTTAGTTTTTTCTTTTAAAAGCAGCATGTAATCCTCGCATCAATTGTACAATCCCGATACTCTGCAGCAGCTGGCCCGACGCGTAACAGCTGATCGGGCGCCGTGAGAGCGATAGAGAGTGAAGATCCGATATCGGCCGTCCCGTAAACCTGTAACAAATAGGAACTATTTAGCCGATAAGCAACATAATACGGAACGATATATAATTGTTACCTCGAGCACGGCATCACCAGTAACAGAGTTCACCTCGAATCAAAAAAGCAGCCAACAGGGGAAGCTGTCTTCGTCGTATGCATCGTATACGTCGCACAGTTGAGAGCACTCACTGTATGATGCGCGCAGACGACGGCGGCCGACGGACGACATGCGAGAAGCTGCGCGCGCACGTCGGGCCCGACCAGCGAAGCAGCGAACTAGCGGAAACTCGAGAGAGCTCTTCGGTACTCCTTCGCGACACATTGACAACATTAGCTTGTGCGTGTGTGTGTGTGAGGAAAGCAGCATTTCAAGCGGCAACTCAGGAGACGATCTCTATACCGACAAGATTGCTTTGCAACAGGTGAACTGCATTCATTACGTCTTTGGTAAGTTTGCTTCCCATATCTCTCCCTTCACAACCTTTTCCCCGCAGCAAACCGCGATAATAAGCGGCTGGTGCCCAAACCCCTTTATCTATTATTATAATAAATTATTACTATTTTTATTGATCTCGTCCCCAGCGTGACCGTTAGAAAATGTATATAGTAAACAATTTTGCATGAATAGTCACATCTCGATTAAGCTTGTTAGAAACTAGCAGACGACGGTTCCATCTAGAGGGGCGTGCACAATTCGGCTCGACGATCACACGCACTTCCTACACTCGGCAAACGGACTACGATTGCAAGTTGCACTTCTATTAAGTTATGTTAGGTTATGATATTACCATGTATTATATATTGTCAGTTATTCTACTGCATCATAATAAATATAAATTTTGTATTATATATATATATATATGGGTAGTTCTCTGTGACATCGAAGATGAAAAAAATAAATATTGCTATAACTGTGGGAATATGTTTTAGAAGTATCCAGTAGTTCTCCTGAATTTTTTCAGATTTTTTCTGGACCATTATTTTAAGTTACAGAGAGTCAAAGTTGACATTTTAGCACTTTTTTGCATTATATGCCCATTTTCATGAATTTTTAGCTCCCAGGGGATGCATTTTTCACTAAAAACATAACTATGACTTTTTTTGTAAAATTTTCCGAACTTTTTATTAAAAATACTGTAAAAGACATAAATGTATGCTGTCACACTCTTGTAAGCCTTTTAAACCTTAAATAGTGAAAATCAGCAATTCTGCTCCGGACTCTGGTAACCTAATACTGTCTAAAAGATGTCTTTTTATAGTCAGAAATTGCCTAAAAATTTCCAGAGTGGGTCTAAATCATTAAGATCACTTATGGTCAAAATATCCGGGAAAAGTGCCCGAAATATTAATAGAAATGTATATTTGTTGCCTTATAACGATGAATCTAGTAGCATGATCATTGCAAAAAAATTTATGCACTTACCTTGGAATGGTAGAAAAGTATCTCCACTGGTTTCAGTATCCATCTAATCCCCTGTAAGCTGCTAAAAATACAAATATTATTATAAAATTATAAAAAATTATTTTTTAAACATTTATAATGCTGGATTTTTAGTTTTACATCCCTTACAAGAATTATAATACTAATCTGAAGGATTACTATAAAAGTATCAACATTATTATTATTATTATTCAGCAATAAATTGTTTAGATTTCACAAACTTGTCACTGTCACGTTATCGTATTATTCATTATAATTATATATCCGATTTATTTACATATCTTTTGTATTAAATACGTATATTCAGTTATTGTAATAATGATGTTTATATATTTATAGTAATCCTTCAGATTAGTATTATAATTCTTGTAAGGGATGTAGAACTAAAAATTCAGCATTATAAATGTTTAAAAATTAATTTTTTACATTTGTATAATAATATTTGTATTTTTAGCAGCTTACAGGGGATTAGATGGATACTGAAACAAGTGGAGATACTTTTCTACCATTCCAAGGTAAGTGCATAAATTTTTTTGCAATGATCATGCTACTAGATTCATCGTTATAAGGCAACAAATATACATTTCTATTAATATTTCGGGCACTTTTCCCGGATATTTTGACCATAAGTGATCTTAATGATTTAGACCCACTCTGGAAATTTTTAGGCAATTTCTGACTATAAAAAGACATCGTTTAGACAGTATTAGGTTACCAGAGTCCGGAGCAGAATTGCTGATTTTCACTATTTAAGGTTTAAAAGGCTTACAAGAGTGTGACAGCATACATTTATGTCTTTTACGGTATTTTTAATAAAAAGTTCGGAAAATTTTACAAAAAAAGTCATAGTTATGTTTTTAGTGAAAAATGCATCCCCTGGGAACTAAAAATTCATGAAAATGGGCATATAATGCAAAAAAGTGCTAAAATGTCAACTTTCACTCTCTGTAACTTAAAATAATGGCCCAGAAAAAATCTGAAAAAATTTAGGAGAACTACTGAATACCTCTAAAACATATTCCCACAGTTATAGCAATATTTATTTTTTTCATCTTCGATGTCACAGAGAACCACCCATATATATATTGTAACGTGGTATTTCGTCCTAATACCAGTTACAAGTTATTTATTAATTTAATACAGGGACGACGGCCCCGAAGAACGCGTCTTTGTCGTCGCCGTGGGTTAATAGTTAACCCGTCGGGACACGGTAGCGGAGATAGGACAATCTCCTACGTACCGACACACGTGGCGGGAAAATCGGGAATCGGAAGGTTGTTTGCGGGTTAATTTATAATTAAAATAATAACGCGACCGTTGTATTAAAATAAAACAAATAAGTATTTTTTTAATAAGTTACACGGAGGTGCCCGACAATACTTAAGGGGGCGTTCTCCCGGTCGCGTGGTACATACGCGGCAAGCAGGGGCTGCCCCCGTGCTCGCCCCGCGCAATACCCAATCGATTTCGGTAGCACCGGTATGCTACCAAACAAACATACGTGCACACAGACACAACACACTCTAACGTATACCGACCAATGTCGGCTACTTACCGGACTTGGTTGTCAATAGGCCCTGGTGTCCGTCGGCGCCCCGACGTCTGCTGGCCGGTGGAGTCAGCCCGGTTTCCCGTCGTCCTCGACGGTATCCTTCAGGTGCGGCCTGATGCCGCGGCGATTCGCCTACCTCGGGGAACACTCAACCCGAGGTATTTGGTCCTTCGTACTGCACTCACACGAACTCATGAGCACTCGCGTACGGCTTCCCGGAGCACGGACGAACCGGTCCGGTACTTCCCGTGGCGCGCGGAACTAAACGTGATGATGTGTCAAAGGGTACTGTCGCGGTCAAGACCGGCAGCGTACTGAGCTTTTCGGGAATTGTCGCATTCCCGAAAAGTACCTAACACACACACACAATAACAATTGTACATACGGATGTTCGCACACATCCTCGGTCGTCGACATAAACACGCGTTTTTCGTGGCCTTGAGGAGGCAACGTACGAAACAATAACAACGTGCGAGATTTTAATATATAATATTTAATACATACTACGAAATAATATAATACATTAAGTATTATTTATTTCATTGCAACGACGTCTCGTCGCAATATATATATATGTTTATATATGTTTATATATGTTTATATATGTTTATATATGTTTATATATATGTTTATATATATATATATGCAGGGTAAATAAAACATATTTGCAATTGTACTCAACGGCCTCCCTACAAGTAGATTTTCTTGTGGGTCATCAATAACTGTTTTACTCAGTACTTAATTTTATAGTGTTTAAAACATTGAATTAAACATACTAATTAGTTGAGATAATTGTGGACATTGTGGGGAAATAAATAGTTTATTAATATTAGAAAATATTGAAAACTTTAACAATTGAAACTCCATTTTAAACTATACAAAGTACATATGTTTTAAAACGATGGCAATGAAAATTAAACTTTAGGTATAATCTATTATAAATAAAAAATTTCAATTAAATTGCAATGCAAATCAAAGTGTAAATTGAAAAGGACAATACCGACTTACATTTGGTTATCATAAATTGTACGTGTAGTACACGTAACAATAAAGTGTACGTCTAGTACACGCTATCATAAAGTGCACGTACAGTACACGTTACCATAAAGTGTATGGACAGTACACGGTGCCATATAAAGTGTACGTACATACACGTTTCATAAAGTGTACATACACTTCACACTACCATAAAGTGTATGGACAATTCGTACAGTACTATAACAGTGTATTTATATCACACATGTATAATCGGAGAATAGTTTGCAAATATAATTTGCCATTTGATAATATTGCTGTATACAGTAAAAAAACATTTGTATATATGTATGTCTTACTTTATTACTTTAAACAAAATTAAAAAACTTACAGCAGGTAAGATATTATGGTACTGTAATTATAATCAATAGAATGGTTACACATTCAATAATATTATGTACTTATAAGTTTTGCAGTAAACTATACATTTACTTTTACAGTAAATGTTATATATTTTTTTACAATCAACAATGTAATTAATTTTTACCAGCGTTGTGTTCTGTACCTTGTGTTACATTTTCGCTTATTAGCGCCATTTGTGGACATGCAACTAAATATGTATTAGTATATAATACAGAGGGCGCCACAGATATTTTCTGTTAGGTTAATTTTATGTAGGGTATCGATAAAACAGATCGCACGGACCTGCACAACAATTTTTCGTCGGGTATGGCATCCCCTTAATATAATCTAAAAATTTTCTTGTATTAGCATTGGATAAAACAACACTATATTCATTTTTCAAAGCAGAATCTTTAATACTTCCTAAATCTTTAAAGATCAGTCATTGCAATATTTTTGTCTTTTTCTTTTCTAGCCCTATGCAAATTCATTAAACTTTGTAAATCTGCATTAATAAAGCTGATATACCACGAATCAAAATAAAATTACCATTAATACAACCTTTCGTATCTACATCTCTCAAAGCAGATTTATTTATAACTAAATCTTGAAATTTATTTGCTAATGTTTTAATATAAGCTTTTATTTTTTCAATATGACTACTATAGTATAAAAATACTCGTTGTACTCTTGAACGAATCAATGTGTCCAGTAAATAATCTAAAAGTGGAGTAGTAACAACAGGCTAAAATACACTAGGATAAATTATTTCGACAAGTTTTAAAATACCCACAATATCATCTGTAAAAATAATAGCTTGTAAAGTATCTTGTTTGTCATATTACGTATAATGTATTAATTGCCAAAATATTTACATTTATTTCTTTTCTATTGATCATCTAATACGAGTTGTTAAACTAAAGTACAATTTTTCTTCCAGTGATCGGCAGCAAGTGTCAACATTACATATGCAGTTATTTTGAATTATCAGCGACGTTGCCAAATTATTATTTTTACTGCAATACAATTCGATTACGAGTCTGAAGTTACCTGCGCGGTACGATATTCCTCGTTATGGCTTGACATATGGTGCACTTTTCGCTCGATACGTTATGAAGTTAGCTACTTGATGCGGTAAAAAATAATCGTTTGCCCAACACTGCTCTAGAGGGTGCTGCCGTTAACACCAGTATCGCACTCCTGAGCCGCCACTAGTTCTTGGGCCCGAACCCTGCTTAGTCAGCATAGGAGGCTGCCCTTTATAGTGGTAAACGTCGGAAACGGCGCAAATCTCGCTTCTCGTAGTAATATCGAATGGCGCTCGGTGGACCTTTGCTGCGAGTCGTGGGGGAGGAACGGTCGATGCCACCGGATTGTAGGGGATCTACGTTATCGGGACAGCCCAGGACGGATCGTGCAAGCCACCGCCTGGTGACTATCTGACCACTGTACACAAACACACACATACAGGGGGGATGGGTACTAATAGAACAAAAAAGATGACAATTGCAATTACAATTGCAGGTACTAGAGTGCTGCCTGCGCCATCCAACTCAGAAGAGTCACGGGGGCTTCTCGGAAATCTTGCACGACACATCGGAGGGTCGCCAACTAGCTGGGAGGCTGCCGAGAGTAAGCTGCACGAACAGCTGCTCAACATACGCAGTAGCCTGGCTAGGATGACCGAGAGAAAGAATGTTCAAAAAAATGTAAGCCGCGTAATCACAAACGGAATAAGTGAAATCAATGAATCGGTTGAAGTCGCGATGTACGAGCTGCAACGAATTACACTGCTCCGCAAACCGACGATCACAAACGCTGACGTGTATATGGCTGAGCCCACACCTCAGCAAAAACAGAAAAGAAAACGGGAAAAACAAACTCCCACACCAGAAAAGACTGTCCCGGAAACGCAAGACGCACCCCAGATAGAAACTTGGTCGACGGTCGTCCAAAAAAAGAAAAAAAAAGGACGGCAGCGGCTATTACACGGATGGATCAACTGCTACCTGGGCAATCCACCGTTCACCAAAATTGGCAGTCAGATCGGCCAAAGCCCATACAGGGCAAAAGCACGATTTTGATCAAACCGGCGGAGGGGCAGACGTATGAGGATGTTTTACAGACCATTCGTCTGAAGGTGGATCCTACAAAGACCAAGACGGACGTGCGACAGATACGAAAAACAAAGCAGGGTGGTATTGTGCTGCGACTCGGTAAACATGAGATGCGGCAAGATTTCCAACAGACCTCGCAGGTTGCCCATGGAGAAAAAGCGCAGGTAAAGGACTTGACAGCTACGATAACGCTCGAGTTTCTCGATCTGGACAGTGTCACGACTGAAAAAAACGTTGAGGACGTTATTAACCGTGAACTCGGGGACAGCACAGAAAGAAGGGTGCACGTCTTTGGGTCTAATGCCCGAGGCTTAACCCTTGCGGTATGCGATTTCGACGCGAGGGACGCGAACGCGATCCTTAAAAGAAGAAAGAATTAAAATTGGATGGGTCAATTGCCGTGTGAGACCAAGGTTTCGCATACCTAGGTGCCACAAATGCCTCGGATATGGGCATATTAAAAAAGACTGCAAAGGACCGGACAGACACCAATGCTGCTGGCGACGCGGCCGAGAGGGGCACGATGCATGGGCGTGCAAAAACACACCTGAGTGCTTCCTCTGTCCTAAGAAGGACAACATATGTCTCGCACACGTCGCTGGTTCAGGCGCGTTTGCAGCATTTAAGGCAGCACTGACGACGACGAAGACCAAGACTAACACCTAAGTCACTCACTTATCATCCGTCACGCATTAAATCATTAAATAAATCAATTTCCTTCCATTACTTTTATATCTCGTTCATAAAAAAGTTTAATTCTCCTTTTTAATAATCTGTTTCTGCTCGACCAAACAGCCTGGTCTAAAGGAGCTATGACCGAAGGTATTGCACTGCGGCCTATCCCTCACCTTGATGAACCGTAATTTATTATATCATAGAATTGCGGAGGCCTCCGGCACCTCGAAAGACATTATGATTTCAATCCTTCATTAATATTATAACGTCAAAGCGGGGCTTGCAAAGATAATTTTCCGATTTTTTTGTGTGTTGGTATAAGTATCGATACATGGTTGAATTTTCGGTGGAATTATGCTGACGTCGGCATAATTCCCCCAAAGTAAGCACAATTCCCAGTTCTCGCAAGAATTTGTCGGCATAAGTACCGATTCATCTATTTATATATATATATATATATATATATATATATATATATATTGTGACGTTGTAGTTGCACTACAAGTCACATTAAATCAAAGCTAACAATTAACAAAGGTATAGCACCAACGCAAGCTTACTATGCGAAGTAAGCATGTTCAGTTACCAAGTAAAATAGATACGGCTTCTAAAATCTCACAATGGCACATACACATACACACTGCTCCGTTGATCCAGCGACTATGGTACCTCCAAGTAGCATAAGTAAAGGACGTCCCCCCAGCATTCCCTCCTTGTCCCATCGACTCCATGTAGTTCTGCCAAAAGAATATCTGGACCTCCAGTCGTTGACCAGGAAAGAAGCACCTTGCGTGGAGCCCAGTGACCAGCGTTAACTTCATTACAGGTAAGAGTAATTTATGAATACTCTGTGTTATAGCCAGAAATGAGGATGGAGAAGCTATAATTCTATACAGCTTCTTCCAGCAAGATCAGAGGATACAGGAGTTGAAGTAAAAGATCGAGTTAGAGGTTAGGACAACACACAGGTAAAACACTTAACTCACACAGGAAATATCCATACATACCCCAGGAGTTACCTAGAAGCAACTTGGCGAATCCTGAGTACCGATGTTATTGCCTACTCGACGTCGTCCCAGGGACGTAGACGCCTCCTCGCCGTGCGAAAACGCCGCACCGGGATTGTAGCCCTCGACTCGTACCGTACCTACAACATACGGTAAACGGTTCTTTTTAGCCTAAAAGCTTACTTCTTTGGAACGAATAGTCATCTTATCTATCAGCGAGTCCCGAGACGGCCCGTGAATACGCGCGTGCGAGCGACTGCGGCCAAGGTGACTGGCGAAACCGAATTATACACTTGTGGTGTTAGGCAACGAAGTAGTGTACCTCGTTTTCAAATAAATATCCATTGTATGTTAAAATTTTGTTGTTGATTTCCGCTCTAATCCCCAGCGGACTCATCACATAGCGAATTTATTTTCAAATTTTCTAATAGTTGGAAAAATTCAAATTTTAAAATTATATGGCATTAGATCACAAAAATGCCTTATGTGACAATATTCTGACAATTAAGATATTAATTCTATGTAAGTGCGTTAGGGGGTTACCTGTTAATATGTGACGCTTATTAAAGTTTGCTATCGGTAGGGCATATATACCCCATATCTTCCTCGTCGGGATAGAGCTGGTTTCAAAAATTTTTATATCTTTCATCTGTATCTAGAGACGAGATGCCTGGACTTTACTGATGAGCCCAGCAGGCATACTCAGGGTGAAATACAATAAATTTTCTTTTCTTTTCTTATTTTTGTTTCTCCGTCTTTTTAAGTTTTTATTAGTTTATACTACAATCAATTAAATTTTATATTTTTTTTTGACTTAGCTTGTCTTAGTCTTTTTTCAAACACTCATCCTGTGAGGTTTCTAAAGTGGCTGGTATTAATACAGTCCGCCTTACTTGAGTTGTGAGGAATGTTCTTTGGCTTGTGGAGATCAATAATCATATAACTTATATATATTCATTTATCATAAAACTTATAGAATAAACAAGCAATAAATTCACGAATTTTCTAATAGTTAGAAAAATTCAAATTTTAAAATTTTATTTTAAAATCTTAAATAACTCATAATAGGTTAGCTTTTTGTATATAATTTTTCAATTATGTAATTTTATTAAATTATATTAATTATAGAATAATTTTTTTATACTCAGGGGGAGAGGTCACGGTAATATGAATTATTACTCACCAAGGAACGCCCCGTATGTGATCCAGCATATCCTTTGTTCCTCGACGACCTCCTGGACAGCGGTGGTCAGACGTCGGTGGTGTGAGGCGACCTAATGCCGCGGCGAATACTCCCGAATACTTATTTACTCAACACTCGCACACACAGGAGGTATGCCCAGTACATGCACGAATCCGATTACTTGACCCTTCTTTGGATAAACCGTGCAGAGGGACTTGTAAGTCGATTGGTGCCGATAAGTACTCTCGGCGCACCGAGTAGTACTCCCGGGGTAAAAGAAAAAGGGACGAGAGTGGGGAAACACACACACTCTTTCGTGCTCCCATCTCTACATAGTGACGCGCGCGAAATCGTACACTCGTTATGAAATAAACATGTTCATATACCAAATGCTTCTACAGCTTACAATTAGTGAATTGAAATATTCTATTCATCGTGAATAGATTGTATGACGATTTTCGTCACACTATATATATATATATATATATACACACACACACACATATATATAGATATAAATACGTAAAATACCCGTTGCGGCGACCTGAAAAGAGATGGAAGATACTACTTTAGTACGATAAAAACAGATAGAGAGGGTTTTGTGACGACCGGTCGTCACAAGCTCCTTGAGAGTAAGCGAGATACTCTTATGTAATTTTGGTCAATGGTCTACTTGACCCCTGAATATTTCGATTCCAAGCGATACTCATTGATACTAATCAGTGTCTTCTATTATAATTACGTTCGGGACAACATATGGCAAAGATTGCGGCGTCTACTAATGTGCCGGATGCATCGAATAGTCTACGGGGATAGAGCTGGGTTTTCCGCGGATCCATGCCCTATCCCCGTAGATTTGGCACCTGAATTTTTCGTCTCCAAGCATAACTCATCGATGTTAAGCAGTGTCTTCTATCATGATTGCGTTCGAGAAACCATTTGACAATAATTTGCGTAGTTGAATGATGTGCAGGCGGCATTGAATAGTCTACGGAAATGGAGCTGAGTTTTCCGTGGATCCATGCTCTATACCCGTAGACTTGATACCTGAATTTTTCGTTTCCAAGCGATATTCATCAATGCTACGCAGTGTCTTCTATCATAATTATGTTCGAGAAACCATTTGACAACGAACTCCACAATCTGATGTGCCGGCGGTATTGAATAGTCTACGAGAATAGAGCTAAGTTTTCCGTAGATCCATGCTCTATCTTTGTGGGCTTGATACCTGAATTTCTCGATTCCAAGCGATACTAATCGATGCTTAGTGGTGCGTTTTAACATAATAACGTTCGAGAAACTATTTGACAACGATTGCGGTATTTACTGATGTACCAGAAGCATCGAATAGTCTACGGGGATAGAGCTGGGTTTTCCGCGTATACTTGCTCTATCCCCGTAGATTTGACACCTGAATTTTACGTTTCCAAGCTATACTCATCGATACTAAGCAGTGTCTTATATCATAATTACGTTCGATAAACTATTTGACAACGTTTGCGGGGTTTACTGATGTGCCGGCGGCATTGAATAGTCTACGGGGATTGAGCTGGGTTTTCCGTGGATCCATGCTCAATCTCCGTGGACTTGACACATCAATTCTTCGATTCCAAGTGATACTAATCGATACTTAGTGGTGCGTTTTGACATAATAACGTTCGAGAAACCATTTGACAACGATTGCGGCGTTTACTGATGTGCCGGAAGCATCGAATAGTCTACGGGTGTACAGCAATGTTCACAGAAACGAGCAAATGGTCCATTCTCCATGAAATCAAGAAAACTCTTTTATCGACCGACTCGTAAAGTAAATGAAATTACTTAGTTGGAAACAATAAATATTCTATCTGCTTGCTATACGCTACCCATATAGCCTTAATCTACGAGAGTTCAATAACAGACGGCACATATTGTACGTAATCGCACGTCAGGAAGCCCGTTTTTTACACTACGCGGTCCATGTTCCGACTCAAGGAACAACGACATTTTAGGTTACATTTTAATGAGTAATTAATAGTTAATTTAAAATCATTCATAATTTGAATAATTATTGTTAACGTTGATCTAAGTTCAATCGAGTACGGGCTATCCAATGAGAATAAAATAAAAATCTTGACACAAACTTTTTGCTAATTTTTGAAATTCGATTATTAATAGCTTTTTGATTATAGTTACTTCAACTAATCGCATGTGGCCACTGCATAGGGCACAAAATTATCTTTCTAACCGTACTCATACTTATAATTACCCACCGCACTTTCGCCGCAGAAATTCGCAAATATTTTAGTGTCACCGAATTCTGCGACATACTGTATATATTATCACGCTGCATTAGGGTACAGGTGAGATGGATAATAGTTATGAGTTAGGTAAAACAGTATGTGTTAGACACACTAGACTTTACTTCCCTCGGGAAGACCTAGATGAAAAAAGGCACAATCTATCCACTACCACGGGCTCTACGCTTCTCTTCTATTCTTCAAATGGAGACTCCTTTAATGACACTTCGGACTCCGTATGATGTTGACGTGGCATACAGTCACAAGGCCTAGCTTCACTGACTGTTCTTACATACGCGTGCGAGCGACTGCGTCCAAGGTGACTGGCGAAACCGAATTATACACCCGTGGTGTTAGGCAACGAAGTAGTGTACCTCGTTTTCAAATAAATATCCATTGTATGTTAAAATTGACTGTTCTTACATACGCCGATACGTCTTCCCTACCGCTTTACATGGCAACCCGTGGTGGTATATATCTCTTCACATTGGATATGTGTACATCGGTCCTTTTCCGACCAGACTCTTCTAGTCTCAGAACTACTGGAGATAGTACTTCTTCAACTTCAACGGGTTCGTCATACTTTAGCGTCAGTTTAGCAGAAATCCCCTTCGTGTAGGTTGCAGGTCTTTTCTCGACGTCTTTGCTCCTCCTCAATGTGTTTTAGTCAATCTAGTCATATTTCGGGATTGTCCAGAATCTTTAGGTCCTGTTTTTCCACATCCCTGCAGAGACTCTTCACAGGTTGTGGATGACGCCCGAAATTTAAGTCAATCATCGTTTTTACATCCTGTTAGTTCTCTCGACCGGGTTGGCTTGTTGCCGGTAAAGAGGGGTTCTGATATCGATGGCTTTAATCCGAAAGGTCTTATCTCGCGAAATAAATTAGAAAGGTCCTATCTCGTGACATAAAATAGAAAGGTTTTACCTCAACTGAAAATTTTTAATTCAAAATTAGTAGTGGAAACATTAATTATGTCAGACTCATAACATTGATTTAGAAATTAGCAAAAATGTTTATTAAAATAAAAGGTAGTACAGGTTATGTTATTGTGTACCTTTAGGCAGTATTTTTAATCATAGAAATTTTTGTTTATATGAAATATTACTTATTATAACACTGAATTGAAGATTAATGAATTTAAACTAAATATTAAGTATTTACTAATAACAATCATTTTTTTAGGCTGACATAGTTAAAATTTCAACTACTAATTGCAAAATTAAAAATTTTCATTTGAAATAAGACCTTTCTATTTTATTTCGCGAGATAAGACCTTTCGGACTCGAGCCATCGATATATTAGATGCTATATTCCTGCAGCATTCGCGACATTATGCTGTTAATGAACTCATTCCCATTATCCGTTATTAGGAAATCTAGTGTTTCCTAATGGAAGACTACGAGTTGTTCGAATGCGTTCGTCACAGACTTGCCGGTCGCCGTACGTAGTGTTGCTGGTTTTTGAATTAAATATAACAAAGTTATTTTAAATACAATTCTTTCCCGTTCCAGACATCATCGCAAAATAATAATGGTTTATTTATCCTTATCACCCGGTGAACTCACCCAAAGGAAGTCCCGTTGAATAAAAATATATAGTTCCGGATATCTATTAACTCGCGATAACGAATATTAATACTACGAAGGGAAATGACGGTTTACAATATTTTATTACGGGATCTAAGGATAAATCCCGTGGCACCACTAATCACGAGACAAAACGTTAATTTTTAAATTAGTTAAATAAATGATTTAACCGGTTAATAAACACGCACTAATTCACTTAGTATTGTCCCCACTAATAATAATATCACTTATTATATTAGTAAATAAAATAACTCATCAAAATGATGTAGCGAAATTAAAATTAATATAAATATGGAATGAACAAAATGATATTTTATATCTATATAAGTATTTGTATAATTCCTCCTTGAATTAATTGAATAATCAATGGATCAATTTGTTTTGTCTCTGTGCTCCTGATCAATTCCTCCTTAAATATCAACCCAAACTTACTATATATTACTACTGGAAACCTGTGACTCGTAGAAAATAGCAATCAAAACTTCTATGATCTAAGATCAATATATTTAGAATGGCAAGGATCCGTTTTCTGAACCACGCCAGACTTCTTCCTCGATTTTCTATCTCCCTCAAACTCATAAAATCCCTATCTGTTCTCTCTCTTGTTATCTGCGAGGGATCCGGCAATACTATATTTCTCCAACCCTCCCGCATCCGTCACAGGTGTAATAAAGCTACCCATAATTACCCCACTATAGATAAAAATGACAACTAATTTGCATAAGTTATCATTGCCCCAACTGGTATTTCGACTTTCCGTATTTGAGGTTATTACTGTCATATAGCGTAATATGCTGGTATATTTACCTATACGGAAGTCTCATATCTAATAAAATCATTTATTGATTGGTTGAATAGATCACTATAATAGTCCCTATTTGACAACGCGAAATTCGAATCTAAATTTAACTCCTTACTAATATACACGTGTTCCCCCATTATCCGCGACAAATGAGCGCGGGCCGGCACGTAAACAACGTGCCTCGCGACCGTTTCCCCGGGTGTGCGCGATCCCCACCGTCGGGGATAGTACAAATGTACTACCGCGAAGTGTTGCGCGAACGGAGGTGCGCGCACGCACCGACAAAGGTTTCCCCTGGCGACGCAGTCCACGGCGATATCCCGACATCACCGCTGTCAACGAACTACTATCTCCCGACGAAATGGCAAGGTTTTCCACCACATATAACGCATGCACTATTTTAGTGCAATCGTAAGTATTTTTCACTGATTCTTATTATTACATTATTTAACTATTCACGTCCCTTAAATGAATGTTTCTTCTCAAATATATATATAATCTCTTTAACTACTAATATTCCTCAACTTCTTATTTAATAATTAATAAATAACAAATGCTCTATTTCACCTGTTATTCCTCCCTATATTTATTATTTAATGATTAGAACATTTGATTTAATTGTCTTGACTCTTTTTCCTAATTTTCTACAATCAACGAACCTATTTTGTTCATACCTCTGACACCTCCTCACACTCATATTATTATCATTTTCAACATTCTCATTTATTCCTACCTAATGCATGTCCCTACTAGTAATTATATTCATTAGTTAAAATATATATTAACATAGTTCTCTTTTTTCAGATGCAGCGTGCCAAGGAGTAGTTGTCACCGAGGGAACCCCGGACACACTGATCAAGAGGCAACCTCTGGACATTCGCATCAACCCATAAGGATAACTAGATAAGTATACGTAAATACTATTAATTCTTCCATCTTGAATTAATAATAATAATATATATATTTCTTTTTTTCTAGGTGACCTCAGTGATGTCCCTACATCACAACATAAAAGTTTAAGCTTTATCCATTTCGTAAATAAGTCTTGAAATACGATGATGCATTTGTATTGACTTTTACTACGGGGAAGCTCCATTATGTCTGCTGCCACAATAGCCCAGGGTCTCTCAATATTACGTTTACCCAGCAAGCCTTGAGGACCTGCTGAGACGTCTTATAGTTCTGACATATCAGACACTGTAAAACGAATTGGCGGGTATCGTGGTAGACACCTGGCCAATAGTAGTCTCTTGCGTTCGTAACACGTTCGTAAGTCTTTTCGACCCCCGTATGACCCATAAATGGGTAGAAATGAGATTCTACTAAAACTTGGTTCCTCTGCTCTAAGAGTAGAACAAGACGCCAATCTTCTTCTCGTTCTGTTACAGAGTCCAGGAGTTTGTCGCATGTGAAATAATATAGCATATGATCCTCAGTATGTCACTGTGGAAATTTTTGTGGACACGACTCAGGGTTGACAGCACGAGAAAGCGCGTCTGGGACGTAATGCTAAGCTCTTTTCTTATGCACTATTTCTAAGTCCCATTACGGCATTTCAAGTATCCGTCGTGCCAACGTACCCGATGGCTCCTTGAGATTTTTGAGCCATTTGAGAGCACTATTGTCGGTCACAGCCATAAACCAATCGGCTTCAATATATGATCTCAATCTCTTAATAGCCCATATATGAGCTAAGTATATTCTTTCCATTGTCATGTAATTACGTTCAGCATGATTTAATAATTGGCTGACGTATAGAATCGGATGCTCGAAACCCTCTTCGTCCAGTTGCGTGAATACCGCATCTATTGCTAAGTCACTTGCGTCACTTTGGACGGAAAATGGCTTAGAAAAGTCTGGACGGGCTAGTACAAGCGTCTCAGCTGACACAACTCTAAGCTGACGAAACGCCTCTTCCTGCTCCTCGCCCCATTCCCAAGTCTTTACGCAGCAACTTGGTAAGGAAAGCCTTAATGTCAGCTTCTTGATTAATAAATCGAGAATAGCAGCCTACCATCCTGAAAAAGGATCTCAGCTGTCTGACGTTACGAAGAATAGGGTAATTAGGGACCGTGGCGACTCGTTCGCAAAACTTACATTTCTCTCGATTCACTTCGAACCCAATGTCGTTCAACGTCCTTAGTACGTATTCGAGCCATTTTAGATAGTCCTCTAAAGTGCCGGTAATGACGATTAGGTTGTCCAAGTAACCAAACATATGTAAGCCGTGCAAAGGTCATAGAAGCATTCATGAGGGCAAAAGGCATTCTCGTGAACAGCCACAACCTCAACCCTGGTACAGAAAATGCAGTATAATACCGGCTTGCCTCGGGCATTAATATTTGGTAGATCGCTTTCTTAAGATCAATTTTTTATATATACCTTGCATCATGTAGTTTATCCAACATTGTATCCATATTAGGAATTGGATAATGATCATGTTTTATGACTGCATTAAGGTTTCGAAAATAAATGCACAAGCAATAACTTCCTTCGTCCTTGCGGACTGATCAATTACTTGCACTCGGTTCAATAATGCCCTTGTCAGACATCCTTTTGACCTCACTCTGGGCAAATTCCAAGACCTTGGGAGACATACCCCTTGGCGTATCACAAACCGGTCTTGCACCAGGCTTAACCTCTATGTGGTGCTCTATTAACATCGTAAAGCCGAGGATGTCTCCTGAGAGCAAGAGTAGGCTTTCAACTAACTCTTTGACTTGTTTCCGCTGGTCGTCCTGTATCTCAATTATACCAGCACATTCAGCGGAAATCCTCGAATCGATGTCATGAGCTGTATCTCTGACGGAGTGTCTCCAATCACTCTCGCCAATACGCCATATAACTTCGCTTAATTTGACTTCCATATTCCAGTGTTGTAGAAAATCTATACCGAGAATGATGAAATGTTCAATATTCTCTGCAATTCTCAGTTGAATATTGCCATCAAGATCTTCTACACAGAGCTGGATGTCGATAAGGCCAAGGACTTAAAGTGCTGGTCCAGCCACACCTTTTACGATAACCTTGACAGGTCTCCATTTATACTTGTGCTGTTCGACAACATCTAATTGTATAAGAAAGGTCATGGCGCTAGGATCTAAAAGTTCTATTAAATTCTTTCTACCGAGTCGTACCAAAAAGAATAGCCGGTTATCCGATTGGATG
Source organism: Theocolax elegans (assembly GCA_026168455.1). NCBI lineage: Eukaryota > Metazoa > Arthropoda > Insecta > Hymenoptera > Cerocephalidae > Theocolax > Theocolax elegans. The sequence goes on from CM047425.1 coordinate 57,937,965, forward strand.
CTAGCAATCATCTGGTCAGTTTGACTATCGTCGTTAGGAGTCAATGCCGTATGCGTCATTTTAGACAAATTTGGTACGGCACCTGCCCCCCCCCCCCTACACTGTACTCCTCGGTAACGAGTTCGTACGGTTCATACTGTGCACACCATCGACAGCTTCTCCACCAAGGGTTCGTTGTTAAGGACGATTTCCTTCTTCACTAAGGGCTTCTTGTCCTCTTTACTAGGTGTATCACAATGGGGAGACATGAGCAACAACTGAAGTCGTTTACTCGGATAGTGCTAAACGGCTGAGATAACAATCTTTTTACACTCCTTTCACCAATTATATCTCTGATATCTCTGAGTATATTTGACTATGGAGTTCCATATCCCAGTCATTAGCCTCACGCTTTTGTTGATCTAAGAAGGCTCGTTGTTCTGTTTTACCTTGCAAAGGTCAAGTAGGATTGACAGGTTGTGTTCTAAGAACTTTTCCATCTGTCCAATCCCCAGAACGTTTAGGACGCTTACACTCAGACTTACTTTCAACACCAACTTCGATCTGAATGAGAACTTGATCTCCGTTAAGAACTTCAGAGAAGTCAGCAACTAATTTCTTAGACTTCTTGAACAGTTTATAGGGTTAAAACAAAATGAATTTAAACGTTCGGTAATAATTTATATATAATTATTGGTCTTTCCGAACAAAGTGCTTTATTTTTCGAATAAAGCAGGCCCATTATACCCTTTGTCCACTTTTGTTCGGAAAGACCAATAATTATATATAAATTATCACCGAACTTTTAAATTCATTTTGTTTTAATAAACCTGCGACTCGGTCTAACACGCCGTACTCTGGCTGGTGGTTCGTCCTGTCACGGTTGCCATTTGTGACGTGATACTCGCGTACCCGGTGGTATTTAAATAATTATAATTTTTTATAATTATTAATTAAACGTTGGGATGCCTTGCCCAATACCGCGTACACAATTTATTTTGTGCGAAGATGCATCGATTGCAATTTAAATTAAATAACTAAATAATCACATTAATTATTTACTAAAATAGTTAAATACATATTAAATCAAATTTTGTTAAAAGCTATTGTTACAGAAAAAATCTTATTTAAACTGGGGCATATTGATAATGTCGTACAGACCTTTCCAAACAAAATCATAACTGACACATAGAGCCATCTATAGCAAATCACATCACTGCAAATGAAGTATTTCTGAAAATGGTAAAAACTTCTATTAAGCATTTTAAAAATTTTGGAAAAATTTTAAGCGTGCGAAAAATTTACGCTTTACTACCAATATCTAACCAATAGCTTGTTACTTTCTTAAAATAGAATACAAAACATATCCAAGGAATGAATATCATTAGTTACGCGCTATAATTCAAATTTTTTTTATTATTTTTTTTCCAATTTATTTACAATCTGTTTAAAATAACAATAAGTAAATTGCATACATGATAAGAAAAAGTAACATGAAGGTACCTTGCCACTGTTCGGTACCTTTACAATATTTCAATGTTATATTTAGTTTCGATTAAATTAACATTGATTGATATAATAATAGGTAATAATACACATTTGTTTGATCACATAATTTTTTTGTAACGTTTGAATCTTGTTTCACTTTTGTTTAGAGTTAGTAATTGAACTGCCAAGTCGTTCGGATGATGTTCCAATCTAATTTTGTATTTATTTAAGTAATTTTTAATTTCATCTTTGACTGTAATTATATTGAAATCTTTTCTTATTATATCGTTTGGAACAAACCATGGAGCATTTACTATTGATCTTAGTGCCTTATTTTGGAACCTTTCAATTATTTCAATATTTGAATTAGATGCCAAACCCCACAACTGAATTCCATATGTCCAGATTGGTTTGAGTATCGATTTGTATATTAGTATTTTATTATCTAAAGAGAGAATTGAGTTTCTTCCCGTTAGCCAGTATAATTTACGTAACGTTAATCCGAGTTGTTTACGTTTTTTCCATATGTGTTCACGCCAATTGAGTCGGCGATCTAAATGCATCCCTAGATACTTTACGCATTCACTTTGCGGTAGTTGTTTATTATTCATATATACTGTGGGACAGTTGTTTTGTTGTAAAGTGAACGTAACTTGAGTAGATTTATTTTCATTTATTATTATTCTCCACTTGTTGAACCAATTCTGAAGTTTTTTCAAGTACGATTGTAGATTTTGTGAAGCTATGATCGGATCCGTATGCACCGATAAAATAGCTGTATCGTCAGCAAACGTTGCAGTAAGTAATGTTGACATCGTAGGTAAATCAGCAGTGTATAATAGATACAAGTTGGGCCCCAAAACACTTCCTTGTGGTACTCCTGCTTTCATCTCATAAAGTTCGGTAGTCGTCTCGACAATTTTTACTTGAAAATATCTATTTTCTATGTAAGATGTTAATAACTGATAGAATTGTTTTTCCAAGATACTGTTTAATTTACACAGTAGTCCTTCATGCCATACTTTATCAAAAGCTTGGGATATATCTAAGAATACCGCAGAACAGTATTTTTTTCCTCGAACGTGCTTCTTATTTTAGTAGTAACTCGGTTTACTTGTTCAATTGTAGAATGATTATTGCGAAAACCAAATTGATGATCAGGAAGAATTTTAAGCGTATTTACAATTACATTTAATCTTTTTGATATTAACTTTTATTAACCTCCGCATAAAAAAGAGATATTCCACAGTGTATGAAGTGTCAAGAATACGGTCATACGAAAAATTATTGTTTTAAATCTCCGATATGTGTAAAATGTGCAGGAAACCACTTAACTCGTAATTGTGCAATTATAGGTAAAATAAAAGAAGTCAAATGTGCAAATTGTCAAGGTAATCACCCTGCTAGTTATAAAGGCTGCGCTATTCGTAAACAACTACAACAAAAACTTTTTCCTACATTAAGAGAAAAGAAAATTGAAAATTCTAACTTAAATACGAATATGAATATAACTAGACTAAATAAAGTCGTTAATTTAAATTTTACCTACGCCAATGCTGCTGCTACAGATAAGTTTCTTAATGTGAGTGAGCAATCAAAACAAAACATTGAAACTCAACCACAAACTGTAAACAATAACAATCTTGAGACATTGATCGTGCAGATGATGTCCAAAATCGACTGAATGCTAAATATCATTGTTACTCTATTAAGTAAAATATAATGTCTAACGAAATTAAAATTGCAATATGGAACTGCAATGGACTGTCGCAAAGACGTTTAGAATTGCAGTCTTTTTTGTTAGCTCACAACATAGATATAATACTAATTTCGGAAACTCACTTCACTAATAAAAATTTTTTTAAAATAAATAATTATAAAATCTATACTACAAATCATCCTGATGGTAAAGCGCATGGAGGAACCGCTGTTATGATTAAAGCCAACATCAAACATTATGAAAATGAACAATATAGCAAAGAATATCTACAAGCATCAAGTATTATTGTCAATACAAACAACAAACCAATTACATTTACATCTGTTTACTGTCCTCCAAAACATGCAATCAGCCAAACGGAATTTACAGATTTTTTCAATAGCTTAGGTAACTACTTTATAGCTGGTGGAGATTATAATGCAAAATACCCATGGTGGGGATCAAGGTCACTCACACCAAACCCGAAAGGTAGACAATTATATTCTACAATAATTTTAAATAATCTTGAGTGTATTTCTACTGGTGCACCAATATATTGGTCTTCTGATAAGAATAAATTGCCTGACTTAATAGATTTTGCTATAATTAAAGGCCTAGGCCCAGAGAATTTTTTGCTAAATCTTGTCTAGATCTCTCATCTGATCATTCGCCTATTATTCTTAAAGTATCATCAGTGTCAATAAATGTGAAAAAAACGAATGTAATCCAAAATGAAAACATAAACTGGACTATGTATAAAGCAATAATCAATGATAACGTTGTGTGTAATATACCGTTAAAATGTCCAAAGGACATTGAAAATTGTATAAAAAACTTTAATCTACTAGTTCACAATGCTTGTCATAATTCGTCAATTTCAACCAAAATACATAATCTTTCTGAAATCACTAAGACAACTGCGGAAAAATACATTACAAAAGAAAACTCAGAAGAATATGGCAAAAAACGAGATCCGCAGAGGATAAACACAACTTAAACGTTGCTATTAAAGACTTGAAATCGCATTTGATCAAGGAAAAAAACGTTGCAATTATTAACTACCTTGAAAACTTATCTCCAACTGAATCAACAGATTACTCGCTCTGGAAAGCAACTAAAAAGCTCACTCGGCCACAAAAATTTATTCCACCAATAAAAAAAGCAAATGGACGATGGGCGAGGAATGATATCGATAAAGCTATTACTTTTGCCGAACATTTAAAAAATGTATTTACACCGGCAGATCGAATTATAGACACAGAGGAAGAAAAAAATATATTAAACAACTTAACTACCGCTCCACTTATTCACCCACTAAAAAGTGCTAAAGTCCAAGAAATACAAAGCATCATCAAGCGTTTAAAATCGAGAAAAGCTCCTGGTTATGATGGAATTAGCGGGAAAATGATTAAAGAACTGCCGCCAAAAGCAGTAAGACTAATCACTATTATAATAAATGCCATCATTCGCATAAGCTATTTTCCTGCTCAATGGAAAGTTGCTCAAATTATCGTAATAAATAAACCCAATAAACCAGCAGAATATGTAACTTCGTACAGACCTATTAGTTTACTACCAGTTCTGTCCAAAGTATGCAAAAAGTTAATAATTCAAATTAATTTTTAAAAAGATTTCAAACTTTAGAGGAACTTATATTTAACGTTTTCATTAATGATCTGCCACTTTTGTAAGACAAACAACAAAACTTATCAAAGGCATAAATATTATTAGTTAGGCGCTGTTAATGGCAGAGCGGTGTATGCCGTCATAAGTTTTGGGACCGCAATTAGAATTGAGCAATGATATAGGAATAACAGCATCCTGTGATTATATATGCAAAATTAGTAATGTAAATGTAGAGAAAACTACCCAGCATCACGAATTTGTAACATTTATTATTAAATCTCACACCGTCGACGTCTAAGTAGTATTATTATTACTATGTAAATGTAAAATATCCTTTAAGGTTGCATATTCTTAAATATGAAATAATACTTTACAATTCATAACTTTTTGCTATTTTATTAAATAAAACCCATAATTACATTGAGTGTCGTGTACATATTCTGACGTGGTACTCACGTACCCGATAATTTTTAAATAATAATTAAATATAATAATTATTAATTAGAATTTCACAGGTATGCCGGTATAACTCCAGTATTTACGGGATTTCCTGGATATTCCTGGAATATCTGAGATATTCCGCGATAACTGCACTAATAACGTGATTTCTTGGATATTTCGAAATACCTCCGCTAATTATGAGATTTCCCGGATTCTTCGAGCATGTCTCAGGTATGCCGGAATATCTTCTCTAATTACGATATATCCTTGATGAATCGGGAATTACTGAGATACACCGGGATAACTTCAATAACTACGGGATTTCCTGGACAACTCGGAAATTTCAAAAGTATTACGCCATAACTCCACTAATTACGAGATTTCCTGGATATATCGGGAATTTGAGATATATGCTGGGATAACTACACCAATTACGAGATATCCTAGATACATCGGCAATATCTTACATGTTCCGCGATAGCTACATTAAATACGGAACGTCTTGAATATATCGATAACTATACTAGTAATGAGATTTCCTGGATATTTCGAGAATTTATGAGCTATCCCAGGATAACTTCACTAATTACGGGATATTCCAGGAATATTAGAGATATTCTACTATAACTGCACTAATTACGGGACTTCTTGTATATTTCGGAATAACTACACTAATTATTGGATTTCCCTGATTCTTCGGGAATTTCTCAGATATGCCGGGATAGCTTCACTAATACGAGAATTCCTGGATATGTCGGCAATATCTGATGTATTCCGCGATAACTACACTAATTACGGGATTTGTTAGATATTTTGGGAGTACCTGAGGTACTACGGGACAACTTCACCAATTACGGGAATTTATAAATATTTTAGGAATATGCGTGGTATTCCGGGATAATTACGGGAATTCGTGGATATTCCCGGAATATCTGAGATATTCGGCGATAACTGTACTATTTTCGGGATTTTTTGTTCATTTTGGAATAACTTCACTAATTAAGAGATTTCAGGATTGTTCGGGAATTTCACAGGTATGCCGGGATAGCTTCACCATGTCACGTCCAGACTTGTACCAACCACTATAAAAAATATTACAAGAAGGCAAATGGTTAATAAACCGTTCGCGTTCCTTTCGCTCTTGTTTGACAAGGACTAGCCTTACGTCTCCGGGAGTAGCAAGCGAAGTTGTTTTGAGAGTAGAGATGTAGGATATAATGTGGGATAAATAAAATAATATATGTTTTATTTCGTATTAATCATGCATTATTCATTTAAATATTTTAACATCATAATATGCTGTTTTCCTTTAAATTCTTACAGCTTTTTAATAGGCAAAAACACATAAAATTACACTATTTTATTAACAATTGCATAAATTTATTTAAGTCAAATAACGATTTTAATTTTGATTAAATAAACAAGTGTACGGCGAACACGTTAACACATTATAGAATAAAATATAAACAAGGTTATTTTATTATAAACATTAATAACTAAAAATCGAAATCAGAATTATTATAAATAAATGCAGATTAAATTAAAAATTGTTGTCGTTCAAAACATGAATTATTGTTAATAAATTGCAATTCAAACCGTGAATATTGCAAATAAAATGCAATGCAACGAATAATTATTATAAATAAATTGTAGTATCAAATAATAATTGTTTTAAAAGAAAACGGTTGGTTCAGCAATCGAAATAACATAAAATATCAGGTTTGCCTTTACGAATAATACAAGCGTATAAATAGCCGAAAAGAATATACCTTAAGTACCCAAATATATAGATATATATATATATATATATATATATATAAGTATATATATATGTGTGTGTATTTGGTGAGGAACGAAGATCCGCCTCGAACGTGGATAGCGGTGTCAAATTGCTGGATAATGCCCTGCTAGACCTGCGGGCGTCGACGTTAGATGTGTATTCTGTTGGAGTCCGATGAATTCCAGATGTCGAAGTCGTAGTTCCTTGACTATGGCTCGTAGATGTGAACGATGCGTCTCGATTCCCGAATAGAAGATCTCTCTTGATTTTCGAGTAGCAGTGCCACGCCCTCGAATAAAAATCAAAGAGTTGACGAGCAGAGCTTCGCCTTATGAAAACTTTAGATGAAAAATTAAGAGTGGCTGTGTCTCTTCTGGGTCCTCTTTATATACCCTAAAATTCTATGCATCTGTCCTTGTTTTACGCTTTGCCTTATATGGAAATTGCGTAAGTAGTTCTCGATTTTTCTGTGCTTGCACCCGATTGGGCCGTTAGATGTGCGTGATTAAAAATTATCGAATCCCGTGCATTTTCTGTACCGCTTCGTAGTTAATTCGGAGAATTTGCTGTCCCCCTTTTATTACTGCGACGTTACCCAAAGAACGGCTTAATTTATTACTTCCTTTTAATGCTCGAATTTTCTAGTCGATGTTTCCCATTGCCGGCTCTTCTCCGAGCATTGATTTTATAGTGCAGTACAAAAAAACTCTTGCGTAATCCTTCGTTTCGATCTCACTATCGGCGATCCCGCTTATATGCGTATTGGCTTTGAACAATGTCTTCAACTCTACTTATCAGTCTCATTTTAGTTTGAAACACTCGTAAAATAATCTGTTTCTTAGCTCTATAAATTATATTTTATATTACTGCATTTACTTAGAATCATTCTTTATCAACCTTATTTTGTTCGTCTTCTACGCCGTATTTTTATTCTAAACTACGCAGTACTTTTTACGAAAAATAATAATATAATTTTCGTCCGGACACGACAACTATTAAGCGATATCCTGGATAACTCGGGAATTTCTGAAGTATCCTGGGATAACTACTAATTATGGGATTTCTGATGTATTTCGGAATAACTACACTAATTACGGGATTTCTTGGATATTTCGCGAATACCTGAGGTATTCCGAGCAAATTACATTAATTGGGGGACCTGGATATTTCGGATATTTCTGAGGTATTCTAGTACATCTTCACTAATTACAAGATTTAATGGATATTTCAGGAATTTCTAAGATATGCCGGGATACCTTCAATAATTACGGGATATCCTAGATATTCCAGTATTATCTGGGATATTCCGCGATAAATATACTAATTACGGTATATCTTGGATATTTCAGGAATATCTGAAGTACTCCGGCATAACTTCACCTATTACGGGAATTTATAAATATTTTAGGAATATGTGTGGAATTCCGCGAAAATTGCAGTAATTACGGGAATTCCTGGATATTCAGCGATAACTCCACTATTTACGGAATTTTTTGTTCATTTTGGAATAACATCACTAATTAAGAGATTTCCCGGATTGTTCGGGAATTTCACAGGTATGCCGGGATAACTTCACTAATTTCGAGATATCCTGGATAACTCGGGAATTTCTGAGGTATCCTGAGATAACTGTACTAATTACGGGATTTCCGAGGAATTACGGAATAACTACACTAATTATGGGAATTCTTGGATATTTCGCGAATATCTGAGGTATTCCGCGATAACCACACTAATTACGAGATTTCATGGATATTTCGGGGATATCTAAGTTATTCCGGGTTAACTTGTCCAATTACGGGAATTTATAATTATTTTAGGAATATGTGAGGTATTCCGGGATAAATACACTAATAATTCGATATTCTTGATATTTCGTATATTTCTGAGGTACTCCAGTATAGCTTCAATTATTACAAGATGACTTCGGCATTTTCTGAAGTAATTCGGGAAAACACTACTAATTATGAGATTTACTGGACATTTTAGGAATTTCTGAGGTATTCTTGGAAAATCCACTACTTACGGGTTTTCCTCGATATTTCAGGAATATCTTAGGTATTCCGCGATAATTACACTAATTACGGTATTTTTTGTATATTTCGGGATAACTTGACTAATTAGTGGATTCCCTGGATATTTCGGGAATTTCTGGGGTACTCCGGAATAACTCCACGAATAAGGGGATTTCCTGGATATTTTGGGAATTTCTGAGTTATTCCGGTATAAGCTCACTATATGCGGGATTACTTGGATATTTCGGGAATATACGGGGTATCCTGGGATAATGACACTAATTACAGGATTTCCTGGATATTTGAGGATTTTGGGATACGCTGTTTATGACATTTCCTGGATCATTTGGGAATTCCTAAGGCATCCCGCCATGATTCCACTAATTTCGGGATTTCCTGGATTTTCTGGAATTTCTGCGATATTCCGGGATATCATCACTTATTCCAGTATTTCCTAGGTAATCCAGGGTAACTCCTCTCATTACGGGATTTTCCGCATATTTCGGGAATTTCTGAGGAATTCCGGAACTCCTTTACTAAAAACGGGAATCTTGCATATTTCGGGACAGCTTCACTAATTACGGGATTTCCTCAATATTTCAAAAATAGGGGAAACTACACCGATGACAGGATTTCTTGGATATTTTGGGAATTTCTGAACCTTGCCGGGAAAACGAAGCAAGTTCCGGGACTGTCTGGATTTTTCAGGAATTTCTGAGGTATGCCGAGATTGCTTCACTAATTACGGGATTTTCCGGGAATTACAGGGATATCTAAGATATTACGGGATACCTACACTTATTACGTAATTTCCTAGATATTACGGGAATTTCTGAGGTATTTCGGGACAACGCCACTATTTACTGCATTTCTTGGATATGTCCAGTATTTGTGAGGTATGCCGGAATAACTTCACCAATTACGGGATTTCTTAGATATCTCGGGATAACTTCACTGCTTACGGCATTTCCTGGATATCTCGGGAATTTCTGCGGTACTCCAGGATATCATCATTTATTCCGGAATTTGTTGGATATTTCGGGAATTTCTGGGATATTCCAGGGTGACTTCTCCAATTACGGGTTTTTTGGATATTTCGGGAATATCTGAGGTATTCCGGGACTGCTCTACTATTAACGTGAATGAAGCATATTTCGGGATAGCTTCACTAATTACGGGATTTAATGGATATTTCAAAAATATTTTAAGTATTCCGCGATGACTACACTATTTACGGGATTTTCTGGATATTTTGGGAATTTTCAGGTATGCCGCGATAGATTCATTAATTACGAAATTTCCTGGACTGTACCGAAATATCTATTATACATCGGGATAATTCCACGAATTACGGGAATTCCTGGATAATTCCACTAATTACGTGATTTCCTGGATATTTCAAAAGTAACTTGGATATTCCGCGATAGCTACACTATTTACGGAAATTCTTGAAAATTTCAGGATAACTTCTCTATTTATTTGATAGCCTGGGTACTTCGGGAATTTCTCAGGCATGCCGGGATAGCTTTGTTAATTACGAAAGTTCCTGGATAAATTGGGAATAACTATGGTATACCGCCATAACTCCTCTAATTACGGGATTTCCTGGATACTTCGATATTTTCTGTGGTACTCCGGGATAACTCCACAAATTACGGAAATCCTTGGATATTTCGGGAATTAATAAGTTATACCGGAACAACTTAACTAATTACGGGATTTCCTGGATAATTTGAGAATATCTGAGACATTCCGGCATAACTACACTAATTACGGGATTTCTTGGATATCTCGGGATAACTTCACTATTTACTTGATATTCCGGATATTTCGGGAATTTTCAATTATGCCGGGATAATTTCACTAATTATGTGATATTCTGAATATGTCAATAATTTTTTATTTATTTTGGATTAATTCCACTGATTACGCAATTTTCTGGATATTTTTGAATTTTTGGGGTATTCCAGGGTAACTTCTCTATTTACGGGATTTTATGGATATTTCGGGAATTTCTGAGGTATTTTGGGTCACCTTTACTAATAACGGGAATCTTGCATATTTCAGGATAACTTCACTAATTACGGTATTTCCTGCATATTTCGGGAATTTCTGGGGTATTCCAGGGTAACTCCTCCAATTACGGGATTTTCTGGATATTTCGGGAATTTCTGAGGTATTCCGGGACTGCTCTACTAATACCGTGAATCTTGCATATTTCGGGATAGCTTCACTAATTACGGGATTTCATGGATATTTCATAAATGTCTTAAGTATTCTGCGATGTCTACACTATTACGGAATTTCTTGGATAATTCGGATAATCTTCACTATTTACGGGATTCCCTGGATATGTTGGGAATTTTCAGGTATGCTGGGATAGATTCATTAATTACGAAAACTTCACTATTTACTGGATATTCTGGACACTTCGGGAATTTCTCAGGCATGCCGGGATAGCTTCATTCATTACGAGATTTCCTGGATAATTTGGGAATACCTTTGGTATTCCGCCATAACTTCTTCAATTACGGGATTTCCTGGATATTGCAAATATAGCTTAGGTATTCCGCGATAACTACACGATTTACGGAATTTCTTAAATATTTCGGGATAACTTCACTATTTACTGGATTTTCAGGATATTTCGAGAATTTCAGTGGTACTCCGGGATAAAACCACAAATTAATGGATTTTTTGCACAATTCTTTTTTTGATTCTGAATTTTGAATTTCTGAATAATTTCAGAATGTGCACACTAATTTCCTGCATATTCCCGGAGATTCTGATGTATGCCGGGATAATATCAATTATTACGGGATTATCTGCACAGTTCGTGAAATTCTGAAGTATTCCGTGATAATACCAATTATTACGAGATTTCCTGGATACTTAGGGATTTTCTGAAGTTTTCCAGAATAAGCACGTTAATTACGGGATTTCCTGGATATTTCGAGAATTATTGGGTTCCTGTGGGTTAATTCCACTAATTACGGGATTTCCTGGACGTTTCAAAAATATCATAGGTATTTCGCGATATCTACACGATGAACGGGATTTATTGGATGTTTCGGAATAACTCCACGAATGAAGGGATTTCCTAGATATTTCGAGAACATCTGAGGTATTCCGGGATAATTGCACTAATTAAGGGATTTCCTGGATAGTTCAGGAATTTTGGAATAAGCGGGGATAAATTTACTATTTATGAGATTTCCTGGATATTTCGGGAATATCTGCGGTATTCCGGGATAACTTCACTAATTACCGGATTTCCTGGATATTTCTGCAATACCTGAGGTACTCCGGTATAAATCCACGAATTAAGGGATTTCCAGGATATTTCTAGAATGTTTAAGGTATTCTGTGATAATTCCACTAACTACGGGATTTCCTCGATATTTCAAAATATCTTAGGTATTCCGCGATAACTACACTATCTAAGGATTTTTATTGGAAATTTCGAGAATAACTGAAGTATTCCGGCATAAATACACTATTTATTGGATTTCCTGGATATTTCGGGATAACTTCACTATTTACGGCATTTCCTGGATATTTCGGGAATTTCTGCGGTATTCCAGGATATCATCACCTTCTGATGTATGCCGGGATAATTGCAATAATTACGTGATTTTTTGGATATTTCAGTAACTTCTGAGTTGTTACGGAATAATTCCACTAATTACGAGATTTACTGGATATTTTAGGAATTTCTGCGGTATTCCGGGATAAGTTCAATAATTACGGGATTTCCTGGATATTTCAAAATTATCTTAGGTATTCCGCGATAACTACACTATTTACGAAATTTTTAGAATATTTCGGAATAACTCCACGTATTACGGGATACCTGGATATTTCGAGAAGTTTTAAGGTACTCCGGGATAATTCCACTAATTACGGGATCGCCTGGATATTTCAAAATATTCTTAGATATTCCGCGATAAATGCACTATTTACGGAATTTTGAATATTTCGGGATAACTTCACGAATTATGGTATTTCCTAGATATTTAGGGAATTTCTGAGGTTTTCCAGAATAACCATGCTAATTACGGGATTTCCTGGATATTTCGGGAATCTCTGTGGTAAGCCGGAGTAACTCCACGATTTAAGGGATTTCCTGGATATTGCAAAAATACTTAGGTATTCCGCGATTATTACGCTATTTACGGTATTTCTAGGTTATTTCGGAATAACTCCACGAATTACGGGATTTTCTGCTCAATTCGGGAAATTCTGAAGTGTTCCGTGATAACTTCACGAATTACGGGATTTCCTGGATATTTCAAAATTATCTTAGGTATTCCGCGATAACTACACTATTTACGAAATTTTTAGAATATTTCGGAATAACTCCACGTATTACGGGATACCTGGATATTTCGAGAAGTTTTAAGGTACTCCGGGATAATTCCACTAATTACGGGATCGCCTGGATATTTCAAAATATTCTTAGATATTCCGCGATAAATGCACTATTTACGGAATTTTGAATATTTCGGGATAACTTCACGAATTATGGTATTTCCTAGATATTTAGGGAATTTCTGAGGTTTTCCAGAATAACCATGCTAATTACGGGATTTCCTGGATATTTCGGGAATCTCTGTGGTAAGCCGGAGTAACTCCACGATTTAAGGGATTTCCTGGATATTGCAAAAATACTTAGGTATTCCGCGATTATTACGCTATTTACGGTATTTCTAGGTTATTTCGGAATAACTCCACGAATTACGGGATTTTCTGCTCAATTCGGGAAATTCTGAAGTGTTCCGTGATAACTTCACGAATTACGGGATTTCCTGGATATTTAGGTAATTTCTGAGGTTTTCCAGAAAAAGCACGCTAATTTCGGGATTGCCTGGATATTTCTAAAATATCTTAGGAATTTCGCGATAACTACACTGTTTACGGAATTTTTTGGAAATTTCGGGAATATATGTGGCATCCTGGGATAACTCCACTAATTACGGAATTTTCTGGATATTTCAGGAATTTTGGGATAAGCCGGGATAATTTTACTAATTACGTCATTTCCTGGATATTTCGGGAGTATCTGAGGGATTCCGGCATAACTACACTAATTACGGGATTTCATGCATGATCGAGTGGGTAACGCTCAGCAGTAGTCATCGAGTGCTCTGTCTCGGTCCGTTCATATAAGCCTTGAGTCTACTCGAGGCTTTTGTCTTTTCTTGTGCTTTTTTGGTCACCGTGCGTATGTGAGGCCAGAAACTCAGTTTCGTATCCAGAGTCACCCCTAGATTCTTGACCTCGTCTCGGACCACCTTGCGTTCGCGTCCGACTGTCAATGTCTGTCCGACTGTCAACTGTGTTATCCCCGTGTCTATTATTCGTCTAATTAGAAGCACAAGTTCCGTCTTATGTAACGCAAGTTGCAGTCCGTGGTCTTTCATGCATCCAGTCACTCGACGCATAACCTGGTTTAGCTTTAGCTGAATCAGGTGTGTGTCACGGGCTACGATAATAGCCGCAATTTCGTCAGCGTAAATGACGAGGGATGTGTTCGTCGGCATCTCCATTCGGAGAAGTCTGTCATATAGTACGTTCCAGAAGTCTGTCCCCAGAATGAAACCCTGGGCGACTCCTGCGAGTATTCGTCTGTCTTTTCATCCGTCAGTGGTCTCGAAAGTAAGACGTTGGTCCCTCAAGTAGACCCTCAGAACCCGGAGAGGGTAGTCGGGTACCCGGAATGCTGTTTCCAGCGCTTCCAAGATATTCACCCGCCACGCCGAATTAAAGGCGTTTCTAACGTCCAGCGTAGCTAGTAAAACTAATGGCCTGGTCGTATGGCACCTAGCGTTATGTTCGTCAAAGAAGTTCCTAACGAGGGTTATCGCTCCTATTACAGAGCGTCCTTTTTGGAACCCGTACTGTAGGTCCGATAAGTCCCCTGCGTCTTTTATTGACTGCAGAAGCCTTGTCTTAAGCATTAGTTCATACAGTTTTCCAGTCGTGTTAAGTAGGCTCAAAGGCCTGTAGGATGAAGGGTTCTCAGGGTCCCCCTTATTTTTACTAATGAGGACCAGTTGAGTTTTCCAGTGCCTACTGAAAACGCCCTACACCAGGCACCCGTTGAATGTGTCGAGGACCACCGATGGTCGTCGCGAAACGACGAAACGTAAGATTTCCGACGGCACACCGTCAGGGCCCGGTGCCTTATTAGCTTTCACCGAGTTTGCAACTCTGGCGAGCTCCGCATTCGTGGAAAGAGGATATTCTCCGTTTGTACATTCAACGGTTTTCTCCTTCCTCTCGGGATGAGTTGGAAAGAAACCGTAGATAATCTTGTCCATCGTCTCTGCGTCCTTAATTACCGGCGGAACCCGTCTCCCCAGTTGGCGAGACACAATCTTGTAACCCGCGCCACAGGGATCCGAGTCCACCTCGTCCTTCAGTTTTTGTCAGCTCTCTTTTTTGCTGTTGTTTATGGCGTAATGCAAGCGCCTCCTACTTTGTCTGTATTCTTCGGTGAGATTTAAAACGGTTTGTCGATCGAGTTTGTCTGAGTGCTAGGCAACTTCGTAGGATGTTCGCGATCACGGCTGTCCACCAGTATGTCTCTCGTTTATTACGTGCGTAACGTTTTCGCGGCATAGAGGCTTCACACAATTGTCGAAGAAACTGGGTTGTTTCCCCAACAAGCGCTTCATCCCTATCGCGATTAGTCGTTCCACGAGGTTCCACCTGTGACAGTGATTCCCCGCATGACATTTGTTGGTCGAGTTTGTCTAAGTCTAGCCGTTTCACGTTCGAACGAGGGGGACGAGCTACACGAATACCTGTTGTTCGTGATTTGTCCATAAGACCGATGGTGATCGCTGGCTGTGTAGTCCTCGATCACTCTCCATGCCTTCAGTCTTGGTGTCATTCTGTCCGAAACGATGGTCACGTCAGGCACAGAATCATCGAAGCCGGGTCGTCTGTACGTCGGCGTGTTTCCCTTATTTGCCACTATCAGTTTAAGCCTTGCGGCCATCTCCATCAGCAGCCGTCCGCGTTTGTTCATCTCGGACATCCCCCACCCGACCACGCGCGCGTTAAAGTCGCCTGCCACGATTTTGTTGCCGGAAATATCTCTCACGGCGTCTTCGGAAGTATCCAGCTTCTCAGCATATTTGACGGCGCTATAATTCGCGCTAAGGTAAACGCTGACGTAAGTGACATCGCCCACCGTTGCCCAAACGTAGCTCTCCCCGTATCCGCACGCGATGATCCGCGTTGCCCATTCCCCGCGAACCCATAATACCGCTATACTCGTGCTGCTAGCGAGCCAGTGCGGCGGTTAAATCCCGGTATTGTTCGCTGATGACGAGGATGTTTTCGTCTAGCTCCGCCGCAATCTGAGGGAGCAGCGCATGTGCCATGCTACTTCGATTCATATTGCATTGGAGAACAGTTACAGGCATTGTATTGTCTTCGTCTTCGTCTTCATCAGTGCTGCCTTAAATGCTGCACACGCACCCGAACCAGAAACGTGTGCGAGACATTTGTTGTCCTTTTTAGGACAGAGGAAGCACTAGGTGTGTTTTTGCACGCCCATGCATCGTGCCCCTCTCGGCCGCGTCGCCAGCAGCATTGGTGTCTGTCCGGTCCTTTGCAGTCTTTTTTAATATGCCCATATCCGAGGCATTTGTGGCACCTAGGTATGCGAAACCTTGGTCTCACACGGCAATTGACCCATCCAATTTTAATTCTTTCTTTTTTAAGGATCGCGGTTGCGTCCATCGCGTCAAAATCACATGTACAAGGGCCTAGTCTCGGGCGTTAGACCCAAAAACGTGTACACTTCATTCTACGTTGTTCCCGGGTTTGCGGTTAATGACGTCCCTAACGCCGTTTTCTGTCGTTACACTGTCCAGGTCGAGAAACTCTAACGTTGTCATAGTTGTCAAGTCCTTTACCTTGGCTCTTTCTCCGAGGGCGACCTGTGAGGTCTGTTGGAAATCTTGCCGCGTCTCTTGTTTACCGAGTCGCAGCAAAACACCACACTTCTTGGTTTTACGGATCTGCCGTACGTCCGTCTTTGTCTTCGTAGGATCCACCTTTAGACGTATGGTCTGTAAAACATCCTCATACGTCTGACCCTCCGCCGGTTTGATCAGAATCGTGCATCTGCCCTTTGTGGACTTTGGCCGATCTGACTGCGGGTTTTGGTGTGCGGTGGATTACCCAGGTGGCAGTTTAACCTTTCGTGTGTTGGCCGCTACCGTCCTCTTTTTTTTTTCTTTTTTTTGATGACCGTCGACCAACTTTCTGTCTGAGGTACGTCTTGCTTTCCGTGACAGTCTTTTCGGGTGGAGGGGTTTGTTTGTCCCGTTTTAGTTTTTCTTGTTGCTGAGGTGTAGACTCATCCATACATACGTCTTTGTTTGTCATTGTAGGTTTGCGGAGCAATTTCATTCGCTACAATTCATACAACGCGATTCAACCGATTCTTTATCTCACTCATTGCACCTGTTATGATGCGACTGACAGTCTTTTGGACGTTTGTTCTCTCGGTCATCCTAGTTAGGCTGCTGCGTATGTTGAGCAATTGTTCATAGAGCTTGCTCTCTGCAACCTCCCAACTAGTTAGAGAACCTCCGATGTGGCGTGATAAATTTCCTGACACAGTTTCCGCCACGACAGCCAGTTTACCTACCGGCGTAATGGGGGAGGTGGGAAGCCCCCGTGACTCTCCTGAGTTGGATCGCGCAGGCAGCACTCTAGTACCTGCAATTTTAATAGAACTTGTCATTTTTAGTTAATGTGTTTAATTAATCCCTATCCCCCCTGAATGTGTATTTTTGTGTAAAGTGGCCAGGTAGTCACCAGGCGGTGGCTTGAACAGTCCGTCCTGAGCTGTCCCGATAACGTAGCTCCCTTACAATCCGGTGGCATCGACCGTTCCTCCCCCACGACTCGCAGCAAGGGTCCATCCGAGCGCTATTCGGCATTACTACGAGAAGCGAGATTTGCGCCGTTTCCGACGTTTATCACTATAAAGAGCAGGCTCCCATGCTGGCTAAGTGTGGCCCAGGAGTGCGATACTGGTGTTAACGGCAGCACCCTCCAGAGTGGACGAGCCTGCAGCCACAAGAAAGCTCCCTGTTGATCGCTTCGCCAACCAGCTGGTAACACCTGTTGTGTCTCCGCTCTCCCCAGCATAAAACCCAGTGCAGTCATGCCACGGTCGAAGCACACCCGTTTATAGGGGTCTCCCCATTCACGCAGGTCGGTCTCGTTTATATATCCGCCTTTCAATCATATCCCGCTTGGAAAATACCCGTTTATAGGGCTTCCTACTGCACATAGGCTCAGCTAGCTCTAGCGGAAGTGTATGTGTATTTAGTGTATGAGTAGGTGTAAAAACAACAACTTACCACCATCAGCTGCGTTTGTATCCCACTGTCCGCGGTCGCGTATTCAATATATTAGAGACTGGTTATAGTCTCTGATGACCACTACAATCTCTGGTCATTCCACTATCCGCATCCTGTGGACGCGTCCGGTAGCATGGAAAAGTGCTCTACCCTCCAAAGGGTGGTTCCCGGATTTATTATTATTATTATTTTTGTGTTAACTGGAGAAATCTTACATAAGACGACGAAAAGGATCCGCACTCGCCGACAGTGCCGGATTCTTACCGGCTAAAACTCCAAACCCAACGCTTTCACCTGCCCAGCGGAACTGTTTTTCACATTACTTCAAGCTGGGAGGCGTGTCTGTGACACACGTCATTCGTTCCTTATTCTTTCTTCCCACGTTGCGACTGCCACTTATCGTAAACCGGCCTTCCTTGCGGTTTCGACCGCGCGCCAAAAGATGGCAGATACTCCCTGAGCACCCTTTGATTGACAAAGGAAACATTGGGGAGCACTCTTGCAATTCTTAAGGTTGTGTCCAGGCTCGCCGCACTTGTAGCACGACGAGAACCTGTCCACTCCTTTAAACTTCCGTTTCGTGTGGCCGAAGTCTAGGCACCGATAGCACCTCTCGACCAAAACTCAATCCCGAACGTGACAGCTTACAAAGCCGATGCAAGGATGTCCCATCGACTTTAGCTTGTCAGCGGTCTCGTGAGTTAGCTTCACAATGGCTGTCTTTTGCTGATGGCGCTTGGGATCCAAAAGCTTCACCTCTCGGCTCTCGGGCGGAGACGCGAGAACTTTATTCAGGGCCACCACCACTTCGTCCCTCGTTGTGAGAGCGTCCAGGTATCTGATCTCCAGGGTGACCCTTCGATCTCGGACTTGAACTTCTCCCATACCTTGAGTAGTAGTTCGGACTTTTTCCGCAAATACTGCTGTATCCGTCTTTTTACCCAGCCGGAGCAGGACGTATCCCCGCCCTGACGGACGCACGTTTAGAACCTGCGCGCCGCTGTGATCCGGATTGACTTCCTTTCAGAGCTTCCCCAGAACTTCAGCAAACGTACGGTCCTTTGTGATGGTGACCACCAGGGTGGATACCGGCGCCTTCTAACGCTTTCTCCTATCAAGAGGTGCCTGTCCCGACTTGGCGCTCGGCTTTTTTCCCGCCACAGACTGCTTCTTGTCCATGCCAGATAGTGGTACCTCCTTTCGACGCTTCTTCTTCTTTCGGATTTAGAGGTTTCGGGGGAGCTTTGAGGGCCCTTCCTACTACTCTGCATCCGCTATGACGGCTTTAGCTATTATGCCTCTTCTCTTAAGCCGCCGACGATTCTCGTGACCAACTTGATAAACCTCGACTTGACACTTGTAATCTTCGACTGCAGAAAACATCTCTTCATTTTTCCGTAGAACTCTTGTACAAGGGTGTGTACGGTCTTCAGCCCTGTCTTGACGACCATGGATATGTTAGGCTGCTTTGCGCAAGCTGCCAACATTGCTTAAAGTTCGTTCTTCAGATGGTCGTAAGTGGACTCGATCTCCTCTTGTGCGTTCTCTACCTTCTCGTATTCCTTGCAGAATATATGTATCTCCTCTTGCAATTCCATACTATAGGCAGAGATGCCGCTGAAGGCACTGCCAAGGCTAGTAACGCTGCCGTTTCGTAACCTGCTTGCAGAAACAAGACTCAGCATCTGTAATGACGGCTGTTGGGGGTTGTCTTTCGAGGACCCCACCTCTGACGTGTTCACAGAACTAAGCGGTTTGTGGCCTCCCCCAAACTCCATGAGGCCAGCGCCGGCCACCGGGGGCTTTCACCCGATCGGAACCGACGGCAGGATTTTCTCCTAGTTTGAAGCTGCCCGCTTGGGATTGTAGGTGTTCAAATCGCTTGTTCATTATTTTTCTTAAACTGTTTGGTTCACGGAGGTTATTTTGTTTCACCTCTACCCTTCACGCAAGCGTGACGAGCTTTCCCCCATCCGCCACCCGGGGGACGCGCCGCATACGGGAACAGGACACCCCGCGCGGATTGTTATTATTATTAATATTATTATTATTATCTATAATATTATTACTAGTATTTTATTAGCACTCATATATACCAATATATAGCATTTCAAACACTATGACGTAACTGCACGCGTCTGTTGACATTTACTAGACAAGGACGACAGATATCGAAAATTCAGTAAGAGCCCCCTCCACTACCACCTCCAAATTCATCGCTCTATACGATACACAACTTTATATATGTATATACTTTTATTATAATATAAATATTATCTAAAAGTCAGTATTTTCGACGAACAGTGATAACTAGGAAGTGACTGCGGTATGTGTTCTGAGCATTGATTCGTACTTATCACTATTCGTCGAAAATACTGACTTTTCGATAAACTAAGCAATATGTAATTAATCATTACATCAATAGCTATGGCGCTCAACTCTGATTTTGTGTGGTAAAAACTGTATTTTCTTTAAATGTCCATAATTATTGTTGAATATGAACTCAGCCTATCTGACGGCAGCGCCACTCCTGATCGCAAAATTCGGGTGGTAGATTTGTGAAGCTATGAGTACGGGCGACTTTAATACACATTACTTCTCCTTTTCAGTTAAACAGTTACTTCATTAATTAAATAATAGTATTTTAATCGCGACAAAAAATTTTGGCTATAAAATAAAAAATCATCTTCAAATACATTTTATACACAAAAATAACACTGTTATTGTTTAGTTTATTGATTAAAAACTATTATTACTTTTCTGAAGAAATCTACATTATATTAAAGTTATCTTTTTGAGCGATTTTGTAAAAACTCCCCAATTCTTGCGAAAAATACTTAAAACATATATATTTTATGATAAATATGTGTTACATAAGTTAATGCTTCATATTATTGACAAAAAAATTATTATTATAATTATTAAGTGATATTAAAAAAAATCGATAAATTATAATCATCCGTCCGACAAACATCATCTTGGCGTGAGATTGAATGAGAAAGAGCGAAAGAGACAGTGAGAGGGAGAGATAGAGAGACAGATAGGCAGATAGTGAAAAAGAGAGAGAAAGAGAGAGAATGAGAGAGAGAAAGAGAGAGAATTAGAGATAGAGATTGATTGATAACTATATTTATTTGAGCCAAAGTTGATACAACCGGATGGCTCTAATCATACAAAATAGAACATACAAAATAAATTTGACAACTATTCACACTAAAATAAAATTAAAATAAAAATAAAAAAAATAAAAATAAAAATAAAAATAATCTTCATCGCAAGCATTAGACATAAAATCGGATAAATCGCTATCCATCCTCGAGGAGAAAGTTTTTATAACACATTTTAAAAATATTTACATTAGAACACTCTCTTATTCTAGATGGGATATTATCCCACGTTTCCATAGCTAAATAACTAAACGAAGATTTACACGCAAGAGTCTTAACATTAGGTAGGTTAAAAACAGTATTTACTCGTTTGGATCTACGCAATTCATTGCCAACAAAAGCCAGCTTATCAAATAAATATTGAGGTGTTTGGGTGGCCAACAATTTATACATAAAAAGACCAAGGAAATATTTCCGTCGAACATTTAATGGAAGCCAGTTTAGCTGATCATAGAAAGGCTGCAATGCTACCTCACGTTTTAGATGGAAAATGAATCTAACAACGGTATTACACATGCGTTGAACTTTAGTATTAAGATAAGATGGAAGATCTAAAAATACGAGACAAGCATAGTCAAAGTGAGGAATAATTAACGCATTAGCCAGCAAAATTCGAGCACGCACAGGGAGATAACTGCCTTTGTAACGTAAACGATACAGCGCTCCATATATACTAGTAGAGATTTTCGCTATATGTGCATTCCACGATAGATCACTAGACAAAATAACGCCCAAGGACTTAACCCTAGTGGACAAAGGTACACATATATCACCTACTATAACAGGTGGTATATTGACATTCTTCAATCTCAGCATCATTTGCGTGGAAGCAAACAAAATGGCTTCAGTTTTTCCGACGTTTAATTTTAATCCATTTTCTTGAGTCCAAGCAATAATAGAAGCTATATCCTCATTCAATTTTGCAAATGTGTAGACTAGATCAGATGGTTTGCATTGGATATAGATCTTAAGATCATCAGCAAAGAGCATATGCTTCGTAAACTTGATGACACGAGCAATGAAATTTATATAAATAAGGAATATAATAGGTCCAGGTGTGGAGCCTTGTGGCACACCAGAAGTAACGGGTAGAAAACGAGATGCTCTCTTATCCAATCCAAGTGTAGCTTGCACACGACCTGACAAGTAAGAATGAATCCATACAATAGATTTCGATGAAAAATTCAATTCGACCAGCCTAGATAATAAAATAACATGATCTATCGTATCAAATGCACGAGACATATCAAAGAGCACCATAATGGTGACCAGACCATTTTCAAACCCATAACGTATATCATCAGTGACTTTTAGTAAGTCAGTCTGAGTACTGAACCCACTTCTATATGCTGATTGATAGGGTGAAAGTTTAAAGGTAGATTCCAGATAATTCACTAATTGTTTGGTGATGAGAGAATCAAAAACCTTAGCTAAATGAGGAAGATGAGCAATCGGACGAGTATCGGCTGGAGAACGTGGAGAACTACGCTTACTAAGCGGAAGAATAACGGATTTTTTCCAACCATCAGGGTATTGACATTGATCAATTGACTTATTAAATAAATCAGTAAGAAAAGGAGCAATATCATGAATAATGTCTTTAAAATAATTAAGAGATAAACCATCATTACTACGACTTCTCGACTTCGTTAGACAAATTTTCATAGTCTTAATAACTTCATTAACATCCACATGGCTAAAAGAGAAGGAGCTAACATCATCATTACGAACTAAATCAACAATATCCTGTAATTTATTCAAAGAGCAAGGCGGATGACAACAAGCAATGTTTGAATAATAATCATTTAAAATATTCACATCAAAAAACTGCAACGGGGATTCAAGACTTCCTCTTAACAATCCATGGGTACGCAAGATGCCCCAACACTTAGTAGAATCAGGCAAATTAGAGAAAGAGTCAATAAGATATCTACTGCGAGTTTCTTTAATCAGTCTTTTTATGGATTTTCGAAGTGTTTTATACTGAGAGAGCAACGCACCATCATGCAGTCGTCTCGCACGTCTATACAAACGATCACGATCTCTACATTTACGTCTCAGATCCTCAGTGAACCACGGAGCTGGCCTCCTTCTCATCACACACTTTCTCATAGGGGCGTGAGCATCCAGTTGCTTCAATGCATGTTCATTAAACTCTTGTAAAATGACATTAACATTTACATTAGGTTCATCACATAATCGACGACCCCGATCAAGTCCAGATAGTAAGGAATTGAGAAAAGAATCTGCGTTAAAACTACGAAAATCACGCGACAACCAAGCAAATTCAGATATATGGGCATGTAAGATGAAATCAATAACTAAGAAATCATGGCAATTTATAAACGGAGCATGAGATTTATAAAATGACTTAACCTTGCTTTCCGAGTCAACTACAATAGCATCCAACCAGGTTTCAGTGTGATCTCGATGGTGAGTTAATCCAAATGGAACAAGATAAAGATTATAATCTAAGATAAGATTACGTAGGTGTGTAGAATAATAGTTATTAGTATGTAAGTCTGAGTTCAAATCACCAGCAATGATAACGTCAGTAAATAAATGAATAAAATGACTCAGCATCATAAAAACAGCCGATAAAACATTACCCTTGGGTCGACGATAAACAGAGACAAATAAAATTTTTTGGCCTGGATTAGGAGATAATTCAAGAAATAAAAATTCATTCATATTAATATCTGAGATTGAAGACTGCGAAAGAATTTTGTAAGAAATTGCTTTCCTGATATAAACAGCCACACCACCCCCTAAAAGGTATTCATGCCTACCCGAATTTGATTTTAACCCTCTATCATTCCGTACTAAGGTATAATTATTGATTTCAAAGAGAGAGGTTGGCATGTTAGGTGTGAGCCAAGTTTCAGATAAAGACAGAACATCAATCTTTTCAGTATGTAATAGATCAGAAATAACCTCAAGATGGGCTTTCAATGAATTTACATTCACTTGAGCAACACGTAGATAAGGTTCGGAGAATGACTGCATCAGAGGTGACGACGACGACTTATCCATAGAATGTCAATGAAGATTATTTAAATCACTATGAGTAGATATAAGAATGGGCTCAGAATTATCAGATTTGCGCATGTAGATACAGCCATCCCGAGTCCAAACATGCTTAAAATTAATTTCCCTAGCTTTAGATTTACTTAAAGTAAAGAGTTTATACAGAGCTTGAGGCAGGATATCATACAATAATATTTTTTTGGTAGGCTGTAATCCAGCACTAGTTGGAAAGAGACTACCAACTGTGATCTCACCATACTCACGTTTAGTTTTAAGCACATAATTCTTAACCACATGAGACTTGAATGTAACTATTAACGAATAAAAAGGTGCTGTGCTTTGAACGTCTTGTGATCGTCCTGAGCCAAACTTACGGATTTCTATAATATCATCATTAAAATGAGATAGTCCAAGTATATTTAGTATAGCCAAAACAACATCTTTATGAGCAACAGATAAATCATTTGGAATATTTGAGACCTTCAATTCCGTACTTGGCGGCAACGTAGGGCGTATAGTCTTCAACTGTAGCAGTTCATTTTCGATAATATTAAGACGATTACAATTTTGTGACATTAAGAGTTTCATGGTTTCCATTTCCTTTAAAACATCTAAATGATTTTTAGCTATCGAATTAAAAATAAATGCAGATCGATCTGCCTCAGACAAATTGTTCCAGTTTGGCGGAAGAGTGAACGGACTCAACGAGGAAGAAGTTTGCATTGTATTAGAAGATAATAGATTCGATGTTCCTGCAATTTGAGAATCTGGTTGTGAGATCAAACCTGAGCAATTTTTAGTATGAGACATATTTATGGTGGTTTCTAAAATATTCGAAGATAAATTCAAGTCAATATCACGTAGTTTATCGAAACTTATAGAACGAGAAGTTTGAGAGTCAGACTGAGGTGAAGCGTAATTATTTACAAAATTGTTTTTTCCCTTGATACGAAAAAATGACCTTACACAACAATTATCAACAGATTGCTTTGTAACAAAACTTTTAGCACACCCTGGATGGAAATTTTTCTGACATATTAAACATTTGCGGCAATCCCTGGCAATGTTACGATTACACTTATGACACACTGGCATCTGTATAATACACGAAGTACAAACCGATTCTTAAATAACAAAAGACCAATATGTCAGCACTTATCTAAGAAATTCCACATACAAAGTTTAAGCACAGTGCAGAAGACAATAAGAAAAATATAGTAAGAGGAAAATATAAGTGCATTAAAGCATTAAAATAGCAACAATCAGTTAAATCGCATAGGAAAACCCGTACAGAAAATTGTAAAATCGCTTACATACAATAATAGCTAACCCATCTAACGGTAAATAAATAAAGTCACAAGTTGCATAAAAATATAGAAAGAATGTTTTAAAAGAAATAAATAATAAATAAATAAAAGATAAATAATAAAAATAAAAAAAAGAATAAATATCACAATGTTACCACAATAAAATAAATAATTCAAATTTAAAAAGAAAAAACTACAAATTAAATTTAAAACATTCAATCTATTTACATAGAAGATGAGTAGCATAAAACATTGTACTAAATTATAACACGCATCGAATGGGAATTAATAGCACTCTCACCATAAAATTATATAAAAAATACACTAAATTTACGCCACGTAAGTGCACTCACACAAGCATAAAGTAGAGCCACACAATTATAATGCAATTATAATACAATAAGCTATAGACTCATTCTGATAATAAAATATAAATGCCAGTAAATAATATCAGGTTGACAATGTTAATATTAATTACTTAATGAAAATGCCACTGAATTAGCATCGACAATCAATAAAAATTAAAATTAAATTAAACACACATAAGCAATAACATTGGAATGCGCACACCAATACACAAGTGCCTATAACATAGCACAAAGTATATAATACAGCATATAACACACCACTATGTACACTATTAGGGGGCACACAATTAGGAGTGAGGTATACCACGCATGTACAAAATGGCTATATATACACTGAGATAGATAGTTTGGCATTACACACACAAAAAGATATTGTTAGAACAAAACGATAAGCTTTTGGCTTAAAATAACACTCCTAAATAAACTCTAACTGCCGATGTGGAAATCTTGTATATATATCACAGGAAAATCACAGGAAATACTGTAGATGACAACCAACATACATAACCTAATGATGATGAGTCTTTATATTAAATGAATAATATTAACGAGCCTTCGGATAAAATCTTGTTTTAAATGTATTGGAAGACTCGCATATATAAGCTTGCGAAAACCTGCAACAAAAAAGCCCGAAGGCACCAAAGCGGCAGAAAAAATATCGTAAAAAGCAGGAGCTTCAGTTATTGCTTGTGATGTTACTTACGGAGAGAGAGAGAGAGAATGAGAGAGAGAGAGAGAATGACAAAGATAGAATCTTTATCTGGTATTTCGGGGAAAGATCCCCGTATACATATTATGAATATAATCTGCGCAGTAACAAATAAGCTAAACTAAAATAAAATACAGCGTAAATACAAAAGTAATCAAAAGAAAACACTCATCACCCTAGAGAACAGATAACAAAGTAACATGAGATCATAAATACACGGATAAACATATAAATAGATAATTGAAATTTTCCTATCCTTTTTTTCTATCTAAGTGAAGCATCTAAAACTTTTTTTTACATGTTCTAGGTTCAAAGAAGAGTTGTTTAGCAGAATATCAATAATTTTAAAATTTTCATCTGCTGATTTCACATGAAATGCCTCTAATGTAAATAATAAGATTAGAATTAATTATTGAGAATAACAAAAATTGTTATTGATATAAATAGTATTGATATAAATATTTATTTAATTACTAGTACTATAAATTATTTTACTAAATAGTTTTTAAACAATAATTTTTTGAATATTACATTATATTGTAATTTGATGGTAAAGAAATATTATGTTAACAATAATATTTAACTGCGAGCGAAGCGAGCAATTTGGCTAGTAATCTTTTATGTTTATTATTGTAACTATAATAAGTAAGTAATTAGCATTAATATAAGTCCTCCGAAATCATAATAAATTGTCAAGGATTTTCTATCCGATTACAATTTTAAATTATATTTAATATATTTATTACTTTTTATTCTTAAATATTTTTTGTTCTAAACAGTTTATGGAATCTCCTTATTCGTAAAACTATCAATTTATATTATTTCGTTATTTAATTTGCTTTGTATTAAATTTTATTAACAATCGTATTAAATAAGTTAGCACATGCAATAAAAAATACTAAAATCAGTATGGAATAACACCTCTTTAAGATTATATTGTTTAATATTTCAAGTACACATATTTTATTAATCCAATTGTTAAATATCGAAAATATTCTACAAAGGTGCAAAACTTCGCAAGTGTAATGTAATTTCAATCACACTTTAGCAATTGTTATCTTACTTCATAAAAACTTACTGCTATAGAAAGTACTGAATTCAAAATGGAATCGATAACTATTCTGTTGAAAAGTACATTTATTCAGAAAAGTATACTACACAAAATTTATTTTTTAATTGTTAGCCCTGGCATATCTTACATCAATAAATAAACAATATAATATTTATAATATTATTCATATTTTATTAATATTCGTTTGTGCAATGATAATTATATATATTTGTAAAGGCAAATATATTACATTGGCGACGAGGGAAGTTAATAAAGAATTTACGAGTCAATTAACAGAAGAAAATGTCGGTATCGGAAAAACAAATTAAGGAAGAGCACCAACGCTTAGCACAAATGTGGGATCAACTAAAAAAGGAAAAAGAAGATTTAGACAGAAGACAGAAAGAGTTTATGAACATGCAAGCTAAGGAGCAGGCGCAAATTTAGAAATTGGCTTTCGATCATTTAGAGGAAAGCAGACAGAGAAATGTAAGTAGTAATTCGAGCGATAGGTAGTATCCAAGAGTACGATTCCAAATAAAATTGGACCTTGTGGGTCGAAAGATTGGAACAATATTTTATCGTCAACGACGTTCCTAAAAATAAACAAGTGGCTACATTGTTAACATTAATAGGAAATGAAGGTTATTAAAGGCTGTTAAAGAATTTGTGTATGCCGATGAAGCCGAGTTCAAGAAATTTCCGAGAATTGGTTGACATTATAATGAAACATCTGCACCCGACGCCGAGTGTTATAACGCAATGGTACAAATTTAAAGAAAGATAGCAGCTAGAGGACAAAGGAGTTCGACAATATGTAGCTAAGCTAAAAGAGTTGTCAACGTTTTGTGATTTTGGAGACAATTTGGATAACCATTTGCGGGCTCAGTTCGTTTGGGGTATTAAAGAGAGTACCATCCAGAGGCGACTTCTCAGTGAGGAAAAGTTGGCATATGCGAGAGCAGTGGAGATCGCGGAGAGTTTAGAAGCGGCGCATAAGAACTATGGGTTCAAGGACAAGTCAAGATGGCAAACTCCTTTACGTACAAGGGAAGAGAGGGGGTGTCAGTGGTCAGCAGTCAAGAAAAACGATGACTAAGCTAAGTAACGCGAACAAATGTTTTTGTTGCCGAAAAGGTAATCAAAAGGCACGTATACATGTAATCGATGTAATAAGAAAGGGCATTTAGTGGTTATGTTCACACAAAAACAACGTAGCGATGTAAATAGAGTTTCGGATAAAAAAGATTTCAAGAATCGAGACGCGAAAAAGATTAAAGAAATTAGCGAACATAACTATGTAACGGATATGGAAGATATAACGGAGGATTTTGATAGAATTTTCGCGTTAGAGGAAATAGATTCGAAAAAAGTAGAAAATATTTTTAGGTTAGATCAGTGGGAAAAACCGGTGAAAGTAATGCTAAACGTAGAAAATACACGAATAGAATTTGAAATCGATACGGGAGCACCTATATCGGCAATATCGGAAAATTATTTTAAACAATATGACAAACTGTGTAGAATAAAGATGGACAAAACGGATAGTTTTTTTTTGAAGTTATGTGGGCGATTGTATGAAACCGGTCGGGTCTATAAATGTAAAGGTTAGGTATAATAAAGTAGAAACGATGTTACAGTTGTTTATTATGCCTGGGATAAGCCCTCGTATAAGAAATAAAGTGTATGCCGAATTAGAAAGGTTAATTATCGCAAAGTTATTGATTCCGGTAGAACGTAGTGATTGGGCTTCTCCAATTGTCCCTATATCGAAGCATAATGGACAGATTCGCATTTGTGGCGATTAAAAGATAACATTAAACCCGTATTTACAAATTGATAGGCATCCTATACCTATACCAATATATTTGTTTACGGTAGTAGGGGGCGGTAGCTATTTTAGTAAGTTAGATCTTTCGCAGGCCTACCAACAAATACAAGTAAAAAAAGAGTCGTGTAAATTATTGACTTTATCATCGCATAAAGGTTTGTTGATGCCGACTAGATTGAGTTACGGGGTAGCATCTGCGCCGGGAGTTTTTCAAAGGGAAATCGAAAGTGTGGTTAAAGGTAGTCCTGGTGTAGTTTGTTTTCTCGATAACGTGTGTATAGCTGGTAAGTCGGTAAAAGAACTGAAGCAAAGGACGCGATCGGTATTGTTACGTTTACGCAATTGTGGTTTAAAGGTTAAGATAGGAAAATGTGAATTTTTTAAAAAACGCATTCAGTTTCTAGGTTATGAGCTAGATAAGGAAGGCTTACATACCTCCCGTAAAAAAGTAAAACCGATTTTGGACATTGCGAGTCCAACAAATGTAATTGGGCTCCAAAGTTTCTTGGGGATGATTAAGAAGACGTTAAGCCCTCTATATCAATTATTGCAGAAAGATGTTGCATGGAATTGGTCGGAGGAGAAAAAGACAGCGTTTAAAGAGGCCAAAAAGAAATTGATTTCGTTGGAAATCTTAACGCCATATGATCCAGGTCTACCAGTGAAAATAGCTTGTAATGCATCGCCTTTGGGTATTGGAGCAGTGGTATCACACATATTTAAAAATGGAATTGGAGGACTTCAAGGACACTGACCGACGCAGAAAAACGATATTTTCAGCTGGATAAAGAGGCATTGGTGTTGGCCTTTGGCGTAAAAACGTTTCATCAATAAGTTTTTTAGACTGATTTTATCTTGGAGACGGATCACAAGCCATTAACGTACATATTTGGAGAAAAAAATGACTTCCACAAATGTCAACGAGCCAAGTACAAATATGGGCTTTATTTTTAAGTGGTTATAGATATAAGATAAGTTATGTACAAGGTAAATTTAACGGTCACGCGGATAGTTTATCACGTAGTCCAATTGTTATGCAAAGCGATGAGAAAATCCTAGAGGAGAAAACATATTTAAATTTTGTAGAAGATGATATTGAACCTATTTCTAACGATAGCATAAGAGAATTTACAAAAATATATCCATTGTTAAACAAGGTAATAAATTTTGTTAAAGTAGGTTGGCCAAACAAAGTTAAAGATATTGTTAAGCTGTTTAAAAACCGAGAAAGAGAATTAACATTAGAAGGCGGTTGTTTATTATGGGGACACCGAATTATTGAACCGAATAATTTGCGACAATTGGTTCTAAAAGAGTTACACACGATTCACATGGGAACGGTCCGAATCAAGACGATGGTGAGATCGTATGTGTGGTGTCCGGGAATTGACGCGGACATTGAAAAAATAACAAAGGAATGTATGTATTGTTTAAAAGAAACGACAAATCCGCCAAGATCGGAACTTCATGTATAGAATTGGCCCACAGAACTTAACCATCGGATTCATGCCGATTTTTTAGGACCAATTAATGGTAAAATGTATTTAATTATTGTAGACGCATTTTCAAAGTGGGTAGCTGTGAAAGAGATGACCAATATTAAAACAAGCACCACCATTTTAGTATTTAAGGAATATTTTGCAGTATGGGGTATGCCATATAAATTAGTAACTGATAATGAACCTTCTTTCACATCCGCTGATTTTGGAAGATTTTGAAAGCGAAATGGGATAAGTCATATTTTAAGCGCACCATATCACCCAGCGTCAAATAGAGCAGCGGAAAACGCGGTTAAAATTTTTAAAAATAAATTTAAAAAATTAGTAGAACAAGGATATTCAAATTACGAAGCCGTACAAAAATTTCTATTATATTATAGAGCGACGATACACTCTACGACACGTTGTAGCCTCGCAGGACTTCAAATTGGTAGAAAATTGCGTACACGATTAGGTTTAATGAGATTCGAAGTAGAAAGAAATGTAATAAAAAATCAAGATAGACAAAAGAATTATTTTAGTGGAAATTGAAATGTTTCATTTAAAAAAGGGGAGAAAGTGATGGTTAAGAATTTTAGTAAAGGAAATTGGCAAAAAGAGCAAATTAGAGAAGTATTAGGACCCGTTCCGTAAACCGTGAAAACGGAAAATTATGTAGAAGGGAAAAGGCATGCAGATCAGTTGCATAAATGTTCACAGGATGCACAATTTAATAGTAGACTTATAACAAAAGAAACACCGTGGAAGGTTGTATCTGTATACCCGTCTGCCGAAATCGATCTTAAACTTACAATTATTAATAAAGAGGTTGGTAAAGAGCAGGAGATATCATATAAAGCTGAGATAACGAAAGGAGTAAATTCCAGTGTAATTAGTAGCTCAACAAAAGGCGAAACCCCAGCTATTCGGCGTTCTACAAGAATCTCTAAACCAAGACAAATTTTAGATTTGTAAGAAAAAGATATATGAGTTTTGGCTATGGGTAGAGGGATGTAGTATTCGTATCGAGTATCGAGTCCGTCGAGATATCGATGACGTGAGGGAACAGGCCTTCGAGCGCCGGGGGGATCCACTCTGCAATGGTCCGCCAAGCCAACCACTACTCTTGTACTGAAACACTCTATTTATTTATTAAAACTACTTATATGGAATTATTGTATTATTATTAATTCCTAATCCTAATATACAGGGTCTCCCATTTTAAATAACGGATCAGAATATCTCAAAAACTATTGGAGATAGAAAAAAACTTTCTATACAAAAGTTGTAGGGTTTTTAAGGGGCCAACTGACAGTGATATTAACCATAACCTGAGGTCAAGGGTTAAGGTCATTTGAAGGACAAAATGTTTTTTTCAAATAGGAATCACTACTTTTGACCTCGGAAATGGAACGGGCGGGAAATTTGACGTTCAGTATGATCTTGACCAAGGTTATGGTCAATGTCATGGTCAGGATCAAAACAGTAAACGCGTACAGACCTTACGAAAAAAGCCAATCCTATAAAAATATTGAGATGCAGGAGCTGTAGGGTTGCAAGAAAGCCAACTGACGGTATTCTTGACCGTCACCTCAAGGACAAAGGTCAAGGTCATGTGTTAGGAATTTTAAGATCTCAACCATCACTGGCTCTCAGCCTTACCCAGGATTAACGACGTGGACGTGGCGAGTTTCTAATCCTTTTGTGTGTGTGTGTGTGTGTGTGTGTGTGTATCGGCGTATAGTTGTCCCAGCCACTCAAGGCAAGGCGATATTTCTTCTAAGGGTAAGCTATCTAATCTGATTTTAAAGACGCTTTGATCAGGAAATTCATCAAATAAGATGTTCAAAAATTGCCCGTTATTATCAAGGCATAACTGAATTCGATTTTGAAAACTTCTAATGGTGGCTAGAAGAGCGATTCTTGGAATGTTGCGACATGCAATTGTTATGCGGTCCATCATATTTTCTCTTGTAGTGGGTACTTCAGCGTAGATAATATTTGTCAGATAACCCAACAAAAAGAAATCCAAGCTGGTCAAATTTGGAGATCTCGAACACCATTCTTCAAATCCACCACGTCCTATCCATCGATTAGTGAATCTGACGTTCAGATAGTCACGAACTGTTCTGGCAAAATGAGCAGGTGCACCATCGTGCTGAAACCACATGCGTTGTCTTGTGTGCAGATCAACATTGTCAAGTAAGACCGGTAAAGCATTTCTCAAAAACCGTAAATAGTTGTGGCGATTTACATGTCTTTCGAAGAAATACGGACCAATTAAGTTTGCATTTATAATACCGCACCACACGGTCAAACTCCAACGTTGTTGATGATTCACTTGTTGAAGCCAATGTGGATTTTCGACAGACCAGTAATGGCAATTGTGCCTGTTAAGTTGACCAGTATTATGAAAAGTAGCTTCATCACTAAATAGGACGTAATTAAAAAATTCTGGATCTCCTTGTATTATCATTTGTGCCCACGCACAAAACTGGCGCCATCGTTCAAAGTCCCCAGCAAGTAACTGTTGTGTCAATGTTACGTGGTAAGGATGGAATCTGTAAACTCTCAGAATTCGGTGCACCGTGGATTTTGGAATACCTAATTGTCTTGCAATTGCTCGAGTACTAATGTGGATAATCCCTTTCGGATACATTATTTCTCCGTCTTTCTCGCGGACCAAGTGGTCGTTGTCGTTGACGCTCTACAAGTCTCGCAATGGTACGATCGTTTGGGTGTCTTCTATTAAGGAAACGATTACGGTATATTCTTGCTGCTTGAGCATAATTACCATGGCATTCTCCAAGCACAAGAATAATATCTACTATTTCATTGGAGATATAATCAGGCATTATGTACTAAGGGGCTGACGGATGAATGATCTTATTTCAATCAGGTCAACTAAAGCGAGGTTGTGAATTATGCACTGACAGTATGGTCTTACTTTTTTAGTTTTTTACACTTAAAGCAAAGTAGCTGCTAAATAATTTTTGTATAATTTCGCAAAAAAATTTTACGATTTTACACACACATACACACACACACAACCACACACACACACAGAGGGATTAGAAACTCGCCACGTCCACGTCGTTAATCCTGGGTAAGGCTGAGAGCGAGTGATGGTCGAGATATTAAAATTCCTAACACATGACCTTGACCTTTGTCCTTGAGGTGACGGTCAAGGATACCGTCAGTTGGCTTTCTTGCAACCCTACAGCTCCTGCATCTCAATATTTTTATATGATTGGCTTTTTTCGTAAGGTCTGTACCTGTTTACTGTTTTGATCCTGACCATGCCATTGACCATAACCTTGGTCAAGATCATACTGAACGTAAAATTTCCCGCCCGTTCCATTTCCGAGGTCAAAAGTAGTGATTCCTATTTGAAAAAAACATTTTGTCCTTCAAATAACCTTAACCCTTGACCTCAGGTTATGGTTAATATCACTGTCAGTTGGTCCCTTTAAAACCCTACAACTTTTGTATAGAAAGTTTTTTTCTATCTTCAATATTTTTTGAGATATTCTCATCCGTTATTTAAAATGGGACACCCTGTATATATATTTGTAACGGCAAATATATTACAACTTGTCGATTCCATTTTGATATATAATAACCTTGATGTACGAAAGTAAATGTTTGAAATTCCGTTGGAAAATTTGTACAAATATGGAATTAGAGGAAGGACAAAAATTTAATTAAAAGTAAATTTATCTAAGCAAATGATTTATTAGTTAGAAATTATAAAGTTTTAAGGAATGTTTGTTTGAAAACAAAGAACAAAGAATTAATAAGAGTAATTAATATATTTAGACTTCGCGAGCCAACCTTCCAATTTGAATTTAAATATTTTATTACAATTTATCATTGAATTACAGTGATAGGATTCTAGTATATAAAAAAGGTGTTAAAATATATATGAGCCATATTCATAAATCAGGTAGAGCAGTAACTTACATGAAAAACATTAGCTAATTTCTGGAATCGTTCTATCAATTTACATTTACTAACTTAATCGACTAACATATACAAATAGCTTCGTTTCAACTGCCTTATATTTATTTATTTTATTATTACAACGTTGATGATAACTATAATTTTTGCAGGCAGTTTCAAAAGTTCAAAGCAGAATTTATTAGATTTAGCATTCTCATGGGAGATTACATAATTGAAAAAATATACAGAAGAGGATTAAAAAATATTAATTCGACTTACCGTTGTACTCTAAAAGGCCGTACTCTGGGAAATTCCACCAGCCATAGTGGACAAAGAGTACGATAGGCCTACTTTAATCTAAAATAAAGTATTTAGTTCGGAGAGACCGATAGTATATAATTCACACATATAAATATCACCGAACGATAAATTCATTTTATTTCAAATAACTTGCGACTGGGTCTAATACGTCGCACTCTGGCTGGTGGTTTTTCCCACCACCAGATAGAGACGACTATCTCTCTACACTCGTTGGAGAGATCGTCGTCTCTTTTCTATATATATAGCCGCAGAACATCTAGCTGGCGTCGCGGTTCATCTTGCGACAGGCGTCTAGGGTAAGATCTCCAGTTCCTTACTGAGGAGTCCAAGCTGGAGATCGAGGACGAAACGCCTTTAATTATTTTAAAAGGCCGTACTCTGGGAAATTCCACCAGCCATGGTGGACAAAGAGTACGATAGGCCTACTTTAATCTAAAATAAAGTATTTAGTTCGGAGAGACCGATAGTATATAATTTACACATATAAATATCACCGAACGATAAATTCATTTTATTTCAAAATGAATAACAGTTTTTAACAGTTTCGATTAATAAGTCCTTCTTGATAACAAAATTTTTACTTGGGCTAGACTTTATTAATACGTAAGCTATTTCGCATAAGGTTAAAAATAAAAGGTTGGTATTTAGTAGAATTGTTACTGCAGTTATAACATAGATTGTAGACTTCGTAAGATGCAGTAAGGCAATCTCAATTTCAAGCACATATTGAGTATACGCATGCTTTCAAGCATTTGCGTAGTTTGCGGTACATATATAAGTGCATAGTATAAATTATACAAATACTAGAAAGTATACAAAATAACAATTGTATGAGTTTGAGATTGAGAATCAACTATAAACTCTAGCTTTAGAATAGTAATCAAACGTACTACTTAAATTAAGTATAATTAATTGTTTGCATCATATATTTCAATGCACGCAATCAAATTTTTTAATTGATTATTGTACAATAAAAAATACATCATCTTAAATAATTTTAGTGGAAATACCTTTAGTGGAAAGTCTATATTATCTATGAAATGCAGTCAAAAGTCCGCAAACATTTATATTCCTATATACATGTTCTATTACCACTCGAAATTCGAGTCCTATTTATCGTCGATAGATAATTATTTATCGATTGATGCTTATCGAGGCGTTATCAATCGCGAATATTTAAATCTAGTTATTTTTGTGCATATGCCATTATTATTATTTATTTTAATTTTTTATTCAAAAGTTATGCCCGTTACAGTCTGTGCTAGAGGTACAAAGCTTGCTATTGAACAACCATGGTTTATAAAAGAATTGAAGTTTTCCCCAAAACTTATACAACACTCAATTAAAAAGTCGAAGTTAGAAAATGCTATTAAAAATTATCACAATTGGTAAGGAGAAGCCAAAGATGAAAAACAAATCGTTAAGTTAAAAATTTTTATTAAAATGTACATTTAAGTTTTATACGTAATATATAACATACGCTTGTACAAATTATGTTAGAAGTTTTATATATTTTAATTCTTTTTGAAATTCTATATACGTTAGATAAAAAATTTTGATAACACTAAGCATCTCGAAAAAATCAAAATCTATAATCATTTAATTTTAATTTCTTGCAGGTATCAGGATTACATACAATTGTTTTTTGCCTTTTGCTTGGAGCAATAATTCTTGTGGTTGGTGTTGTTCAATTGGCGCCTGGTGCCACAACTTCTGATCATAAATTGGCACTATTAGTAGCTGGAACTGTATTACTTGTAATAGGTAAACATCTGAATTTTATTTTAAATATCCCATAAGGTATGTCTAAAAAATTAAGAATGAGGCCTGCGATGGCTTGGCCGGTAGGGCGCCGGGCTCGTAATCTGGAGGTCCCAGGTTCGATTCCCGGCCCCGGCCGATTGATACAAGCACCACTGATGAATGTATTTTCAACAAGTGCTTTCTTCACCAAGACATCGTATGACCTCCGTCGCTGATTAGCACCGGTTTGGGAGCATAAAAAGAGCGATGTTAAAATAATAAAAAAAAAAAAAAATTAAGAAAGTATTTTTGTATTATAATATTTTCTTCATAATGAAGGAATAAATAAGTTCTAAAATATTTACAACAGCACTAGTATTATTAAATCGCATTGGACCGTCATGTCATAATTTCTTGACAAATATCCGATCTTTTTTGATTAATTACCATTGAAATGTCGTCAAATAATATATTTATGAGTAAAATACATCTTTATAATTTATATTGCAATTTATTTATTTATATAGCAATTTATATTGCTTTTTATCAATTATACATAAATTATAGTCCTCTCAAGATATTAATAGGTTTCAGGTATTTTAAGTAACCCTCATTTTGTATTGTAGTTTCCATAAGATAGCTTTAATGAGAAAATTTGATTATCTAAGCACACGTTTTTGAAACATATTTGTCTCCATCTTTAGGTGCTAAACGTATGATTGTCACATTGCGTTTAATACTCGTCAATATTTCAAAGTTTCAATTCTTATAGAAGTTAGAAAACAAACAAAGTCACGTTTTTTCTTATTTTCATTTTAATTAATTAATTGATCAAATATAATAAATAAATCAAAGTATCACTCATAAAGAAAAGTATTAAACACTTAATAAAAGTTATAAAATATAAAATGAAGCGGGCGTAGAGTATTGAACCCTAGCCCCTTCGGATCCGAAGGCGTTCCCACTAACCACTGCCCTACGCCCACACTGGTCGTAGTGCCTGCTTATTGCTCTTATTTGCTACCGATAACGCTCCACCTCGCGGTGTCAGTACTGGTGGGATCTTTGACAAGTGGATTAAATCCACCTTATCACATTCCCCCCAACAAACGGTCGAGTGTCTATAATACATCAAAACACATTTATAGGCTGGGGAGGAGGCATTTGCTTTGCTCTTTGCTTACTAGAATAATCCCCCAAATTATTGTAGGAGCTACTACTGGGAAGGCTTAGGAAGAGACTAGGGACTATGTACATGTGGGTTATTTTCGTTGGGCGCCAATATAGTTGTCTTTTATCCAGTTGACGATGCTGCTGTAGCTGCTGCTTACTAAAATGTGGGTATTCATCTTCCCACTGCACGCTTGGCATGCCTCTTTTTTATTAACCGTCCTCGTAGGTTCCATGGTGTTTTGCTCGTACCTTCGAGTTAGCCTTGCATCTATATATTGCTGCGTAGATGGTTCATAGTTTGCTATCGTACTAATTGGGCGAAAGACGGGTTGTTGAATATAGTGGAATTGTCGGGGTTGGGAATTTAACATGGTATTAGTGGTGTAGGTTGTGGTAGGTGCAGTATATTGTATGAAGGAATTATTTCCTAGGGATCGATTATTAGGTAGAGTGGGTGCTAAGGTTTGTATTGTGTAATGGGATGTGGAATTAATGGCTAATTGTGCTGTAGTTATGGTAGCGTATGGAAAATTTCTTCGTTTGGCACAACTAGTATGTTTTGACTTGTTGCTGGCACTGGCGTAGGTGTTAACGGGTATGCAGTCGATTGAGCTTGTGGATGACTAGCGGTTTTTTCCTTTGGCTCATCCTGGTTACTTGGATGTAGTCTATTTCGCTGCTGATTATCTGTTTTATCTACATCTGGGCTGCTACTTTGGTGTATTTCCATTTGTGTTGTTGATCGTTGCCCTTGTTGCGTTATTTCTTCCATTGAAATCGGATCTTGGTATGGACCACGACTTTGCCTATTTTTCAGTTCTCCGTATATCAATTGTCTGCGTGCTTGCTGGCTTTGTTGTATATTTTGGAGAATAGCTTGTGACGACAGGGGAAACAAGTTAGTGGCTTCTGATTGTGCAAGGGACAGGGACAAATCATGCTATATTTCTATTAGTTTCCTCATCAAACCACATTTGATCTGATCGAGGATCCCATTCGGCTGCAGAATTTCCGAAATTAAGTCTAATTTCGTAGCGGGCTACTCTGTCACGAATTATCGCAATGCTGCTATCCATATTTAAAAATGCTGTACCTGCGTAGAAGACCACTATTTCATCAGGTAAATTGTTAATGCATCGCCTAATTATTGGTGCGCCTTGAGCTGCACTTAGGAAATTCAATTTACTACCTAATCTACAATTTATGGACATTTCGATAGGCTCAATAACAATGTTTTGTTTCAATTAATAGCTCTTTGATAAGTTGCTTAGCTCGTTACTCACGTAAAAAAAATTAAATTTACTAAGCACTATTCAAAACAACCAACAATAGTTATATAATATGTACACCAAAAAAAATTAAATTAGTTAATAAATTCCAAACTGCGTTCCAAAAAGAAAGATTTTAAACTTTGCAGAGGGGGAGAAAAATTTTTTTTATCGCATTGCAGTTTTAAATTGAAACAAGAAAGATCATACGCCCTTTGCAAGCAGCAATTAATTAAATAAATAAAAAATTCTGGTTTGAGTAGGCTACTAAGAAATGCGGAACAAATAAAAAAATTTAATTATACATTATAACGGTAAGCGAGTAACCGATCAGGTGAGTAACCGAAAAGAGTATCGAGAGTGATAAGCGCGCAAGGAACGCGCGCGAGTATCGGGCGCGAAGGTATTAACAGTATCGAGGTCGCGCGCGCACGGCAACAACAACGTGTTGGTGACCGGCGTTAACTTTTTAAGTGATAAAAGAGCTGAAGGACTGGTGCGCTTTGTGTGTGGGTGCGAGATCCTTCTCCCCACTAACTTCCACTTCGGCGTGCGGAGCAGTACGTCCCATTGGGAGTGAAAGAAGGAAGCCAGGAGTAGGCAGCCTTCCCGACAGTTGGAGTGAGAGAGAGAGAGAGGGATATTGACGAGACAAGCTCTCTCTTCGTGGCCCAACCTTTTCCCGCCTAGACGAGATATCTAGATTCGCGGTAGGTGGTGCACCACGTTTAGACCCGCGTGTCTAGTTAATATTTTTGTACCCCGATTTTCCTGGTACGGTCCAGGGGAGGAAGCGTTCCTATTTTCCCCCTCTCGTGACGAATCCCGCCGGGTAGACAGGTCGGTGGTTCGCGGGAGCCACTTCACGAGAGAAGACGCACGTGACGTAGGAAACTTCGTTAGAAGGATCGGTTGCTCATAACTCGTCAGTTAAAAGTTTTTAACTATTTATTTTCGCGCTGACCTCGAGGGTAGTCATCGGTACGACTCCCCTTAAATTGTTAACGTTATTTTGCTATTGTTGAAATATTTATTTAATAAATTGACTCGGCGAGACGATCTTCCTCGCCGATTAACTTAAAATATCGATTGTTGATTACGTTTTTACCGGTCATAGTCCTCTCCCACGAACACCGCCCTCTCGGGTGTTATCCTAGTTGGTAATTTTGGGCATAGGGCCCAACACACGGTATCTAAGTCAAACGAGATGTTTTTAACGCAATTGCACGAAAATCAAAGTGATTTTGGCCGCATCGTGGGACGGTACACTTAAGGTTGGTAAGTTGGGACAGATTGGGCCTAACCGGGAGCCTTACATTTCCCCAGTACCCGCCCCGTTACAATATATAAAACTTGTTAGTAACAGAGTAGTTAGTAGACAGATGCATAGATTTTAGGGTATATAAAGAGGACCCAGAACTGACATAGTCACTCCTAGTTTTTCGTCTAAAGCTTTCGTAAGGCGAAGTTCTGCTAGTCAACTCTTTGATTTTTATCCGAGGGCGTCGTTCTGCT
The DNA here is from genome assembly GCA_026168455.1 of Theocolax elegans. NCBI lineage: Eukaryota > Metazoa > Arthropoda > Insecta > Hymenoptera > Cerocephalidae > Theocolax > Theocolax elegans. Next base: position 57,979,285 of record CM047425.1, read on the forward strand.
ACTCGGACTTTAAAGAAATACGCATTCAAAATCAAGAGAGATCCTGTATTCGAGAATCGAGACGCATCGTTGGTATCTACGAGCCTTAGTCAAGGAACTACGACTTCGACATCTAGCAATCTTCGGACTCCAAAAGCATACGTATCTAACGTCGACGCCCGCAGGTCTACACCGCTATCCACGTTCGAGGCGGACGTTCGTTCCCCACCGTACATATATATATATTTGGGTACTTAAGGTATATTATTTTCGGCTATCTATACGCTTGTAATATTCGTAAAGGCAAACCTGATATTTTATGTTATCTCAATTACTGAACCAACCATTTTCTCTTACAACAATTATTATTTGGAACTGTAATTTATTTATAAATATTCTTCTTTGCATTGCATTTTATTTGCAATATTTATTGTTTGAATTGCAATTTATATGATAAATGAATTTATTGATCTTCACAAGCCAAAGAAACATTCCTCACATCTCAAAGTAAGTAAATTACAATTTATTGACAATAATTCATGTTTTCAACGGCAACAATTTTTAATTTAAACTGCATTTATTTATAACAATTCTTATCTCGATTCCATTAGGTTGAATGAAAATTTGTTGATCTTTCCGAGTCAAGTGTGAAAAAGGAAAGGTTGAGTAAAATATTTAACAGATTTATTTCCTTTTGTAACGTAATGTTTCGGTGGTCAATACCACCCTCTTCAGACTGTAAAATTTATTATTCACAAAAGATTAAAATATATCTCGGATAATACAAAATAAACAATAAGTGAAAGAAAAATAATAGGTTACCTTCTAATATAATGTCGCAATTTGTGTATAAATATCCAGTCGTAAGTCAATTTAAATTTTCGTTTTTTTTTTCTCAATATATACAAAGGAAACGTCAACGGAGATGCTTAGAGCATATACTACTGGAGGCAGCTTTCCGTTGGCGAAAGTGTAGACGAGGTTGTAGAAAGAGATAGGTGTTGCGGGCTACAGCCTTTCTCTCTCTAACAGCACGCGATTGGTTTTTACTCCGGCGGAGAATACGAACTCGACTGGCGAAGGAGGGGTAACGCGCAAGATTTAAATCCCGTCCCGAATATTTAATGAGCTAACAATAATAACAAATAATTCCTTATGCCTATATGCTCCCACTCCGGGGGACAATTTAAATATAAATTCTGAGATTTTACTATGTAAGTGTTACGGCAGCCGTGAGCACTAAGGCGCGCATGTGCATTTTGCGCTTACGGTAAGGGTCTCGGGATCAAATCCCGAGGTCCCATTGTTTTTTTTAAATATAAACAATGTATTTAATATTTTTTAATAATACATTCATTAAATAATGACCATTTGCATACTTAATGAGTTTAAGAAATATAATAGTTTTCAAATTAAAATATCAAATTAATCATTTTATATCAACGTATTAAAAAGTATTGAATTTGGATTTAATTAAATGTTTATTTATATAGTCTAAAGGGCCGTATTAGAGTACTTTAAATATCATAATTCGAAACTTTTTATATTTACTTATTTGAAAATGTTGAATATTAATCATAAAACTCTATTGCAAAATACACTCAAAACTTATTATGATAAGAATATTATCAGTACAATTTTTATTTAAATTTATAACATAAACATTGGAGGGGGCGAAAGATTTACACCCATTGCACAACAATGTTCACCAGAGAAAACCATTTTTTTTCGATAAATATTTTTATTTCATGAAGCATTAATGAATCTTTATATAGAAAATAAACGTTGAAATATTTCGTGTAAATGTTTAACTGAAAAATATATCAATTTAATTGTACTTTAATACTTGCAAATAAATAACACATTGATTGATTGTAAATGGTTTATTTTAAAAATAATTAAATAATAATAAATATATGTATTATTGCATGTAATATAATGAAACAAAAATCATAAATCGCAAATGTAACACATAAATAATACGTAAATTATTATTAAGTTACTCAGTTGGCACCCTCCTATTTGACTAGGTTATGCCAGGCACTTGGGTATTCCCTTTGCGCCCTGTTTTCCATTTCCCATCTTTAGCCCCCCGAAGTGTATAGCAATATTGCCACACTTGGGTGAGCCTTCTTATGGGTCCTTGGTTTTTTTCAATCGGGCACCGCCCAGAGACCCTGCCAAACAGCAAGTATTCTCTGGACATCCCAACTGGGTATATCTCCTGAATCAATTAGAAATTCACCTGTGAGGCGCCATCTTCTTGTCATGATTCTGGGGCATTCACATAAGATGTGTAGAGGTGTTTCGTTTGCCTCCTTGCACATTCGGCATAATGGATCTGTTTCCAGTCTCATTTTATACCTATGGTATCGCAAATCTCCATGTCCAGTAAGTATGTCCATTAGCTTGCGAGCTGTCTTTCTGCTAAGTTTCCTAAGCCCTTCTTCCCAGTGTCCGCTTATTGCGTTTCCGAGTGCGGCTTTAGCTTGTCTGCATCCTGCAGTTTTTACCCAAGCACTTTGGTGTTCCTTCACCAGCCATTCCTTTAATAATTCTATGACGTGGCTATGTGGCATCTTCACCATCATGCTTGGTTCCGCATGTTTTCCATTTGTACCTATCTTTGCTAGGTCATCGGCTATCTCGTTACCACGTATACCTCCATGACTTGGTATCCATGTTAGCGTTAGCCGCTTATTCAACTCTGCCAGTCTATTTAGTGTCTTATGACATTCCCAAATTAGTCTGGACTTAGTGGTGTGACCATTCAGACTCTGTAACACAGTTCTGCTGTCCGAGTAAATGTATATCTCTTCGTCTTTGCAATTCTCCTGTGCCGCTTTAGCACATTGCAGGATTGCAAATGTTTCCGCTTGGGAAATGGTATTGTATTCCTTTAAGGAATATATCCTACCCTTCCCATTTTTTCTGCAGTATACCCCTGCTCCGACTCCCTGGATATTCTTGGACCCATCAGTATACCAGAGTTCTTTGCCCTCCGGCACCCTAACACGTCCTTGACTCCAGTCATCTTTGCTAGGCAGACTGACTCTGTATCTCTTATCGAATAGGAACTCAGTGCTGCATCTATCAGTTCCCTCGTATAAGTTCTCTCTTAGATTTCGCGGGAGCGTACTTAGGAGTCCCCTGTCCGCCCGTCGATCTAAGAGATTTCTAACTCTTAAGTATCCTTTTATGGCTTCTGACTTAAGAGTGAGCTGAAAGGGCCGTATTAGAGTACTTTAAATATCATAATTCGAAACTTTTTATATTTACTTATTTGAAAATGTTGAATATTAATCATAAAACTCTATTGCAAAATACACTCAAAACTTATTATGATAAGAATATTATCAGTACAATTTTTTTTAAATTTATAACATAAACATTGGAGGGGGCGAAAGATTTACACCCATTGCACAACAATGTTCACCAGAGAAAACCATTTTTTTCGATAAATATTTTTATTTCATGAAGCATTAATGAATCTTTATATAGAAAATAAACGTTGAAATATTTCGTGTAAATGTTTAACTGAAAAATATATCAATTTAATTGTACTTTAATACTTGCAAATAAATAACACATTGATTGATTGTAAATGGTTTATTTTAAAAATAATTAAATAATAATAAATATATGTATTATTGCATGTAATATAATGAAACAAAAATCATAAATCGCAAATGTAACACATAAATAATACGTAAATTATTATTAAGTTACTCAGTTGGCACCCTCCTATTTGACTAGGTTATGCCAGGCACTTGGGTATTCCCTTTGCGCCCTGTTTTCCATTTCCCATCTTTAGCCCCCCGAAGTGTATAGCAATATTGCCACACTTGGGTGAGCCTTCTTATGGGTCCTTGGTTTTTTTCAATCGGGCACCGCCCAGAGACCCTGCCAAACAGCAAGTATTCTCTGGACATCCCAACTGGGTATATCTCCTGAATCAATTAGAAATTCACCTGTGAGGCGCCATCTTCTTGTCATGATTCTGGGGCATTCACATAAGATGTGTAGAGGTGTTTCGTTTGCCTCCTTGCACATTCGGCATAATGGATCTGTTTCCAGTCTCATTTTATACCTATGGTATCGCAAATCTCCATGTCCAGTAAGTATGTCCATTAGCTTGCGAGCTGTCTTTCTGCTAAGTTTCCTAAGCCCTTCTTCCCAGTGTCCGCTTATTGCGTTTCCGAGTGCGGCTTTAGCTTGTCTGCATCCTGCAGTTTTTACCCAAGCACTTTGGTGTTCCTTCACCAGCCATTCCTTTAATAATTCTATGACGTGGCTATGTGGCATCTTCACCATCATGCTTGGTTCCGCATGTTTTCCATTTGTACCTATCTTTGCTAGGTCATCGGCTATCTCGTTACCACGTATACCTCCATGACTTGGTATCCATGTTAGCGTTAGCCGCTTATTCAACTCTGCCAGTCTATTTAGTGTCTTATGACATTCCCAAATTAGTCTGGACTTAGTGGTGTGACCATTCAGACTCTGTAACACAGTTCTGCTGTCCGAGTAAATGTATATCTCTTCGTCTTTGCAATTCTCCTGTGCCGCTTTAGCACATTGCAGGATTGCAAATGTTTCCGCTTGGGAAATGGTATTGTATTCCTTTAAGGAATATATCCTACCCTTCCCATTTTTTCTGCAGTATACCCCTGCTCCGACTCCCTGGATATTCTTGGACCCATCAGTATACCAGAGTTCTTTGCCCTCCGGCACCCTAACACGTCCTTGACTCCAGTCATCTTTGCTAGGCAGACTGACTCTGTATCTCTTATCGAATAGGAACTCAGTGCTGCATCTATCAGTTCCCTCGTATAAGTTCTCTCTTAGATTTCGCGGGAGCGTACTTAGGAGTCCCCTGTCCGCCCGTCGATCTAAGAGATTTCTAACTCTTAAGTATCCTTTTATGGCTTCTGACTTAAGAGTGAGCTGAAAGGGCTCAATATTCGTTATGACCCCCATAGCTTGTACTGGCGTGGTTCTTAGAGAATTGGTGATGCAGCGCAGGACCAATCCTCGTACCCTTTCCAGCATTTGGTTCGCAGTTTTCAAACCTGCTCGCTTCCACCAAATCACTGCCGAATACGTGAGTTTTGGTTTCAGAATTGCTGTGTAAATCCACATCATGGTTTCTGGTTTAAGACCCCAGTTCAAGTGCAGAGCTCTACGTGTTTGCCATAGTACTCTTATAACTTTATTACACTGATTCTCAAGGTGCTCTTTCCAGTTTAACTTACTGTCAAGAATGACACCTAGATATTTAGCTTTTTCTTTTATTTCTAGCCGTTTTCCTCCATATTCGAGGTGTTTTATGCTTGTTTTCCACTTATATTTACGTGTAAACACCATAACTTCCATTTTTTCCGGGTTAACCGATAGTCCACCTCCTTGGCACCACTTATATACCTTATTCAAGGCATTTTGCATGATGTCAAATAGTGTTTCTAAAAATGGTCCTCTAACTATTATTGCTAGATCATCTGCATATCCTACAACCTCACATCCCGTGTTGGTTAGTAGGCATAATAGTGTGTTCATTACAAGATTCCAGAGGGATGGGGAAATAACCCCCCCTGTGGGCATCCCGTGTTCACCCAGCCAGTTACCTTGGTGTTACCCTTGGTCATTACCAGCTTTCTGTTTGATAACATGAGTTCGACCCAGTCAGTAACTGGCTGAGCTATTCCATGTCTCCTCATTGCCTCCTTGACTACTCTTTTGGAGGTATGGTTGAAAGCTCCGTCTATGTCTAAAAAGACCACTAGAGCGAAGCCTCCGTTTTCAATTTGTTCTTCAATCAGGTTCACTATTTTGCACAGAGCAGTCTCAGTAGAGTGTCCTGCTCTGTACGCATACTGATCCCTATGAAGTGGTCGTTCTTTTAAAGGTTTATCCTTAATATGTCTATCTATGAGCCTTTCCATTGTCTTCAGCATAAACGATGTAAGACTTATAGGTCGGAAGTCTTTAGGAGAAGTATAGCTCCCCTTACCTGCTTTCGGAATGAACGTCACTCTCGTTCCCTTCCAACTTTCTGGAATATGGCATAATTCCAGACTTGCCCTAATAAGTCTGGTCATTGGACGGATAATGCACTCCCCCGCCCTTTGTAATAGTGCGGGGTAAATACCATCCAGTCCTGGTGACTTATATGGCCCAAAAGATCCGATGGCCCACCTGACTTTGTCATCTGAGGCAATGTCGGTCCCCAGCACACTGCATGATCCGGTTTGGATCACCGCATGCTGGTTTCCCGTTCCGTAGTCGTTTGACTTATGAACTTCCATCGCCCCTTCCCCTTCTTTCGAGAAATCCGGGTAGAAGGATTCGATCAGGCGGTACAACGTTTCTTCGTCCGTCATGGTGTATTTCCCATTTGGCAGTTTAAGTGCTCCCAATATAGCTTCCGGATTTTTTGACAAGATCTTGTCCAACCGAGCTGCCTGTGAGCCTTTTTCTATGTCGCTGCAAAAGTTGGCCCATGATTCTGCTTGTGCCTTCCTAATTGCTGCTCGATAGCTGTCTCTTTTACTTGCGTAATGATTCCACTCGTCTGCTGTACCTTTTTTTTGGGCCAGCTTATAGGTTCTCCTTACTTGTTTCTTGAGATACTCTAGGTTCTCGTTCCACCAGTAGGTTTTATCTCGCTTACCCACCAATGTGGGTCTACAGTTGTTCTCAAAAGCTGAGATAATTCCTTTATTTAGTTTATCAGCAGCTTCTTCAAGCTCCTTCCAGTTTCTTATATGTTCTGGAAAATTTGCTAGTGAGCTGCTTATTTCTTCCTTGTAGGTTATCTAATTTGTCTTCTTCGGTTTCCTGGTCCATGTTCTAGGATTTGTACCAGGTCCCACTAACTCGAAAACAATTTTGGCATGATCAGATAGTGTCGGTTCATCAGATACCCTCTACCTCTTGATCCTATTTGTAATTTCTCCAGTACATAACGTGATGTCCAATACCTCTGCTCTAAGTTTATTACAGAATGTTGGCGTTCTACCAGTGTTTAGAATATCTAGTTTGGTTGTGGCTAGATATTCTACCAGTTCCTCTCCTCTCCTATTGATGTCTGTGCTCCCCCACAGTATGTGATGTGAGTTAGCGTCACAGCCTATTAGGAGCGGTAAGTTTTTACTCTCACAGAAGGTAATTAACCTTTTAACTTCCGTGGGTGGATTCACCTCTCCATCATATGGAAAGTACGCTGAGGCAATGACTATGTTTCCAATGCCTTCCGATTCCGTCCTCACCGCTGTCAGGTCTCTTGTACAGAAATCCATCAGCGGGGTTACATTTACTCCCTTAGTGATGATACACGTTCTGGGCGTCTCAGCTTGCATGTCCCTGTAACAAACAAGCCCCTTTCCCCTTAAACCCTTGATTGTTCCTCTCACCGTCCATGGTTCTTGGACCAGTGACAGGCCTGTGTGCATCTCTGCCAAACCCTTACGCAATAGTGCAGAAGAGTCTTTGCAGTGATGCAAGTTAATTTGTGAGATTTGCAGCGCCTTGAAGGTCATTATTTCGATCTTCCCGGCACTGCTGCCTCTTTATCAGACTCCGCTACCGCCGGCGCGTGTACTTTGAAAGTGACACGCTCCAGTGAGTAGAAGGGTCTGCAATCTAGAGCCTGAAGGGCTCTAGCTTGGGACTCCGGCATCTGCATCAGAAGAAAGTTGTCCTTCGCTGCAGCACCGTCGGTAGCCCCCTTGTCGCATTTTACGACCCGCCATGTTGCGGTATTTAGCGTCGGATTGTACCGCATCAGCCTCTGAAGAACCAGCTCCGTGGGTTTCGGTGCTCCCGGTATCCACGCGCTGGCCTTCACCAGCCTCTGCAGCACCTCCGTTCCGTTGACTGTCAGAGCAGGACCCCGCCAAGATTTTAGTCCGGGCACGATCCCACTCAGCCAATCCGCGGACCGTTGATCCTCTGCTATTATCACAAACACTCCCCCCCTGCAGAAGGACGCAACAAACTTTGGCAGCTGCTCAGGAGGAAGGACATCTGTCTCCTCCTCCAGAGCATTCCTGAAGTCTTCAAACTGTCCTGTAGTAAGAAGCACCTCAGGATATTCTGCTGATGTCACGACCCTCGACAGAGGGTTCGTTCTCTGTGCTGTTGTAAGTCCCACACTACATTTCGGCTTTTCAGCACTCTGGGTGTTACTTACTTGTGCCGGCTTGTTTTTATGCCGTTTTTGTGTCCGCGGGTCCTCTGGCGGCGTGTCCTTCCCTCTTTTCCCCATAAGAGGCGTTGAGGGAGGTCTCTCCGCGCTTTGAGCCCGCATTTCTTGCTTTCTGAGCTTTCGCCTGCGGTTTTTCTCCGCATAGCGTCCACTCGTCCAGCTTCTTCCTTCATTGGTATCCATTGGCATTCCAGCTCCCGGTTCGGGATTGGACACCGTCAATGGCCCATCAGGATTTTTAAATTCAGTGGGTTGGTAAGCAGACATCCCACTGGGCGCCGCCTGCTCACCTACCTTTACTCCAACTACCGGTGACACCGAAGTTACCACCGGTAAATTGGTTGTGTTGAGAGTTGGGATCTCTCCAGGGTTTGTTGACACTTTTGGGCTAGCACCCGAATAGCCCGTTGCTTTTACAGGGAAGGACATATCATGGATTTTTTTAAGGGGGTTTTTGATTTGTGTTAAGTGTTTATGTCTGTGGCTCCCTACGAGTGTCCCCCCTCGTCATCCGAACAGCCCTCGCAAAACAGGCAGCGACCCACTTCGGTCCTACTATAGGAAAGCCCCCCACCCGAAGCAGTAGGGTCCCATCCGGTCACTATCCGGCACTACTACCCCTGGCGCGATTATACACTGACTGATAGGGCAGCCAGGCTTTGCTAGTTAGGCCAGCCCGGGCCCCTGTACTATTCAGCGGCCTAGGAGTGTCTCAACCTAGTTTATCCTAGGGTGCCTCCATGGGTACCCCACCCGTCCGCTTGAGCAGTCTTACTACGAGGAAAGAACACCCCCCGAGAGCCCCAGTGTGAGAAGGTGTTTGTGTGTGTGTGAGTGTCTGTTGGTGTCATGTGAATGTGTATAGGTTGTGAGGCAAGCCTCACTTAATTATTTAAGAAAAGAGGTAGTGTAAATGATAAAAAAGAAGTAAGTGTGAGAGAGATGGAAATAGAGAAATGACAGGTGAATGTTAGGACTGCGGTAGTTGTATATACCGGCCCGAGCCACTCTCATTACCGGGAAGTCGCGAATGAGATTTTATGCGAGGATAAAAAGGAATATTTCGGTACAAGGAAAGGATTGGCGGTTAAGAACAACACGTAGCACGGGACCGACTGTGTACGAGAACAAGGTACGAGCGAAGCAGCTGACGACATTGTGGTAGCCCGTGTATATCTATCAGATACACCGTCCCGTGGCGACACCGTAAGAATATCGGCAAACTGCCGACGGCACCGATCACCGCGTGCGTGCGCGAAGCCGAGAGAGATGGAGAGATGTTGACCGCGTGCGTCGAGTAAGAGAGTGACGGCGCGCACGCTGCACGCGCACGTTGAGTATAGGTGAGAGCAGTGCGCCGGAGGGGAATCGACTACGAATGGGCTGGTGTTCATACGTACGAATGTAAGAGGAAAGGAGATAGGCAGCTGTGCCGATGCATTGGTGGAGGCGTTGGCGGATTTGCACAGATAGCGGATAAAAGGAAATGGCGAACGTACACTAGCGGATTTGGAAGGAAAATAGATGGCGTTACGGACGATTATCGGTATGTCTACTACCACCGATCTAGCGGATATGATAGCGGAAAGGGAGAACAACTAGCTCCACTATCGGTAGCGGATAATACGAATCGGAGAAGAAGGACGAGACTCCTTCCCCAACCGCCGTACTGAATAGACGTGTTGTGCCAGGAACAATATCGAAGTAGCCATTTTTGGGACTCGCTGAGATTTAAGAAAGTCGGAATATTGAGGAAAACGAGTAGCTGTTGTACGATTAGTTGGAGTGAGAAACACCCGAAATTCAAGGGTTAGACGTCGAGTCAGTAAAGAGACAATTAATTCGTATAAGCGGAGAGTTCTCGACTTGCGGTGAGTGAGGAAGTTCAGAGTATTGTAAGGTATGAGAGTGAGATTGAAGGACGTTCCGCGAAATTGTAAGATAGAATAGCCGCGCGAAAACCGATTAATTTATTATTGTATTTTCCGATTATCATTATTATATTTCCTTTTGCGTTTTACGATGATTTACCGAGTTGCGTGCAGATAAAGTATTGAGCAATAAATAAGCGAGATTTCGGTATGCGTTTGTATTTACTGTATGATAAAGTGGTAATAATTAAAGTGTTAATAATTGTTATGTGGGATTAAGTGACTGATTTTATAACCCGAGAATATTATCCAATTCCTTACAACGTGGTTCCGCCATCTTTCCCGTGATGGCAACGTGAAGCCCGCGACCCTGAATCGGCTTGTCGTTAGTTTTACCGGTAACTGCCGCCCAATAATTCAATTTGTTACCGGATAGTACTTATTATTTTATTATCATTATTATTATTTGTTGTAAGCCATAGTGACACGTTGCACTACGGGAACAACTCATCGAGAATCAAAAGTGCAACGTTACATATGGCGCCCAACGTGGTTTAAGCCGGAAGTACCCAAAGTGTAATGAATAGTTCTTATAGTAAATTTAATCGATATTTAGCATATTATAAATGATGCCTAGCGTATTCTAATAAATACCCTTAAATTTAATTATACATAGAACGTATGAGTAGTATTAAAATTTGCACAAACCCATATAATTTATACTTGTAAATGGCGGCTTCCGCCTTGAACACACGTGCGACCACGTTGTAACTTTTATTAAATTGCGATTGATAGCGTAGGAACGGAACGTCCAAGCGTAGAATTGAATGACTGATAAATTATAATTTTTTGTGATTCTGCCCATTTTATGCGTTTATCCTTGAACATTAATTTTCTTTTTATGAATTTAAATTATATTTTTAAATATTCGTTTACACTACTTTCCTCAAAAGAAGAGAGAAGTTGCTGATATCTAGTGTTACACCATATACAATATATATATCTATACATTTTTATATATATAAATTTATGTTATTTATGTATGATCATTAGCGGAAAATATTATTTTCAGTGATTAGAGTGAAAGATTTAGATGCTGATATATATCTAGCGGAAAATAATTATTTTTCAGATACAAGGAGGAGACTACAAGGAATTGTCTATTATAATATTTCAATCATATTTTTCGAAACTCATATTAAAATCAACTATATTAATATCTTCCCATCAATATTATTTAATATTAAATTGGAACTATTTAAATAATTTAAATTCACTTTATAACATATTGCACTGCTATAAATTTATATTTATTGAAAATATTTTTGAATTAAGTTAATTTATTAAATAAAATTTATATCACTGTTGTTATTTATAAAAATAAATTTGCCTTTCAAAGAAAAAGAGATAGTTGACATTTAAAGCAGATAATCATAAAAGACAAAGGCGAAACTGGATGAATATTTTTCAAAAATAATTAAAGGTGGTATCTTACAGTATTTATATATTATATCTATTGGTATTTATATTAATAATTTATTTAATTGGTGTAACACTAGCAACGAATATATTTGTAATAATATTGAATTGTTTGATTAGCGGAATTTTAAGTAAAAGGTTATATAACGGTTTTGCGGATTGCAGATTTACCTTCCAATCATAGTTTTGGCGGTAATTAACGTGCACCTTCGCGAAACGAATTATACCCTCCTTTTATCACCCTTTTTACGTTTTCTTTTTTTACCGGAGAATTTAACGGTTTAAAATAAATTAGAAATTGTTGATATAAAGATGGCATCCTACAGACAAGATGAAGAAAATATAGACGAAATGTTATACTTAGGAGCAGGACGAGAAGCTTTAGAGAGATTAAAACAACAAGATGAAAATACTTTACGGATAATGTGTGATAACGCTAATTTTAGCACAAAAGGAACGAAAGAAGAATTGATAGATAGATTGCACCGTGCTGCTATGATAGATACAAAATTATTACGTAATGTTCCATGGGACCCATATGTTGACGAAGTAAACTATTCGGAAAGGCTAGTACGTACCAGAGTAGAACCGGAATTAACAGAATTGGAAGCAGCCAAACTAGGAGCAATTAAGAAAACGAAAAGAAAAATTGCAAAACCAAGTATTCCACAAAATATAAGAACTCGGGCACAAACAAAACAAGATCAGGGAAGCCAGAATATATTAGCGGTAACGGAAATACAGAATAGAGTACCTAGCAACACATGTGAAGAACAGGACATACAAACACAGCTAGACGTAATAGCAACAACAACGACGACACTGACGACACAAACGAATACAACAACGACAAATTCGTTTCTTGCGACAAACGTACGATCGATCTCCGTACGTCAATCAGGGACAATACAATGAACGAGAGTGACGGATCATCTTTCCCTCAGGTACGATCCGGGATTGCCAATTGGACGACAATTAGAAAATATTGCAACAGAAGGTTTAAGATAAGTAGCTGCTAATACGAGATTAGCGCAGTCGCTAAGAATGAGTCCAGATTCATCACTCCCCCCAATGATAGTACAGCCCTTAAGTAATTTAAATACATCAAGGTCGCAAAACATCACAAATGTCGCAAATCACACACAAAGGGAAAACAACTCCCAACCTGACACAAGACGAAGAAGCACGGAAATAAACACTGAAAATGAAATGCAAAGAAGAGACGAAGCATTATTTAGGCAAGAACAAATTATGGCGGAGAATGATAACAATATAAGACCAGACATTGAAGATTCCATTACGTATGATGATGAAGAAGAAGCAAATGAACAGAATTACTCACACAATCAAGATAATGATTACGAGAAGCAATGGGTAAACGATACAAGTTATTTTAGGCGAGAAGAAGAACGTCAAACAAGGTTAGAAATCGATCGCAGAGCTTCTAGATACGTACAATTACAGAAAGAAAGTGCTAAGGCAGCACGTGTAAATAGTACACCAATTTGTCAAAGAAACAACGAAACCGATCAAACTAATTTAAATAAGACAATCAGTGAAGGTCTAGATAAAAACGAGTGTGAACCATTGCATACTCCAGCACCTGGTCTTCTAGGTTCTATCCCGCCAAACTACGTATTAGAAGATAAAATGGCTAGAGAAGAAATAGAAAAACAAAAGAATGAAGAAGTATTAAATCAAAAGGATAATGAAAAAACCGAGGATGCACAAAATGAAAAAAAATACAGATAAGAAAAATAAAAAAAGTAGAAAGAAAAATAGTAAAAAGAAAAGTTCAAGGAAACGCAAGGACAGAAGAAAACATGACGATAGTGGAACAGATGATAGTGACGAAGATAGCGATAGCGGTAAAGATGAAAGCGACGATGATAGTAGCGATGATAGTAGTAGTAGTAGTGAAGAGAGCGATAGTGATGATAATACAAGCTCAAATGGTTCTGATTCGGATGATGATGATAAAGAAGAAGATAAAGAAAAAAAGAATAAGAAAAAATCAAAAACAAAGAAGAAGAGTAAAACGAAGAAAAATAAAAGAAGATACGATCTCGCAGAAAGCGACAGAATAATGAGAATTTTTAAAGGATGGGGTTTGTCATTCTCAGGCGAAGAACGCGATAACCCAGGAGAATTCTTAATGAGGTTGAAAAATTGCAGAAAAAACATTTATATGAAAGATTCGCAATTCTTCCAAGGGCTACCCTGTATTCTGACAAAGAGAGCGAGCAGATGGTATAGCGACATACAAGACGAGTTGAAAAAATGGAAAGACTTTGAAAAATCATTCAAAGCCCAATTTATGAAAAAGCTATCGGAAACAGATATATGGGAAGAAGCGTGGAAACGTACCCAAGGAAAAAATGAATCGATCACAAATTACATCGGATGTATGAAGCATATTTTTGCACATTTTAGGAAAGCTCCGTCTATAAAAAGACAAATTGAAGTAGTATATCGCAATCTTAAACCAGATTACAGAAGATACATGGAAAATAAGAAAATAAAAGATTATTCGAAATTAGAGAAATATGGTAGAAGACATGAAGATCAAATAGAGTTAGACAAGAGATTTAAACCCCCACCACCTTTAGAAAATTCAAAAATTCCAGATGCAGCCGCCCCAGAATATACTAAACCGGGAAAAATAGCGGTAATAGACGAAAATAGGAAAGAGGTCAGTTATGAAAGTTGTGCGATTGAGAGAAATAGCGGTAAAGGAAAAAGAAATATAAAAGAAGCGAAGAAGAATACCGGTAGAGTTAAAGAGATAGACGCAAAGGTAGTGGTACCACAACAAGGAGTAATAGCGGAAATTTCAACACCTCCGTTACAGTCCAATAAGCAAAATTGGACGAGTTGGCCGAAACCCAATAATTATAGAAGAGAATTTAATAGCGGAAATATTAATAATAATAATAATAGAAACAATTACACTAATAGCGGAATAAATTACGAAAAAAGGAATATTGGATATAATAATAGAAGTTTTAGCGGAAATCCTAGACAATGGCAGACTGGAGGCCAACCTAGGTTTACAACGATTGCACCCCAGATTAATAATGGAGCAAAACCGCGAATCATGTCAGTGCCACCCCAAAGGGTACAGGCACAATTGACAGGTACCTTCGTGGGAGCATGCTTCCATTGCAATCAGGTGGGGCATCGTGCAGCTGAATGCCCGAACATCACATGCTATTATTGTCGCCAAACTGGACACAGAACGACAACATGTCCGGCTAGATTGGCAGATATGAGGCAATACTGCCAAGCGTGTGGAAAAATGGGTGTAACTCTATCCAACTGTCCTGATTGTGAACACTGGAGACAAGCAATGGGAAACGGCAATGCTGGAGGACAGACGGGCCCCGTGTCCTCGCAGCTACAGCTTACCCAGGGCCCAGGACAGCAATTAAACAATTAGACAAAGAAGATAAGAAGCCACAAATGAATTTAAACCAAACAAAAGTACCAGAGCAAACAAAAGAAAAATTGAAAGAAGAAATATTGAGGAATGAGGAAATAATAGATGAGAAATATGGTTTGTCGAATGAAGTAGTAGAAAATAGAAAGAAAAAATACATAGAACCTTCTAGGACATCAGAAGGGGAATTAAGTACTAGCGAAAAACATTCAAACAAAAAAATAGAAGTGATAAAGAAGAAAGGCTCTACAGAAGAAAGCGAGAAGAGTGGAAACACCGAGGCGACCTATCAAAAGATAGAGTTACGTCCAGTTACAGTCGACGAACGCGCTGTAGAGTCCTGGAAGGAAGAAGAAGAAAAAGACTATCAACGAATACCTGCTCTGTCAGTAGCAATTGACACATTACTTACAGACATCAGGCAAAACGAAGAAATTTCGGACAAAACCGTGAGAGATGATAACATGACTCGGAATGAGGATGGTAAATCTAAACGAAACAAGTCCAAGGAAAAGTATTCAACGTTGGGTCAAACTAATATTGAAGGAGAGAAGAAGTCGGTAGAAGATAGGAGTGAAGAAAATATAATTAAAGTAGAGAAAATTAAGAAAATGAATGTTGGACGTGAAGAATATGATAAGAAGATAGAAATTCGACAAAGTAAAGATGAAGAAAACAGAGTAGAAGTAGTGGAAGATAAAAAAGATGAAAAAGAAGTAGCAGAAACAAGTGTAGAAAATAGAGGTTTTGTGCGGATAAATATTGGTGGAGTAATCTTTAAAGGATTGTTAGATTCAGGAGCAACAATATCGGTCGCAGGTCCTAGAGTAGTAGAAAAATTCAAAGACAGACTGCAACCATCGGACTCCTATGTAAAAAACGCGCATGGCGGAATAAATAAAGCTCTGGGTACTATAAGGTTAAATTTAGATGTGGATGGTCATATCGATACATTAGAATTGAAAGCACAAGAAGTATTTGAACACGATGTTATTTTAGGAAAAGATTTTTGTCAAAAATGGGATGTAGACGAAAGGCATAAACATGGGCTGTGGCGAGTCCATGAAGGACCTTGGCATAAAACACTCAATGGTATAGAAGCCGATGATAATCCTATGATATATGGGGAATGTGCAGGTATATCAGAGATTACAGACTATCAAAGACAAGAAATTAATAAATTGGTAAATAAGATATTACCTCCTTCAAAGAAATCTCCAGGAGTCACCCAAATCATAGAACACCATATTGCAGTGCTGCCAGGTTCAACTCCAATTCGCCACAGGCCACGCCGAATGTCTCCGAAAATGATCGACAGTGCACAAGAAGAAGTAGAACGTTTATGGAATGAAGGTATAGTTGAACAGTCGGCTAGCGATTATACAAGCGCTCCAGTTATGGTTAAAAAGGCAGATGGTACATACAGGTTTTGCGTGGATTACCGAGATCTGAACAAGCAGACGAAAAGGGACGCTTATCCAGTTCCCAATATGGATACGATTCTGGATAGAATGCGACACGCGAGGTTTATTTCAAAAATTGACCTCCGTCAAGCATTCTACCAGATTCCATTAGACAGGGCAAGTAAGAAGTATACTGCATTCTCGGTACCAGGCAAAGGACTGTACCAATTTATTCGTATGCCATTTGGTCTTACGAACGCACCGATGACCTTCCAACGACTGATAGATGCATTGTTTGGACCAGAATACGTCCCGTACGTATTCGGGTACTTAGACGATATTATAATCGCTACCGAATCATTCGAAGATCACGTAAAATGGCTAAAAATCGTATTGAAGAAACTAGCGGATACCGGATTAGCGATTAATAGAGATAAGTGCGAATTTTGTTGTACAAGTGTAACATACTTAGGATACGTATTGGATAAAGATGGTCTACGTCCAGATCCAGCGAAGACGGCACCAATAGTCGAATACCCAGCTCCTAAAACCATTAAACAGTTACGGAGATTCTTGGGTATGATCGGCTGGTATTCCCGATTCCTGGACAAGGACTCGGAAACCAAAATTCCACTATTGAAACTATTAAAAAAGGATATTACATGGAAATGGGAAGAAGAACAACAAGAAGCCTTCTTTAAATTAAAAATCGCATTGACAAGAGCACCTGTGTTAGCAAGACCCGACTTCTCCAAGCCATTCTGTCTACAGGAGGACGCCAGTAACTATGCTATTGGTGCGGTATTGACCCAAGAGCTAGAGGATGGAGAACACCCAATAGTTTATGTGAGTAGAGTACTTAATTCAGCAGAAAAAAATTACACGACAACAGAAAAAGAATGTCTAGCGGTGTTATGGGCAATAAAGAAACTCCGTCCCTACCTCGAAGGTTACCAATTTACGGTGATCACCGACCATAGCGCGTTGCGGTGGTTGAAAAACCTTAAAGATCCGTCCTGTAGACTAGCAAGATGGTCCTTGGAGATGATGCAGTGGGACTTTGAAATAATACACAGGAAAGGTGCTTTACATCACGTCCCAGATGCATTATCACGGATGTATGAGGGTATAGAAGACAATGTAGCGGCATTTAGCGAGATAAAAGACGAATGGTATATTAGACGGATAAAAGAAGTGCAGGATTTTCCTAAGAAATACCCGAATTGGCGAATAGAGGATAATATGCTATACAGATTTAGAAATGATCCATTAATTGATCCAATAACAAATAAAGACGAAAACTGGCGGTTAGTAGTACCGGAAGAGTATAAGAAGAAAGTATTGCACGATGCACACGACGAATTATCAGCAGGACACCTAGGGGTGGAAAAGACCTATGACAAAATAGCAAGGGAATACTACTGGCAAGGGATGTGGCACGATGTTAATAAACATATTAACGAATGCACAGTGTGCCAGCAGTATAAAATCCCTCAGCTAAGTCAACAAGGGTTAATGGGGACGAGGATTGTGGAAAAACCATGGGCGGTAGTAGCTGCAGACTTGATGGAATTCCCACCTAGCAAGAGTAAGCACAGATATCTCATCGTCTTCCAAGACTTGTTCACAAAATGGATAGAATTAAAACCGATACGTAAAGCAGATGGAAAAGCGGTATCACAAGCACTGGAAGAGCTAATCTTGTTTAGGTGGGAATCACCAGAATATCTCCTCACAGATAACGGCAAAGAGTTTGACAATAAACATCTCAAAGCAGTATTGGAAGAATATGGTATCAAACACATAACGACCCCACCCTACCACCCCCAGGCTAACCCTGTAGAGAGGAGTAACCGGACACTCAAGACAATGATCTCGATGTTTGTAAAGGCAGATCATAGGTGTTGGGACGAGCATGTGCATGAGTTTCGCCATGCTCTTAACACAGCTACACAAACATCGACGAAAGTCTCTCCGGCCTTTCTTAATTTCGGTCGTCACCCTCACCCGGTCAAGAGCCTGAGGAGGGAGGTGGAAGCCAGGAAACCTGTCTTGAGAATGGATCCACAGATTTGGATAGATAGACTGACTAGATTAGATGCATTACGAGATCTTGTAGCTAAACATTTAGACGAAGCACATGTAAAACAAAAGAGAACGTATGATAAGAATAAACGAGTAGCGGAATTTAGAGTTGGCGATTTAATATTGCGGAGAACGCATTTGCTTTCCAACGCGGCACAAAACTTCGCGGCTAAACTGGGTGCTAAATACGACGGTCCCTACGAGATAATAGAAAAACTATCCCCTACGGTATACGTCCTAAAAATGGACTCGGAAAAGCGTAACGCGAAGGTGCACGTCTCGGATTTAAAACGTTATGTCCCTCCCAGAGCGAAAGACTGAGGACTCAGAGTATATGGTCCAACGACGCCCCCGGTTAGAGGAGGAAGAGAGACGCGGCAGAGACATTAAATCACACCGAGAAAAGGAAAAGAGAAAAAAAAAAAAAAAAAAACCAGAGAGGATTAGAGTGCGAAGAATGAAAACAGAGGCGGAAGAGATTGAGCAGAAGTGGCGGAGTGAAATAAAAGAAGAGGTTTTGGACGAGGAATTAGAATAAGGAACGAAGATGAAGAAGGAGAATTGAGAAGAGGAAGACCGGAACGAGAAGAAAAGAGGAGTAAAATAGAGAATAGCAGTAAACCTTGTTTTCAGATCATCGATCCTGCAGGAGAAGAGAGGAAAAGTAGTGAGCATCTTGTGGTAAACGAATATTTTTATTTTTATCTTTAATAATATTACTGTTTGATAATTGATAAGTTTAATTTTTTTTTATAATGTATGTTAAAAAAGGGCAGAAGTATGATTTGATGTTGGTATGGGATATGAAAATTCCAAGTAATGAAATTCGCTTAGGCCGGTTTGGGAATAAGTGCAGTCCACTCATCCTTTCAGGGAGTGTCCTGACTTAGGAGGGGGGTATTGTGAGGCAAGCCTCACTTAATTATTTAAGAAAAGAGGTAGTGTAAATGATAGAAAAGAAGTAAGTGTGAGAGAGATGGAAATAGAGAAATGACAGGTGAATGTTAGGACTGCGGTAGTTGTATATACCGGCCCGAGCCACTCTCATTACCGGGAAGTCGCGAATGAGATTTTATGCGAGGATAAAAAGGAATATTTCGGTACAAGGAAAGGATTGGCGGTTAAGAACAACACGTAGCACGGGACCGACTGTGTACGAGAACAAGGTACGAGCGAAGCAGCTGACGACATCGTGGTAGCCCGTGTATATCTATCAGATTCACCGTCCCGTGGCGACACCGTAAGAATATCGGCAAACTGCCGACGGCACCGATCACCGCGTGCGTGCGCGAAGCCGAGAGAGATGGAGAGATGTTGACCGCGTGCGTCGACTAAGAGAGTGACGGCGCGCACGCTGCACGCGCACGTTGAGTATAGGTGAGAGCGGTGCGCCGGAGGGGGATCGACTACGAATGGGCTGGTGTTCATACGTACGAATGTAAGAGGAAAGGAGATAGGCAGCTGTGCCGATGCATTGGTGGAGGCGTTGGCGGATTTGCACAGATAGCGGATAAAAGGAAATGGCGAACGTACACTAGCGGATTTGGAAGGAAAATAGATGGCGTTACGGACGATTATCGGTATGTCTACTACCACCGATCTAGCGGATATGATAGCGGAAAGGGAGAACAACTAGCTCCACTATCGGTAGCGGATAATACGAATCGGAGAAGAAGGACGAGACTCCTTCCCCAACCGCCGTAGTGAATAGACGTGTTGTGCCAGGAACAATATCGAAGTAGCCATTTTTGGGACTCGCTGAGATTTAAGAAAGTCGGAATATTGAGGAAAACGAGTAGCTGTTGTACGATTAGTTGGAGTGAGAAACACCCGAAATTCAAGGGTTAGACGTCGAGTCAGTAAAGAGACAATTAATTCGTATAAGCGGAGAGTTCTCGACTTGCGGTGAGTGAGGAAGTTCAGAGTATTGTAAGGTATGAGAGTGAGATTGAAGGACGTTCCGCGAAATTGTAAGATAGAATAGCCGCGCGAAAACCGATTAATTTATTATTGTATTTTCCGATTATCATTATTATATTTCCTTTTGCGTTTTACGATGATTTACTGAGTTGCGTGCAGATAAAGTATTGAGCAATAAATAAGCGAGATTTCGGTATGCGTTTGTATTTACTGTATGATAAAGTGGTAATAATTAAAGTGTTAATAATTGTTATGTGGGATTAAGTGACTGATTTTATAACCCGAGAATATTATCCAATTCCTTACAACGTGGTTCCGCCATCTTTCCCGTGATGGCAACGTGAAGCCCGCGACCCTGAATCGGCTTGTCGTTAGTTTTACCGGTAACTGGCGCCCAATAATTCAATTTGTTACCGGATAGTACTTATTATTTTATTATCATTATTATTATTTGTTGTAAGCCATAGTGACACGTTGCACTACGGGAACAACTCATCGAGAATCAAAAGTGCAACGTCACAAGGTATAGGTGTAATGCTCACTGATAAAGTCCCAGCGTGTCCATCTATAACCCGCGCGGAGCATACCCCTTTATAGGGATCTCCTCTTTCACCAGCGAGCCCGTTTATAGAGCTGCCTCTTACAAGCGCTTGGAAAGAGCCGTTTATAGGCCTCCCATTCATACCTCTGAGACCCCACCAGTAATACATGAGTGTAAATGATGTGTTGTGTGTCATTCCGTGTCCTGGATAGGAGCCCTTACGTGGGAATCCCTTCCGGGCCAGAAAGGCCACGGTTTTTTAGAGAGATGTTACTCCTCTATCCCTCCCCAATTACACTGTTTCCAGTGACTTCCGGGCTTGGGACCGGCTTGCTGAGGTTCACCCGTGGCTACTAGATTTCACCACAAATGAACCTCGTCAGGGCTGGGTTAATAATACGTAAAGTAAAATAACAAAAATATTCACTCATTTCGGAACAAAATTAATTTCGTAAAAATTCGTCGAACTTTTTTTGTTGCGGATCTTTTTTGCGTTTCGTAATGATTAATTCTAATTCTTAGAAATATTTTAACGATTTTCTGAATTAATTCGGCTCTGTGTTTTTCAGGTGCATGTGTATGTTGAATTTGGAAAAAATTTTTTGTTACACTATTTAAACCTTTTCTAACAATTCATTATATATACCTACCCTAGATTTATAAAATAGTCTAAAATTTCTTTCTACTATTTTGCACAACATTACGACATTATCTGCAGGTTTCAATAAACCACTTCTGTTTTTCTTATTAAGTAATGCTGATTGGTTGATTTCATTGGTTAATAAAAGAGGACAACTGAAACATTTTGATCTTTTTAATAATGATCGTGTAATGAAACCAGCTAAGTATTCCACAACACTGTCAATGTATTTTTTATTGGTCTCTGTGCCATAAAAATCATTTTTATTTAATATGTTTTCTTCTGACAAATTATTACTATTTAAAATTGTTAGAGCATGATCAATGTCAGAATCTTTGTTAATATTTGTTGTATCTTCTGTTGATATCTTTAATATTTTTGTATAATTAAAATCAATATAGTTACCATTTTCTGATCCTTTGATATCGGCATGAACTATAATTTTTTTAAATATGCTAATAAATTGGTAGCAAGTGGGATTATTGCTATATTTTCCCTTACTTCTAATAGCACTAAAAAATGTCTCTAAATGGTCCTGACTTAATTTGTATGTCAATAAATAGTAATTATTACATTTAAAGTAATCATTGTAAATATTTAAAACATTTTGCAATGACGTTATGAATCCAATAAAACCGGTTTTTTTTCGAGAATCTATGATTCTAACACCATTGGCTGTTTTTAAACTTTTTATATAAGTGATGATACATTCCACTCTATTTGAAATTTGTTCGATATTGTTAGTCGATATACCACTTTTTGATGGATTTTTATTGTATAACTCTCTTGAGTTTAAAATATCAAAACCTTCGTTAATAATATTGCAAAATTCTGCAGTGCCTTCAATATCGTGAAATTGTTTGCATGCAAATTCGTCTCTTATGCACCTTAATGCAATACTAACACTTTCACTTAAAGTTTGAGCTGCCAGTTTTACATTCATCTTATTTTGTTGCTAATCAATGTGAGACCTTCGTATTTTATTTGCAGCATGCAAACCATTGATCATTTCTTAAAAATCTACTAAAGATTTAAGATGAGACCAAGAAATTTTATATCCATCAGAATCATATAAATTTTCCACAGCAATACAATTTCTCACAAGTTTCAAAACATGACATCCATCGCAAATTATATAAATTTCATTTCTACTGATTGGATGTAAAAAAAATTGCTTTTGAGAATTTTCCAATATTTCCGCTCCCAATTGTGTGCATATTGCAAGATTGGATTGCAACCCATCGAACGTTATCGACGTTACAGTAATGCCAGTGCTATGTAAAGCTTCTAATATATTAATCACTAGATCAGCTTTCTCTTCTCCATTTAAAGCATTTATAAAGTAATGTGCAATTGGTATTTTCCAGTTGCTATTTTCGCATACTATCATCACTACTAGCGCATTTTCTGCTGCAGGTAATTCTTCTGAATCTATTCCTTTTCCAATTTCTATGCAACCGTATTCTTTACCATTAATATTATCTATCGATTTTTTAACTTTCATCTCGTCCATCACTAAATTGCATAATATTGGCTTACTTTCATTTCCATCTCTGTCAGTAGCAACTTTTCTTTTAATCGTTTTCAAAGATGTTTCATTAACACCAGATATGCATTCAACTTGTCTATGCCATTTACTTATTGTAATTGGATGGGGTAAACATTTCATAAATGTATTTCGAACATAATTGTAAGCCTTAGGGGAATAAAAATGAAGTGTGGAAGCAAATATTCTTAATGAAAGAGGAAAAGGAGTTTTTTTATTCGGTTTTTTGCGTATAATCCTTTTAAAAAGTTCTGATGCATGTGCTGGAACAGATTCCTAGAATTATGAAACGATAAAATTAGGAATTATACAGATAGTCCCTTAGGAAAGAATACCATAAGCATTTGGGGTATAAGTTTTAATGGGATGAATAAAATGAATTTTTCAAAATACGATTTGTTTCTTAGGGACATTCGAAAGTCAACATCTTTAAGAGAAAAATTGTTTGTAGTCCAATTTATTAATCGTAATTAAAAAAAAAATAAAAACATAAAGATCCTTAAGGATTCTTTCCTATACATAATACAAAAGTAAAAAAGTAGACTATAAATTTAATCTTGTAACATTAGCATAATTTGTATTTAAAATTTGTTCATACATTTCTTTTATAATGCACTAAAAAAAGAGGAAAATAAATTTTAAATAATAAATCGATCTTCCATTAAGCACTTATCATTTTATTTCGCATGATTATATCGTGCATATATAAAAATATAATGTATAGCATGCTCTTAATTAATCGGTGTATAAATATTTAGATAATTGTAGTATTATTATCAATACACACATAATACAAATAAAAATCAACACTTCATTCAAGTTCATCACTATTAAATTATATACAATACAAAAATCTAAATACATTTTCAAATATACAGATATTCATAAAAAGATTGCAAATAAAATATGCATATAGTTTTATAACTGTGCATAAAATATTATACTATAAGTTTTTATAATAAGTTTAGTTTAACTTCATGAGTAAATGAATACTTTATACTACAATCTTTATAAAAAAGTAAATTTCATTCTTATATTCATACAGTACATTGCATACAGTTTTCTTTTATGTGCCACATTTGCTCGTCTTACAACTAACTGATTATTTTATAGATCTAAGTAACTATTAAAAGTATAATTATAAATGTTGATATATATAATGCGTATATAATAGGCATCATACATATAAGCGAATATTAAAATATTATTATAAAAATATGTTACATGATTACAATTTTTCTTTGAGAAATCCAAATTTCTTCTTTTTTACTATTTTAACTGAAATTTATAAGAATAAAAATACAAATATAAAGAAGTAATTCTGAATGATATTTTTTCTGTATTTATATATTATTATATTTCAGAGTAAGGGTCTGTTTCTACATACAGGAATAAAAAACCTAGTGTAAGTACACTGCAACGGGGTGGGTACTGGGGATATGTAAAGCCCACGGTTAGGTCCAATTTGTCCCAACTTACCAACCTTAAGTGTGCAGTCCCACGATGCGGCCGGGAATCCCTTTGATTCCCGTGCAATGCCGTTAACAACGTCAAACACCTCGTTTGACTTAGATACCGTGTGTTGGGCCCTATGCCCAAAATTGCCAACTAGAATAAACACCGGAGAGGACGGTATTTGTAGGATAGGACGTTAACCGGTAAAATACTATCAACAATCGATATTATTCGTTAATCGGCGAGAAAGATTGTCTCGTCGAGTCAATTTATTAACTAAACAATTAAATATTAACAAATTAACTATAAATTAACTTTAACAATTTACGGGGAGTCGTACCGATGACTACCCCCGAGGTCAGCGCGAAAAGAATCAGTTAAAATCTATTTAACTGTAGATTACGAGCAACCGATCCGGATATGATCGGCTGCTTAACCTGATGGCATACGTCACACCGTGTGACGTATGTATCTCTGTCGTAGAGAGCTTTAACGTAGAAGCTTCCTACGTCACGCGCGCCTTCTCTCGTGAAGTGGCTCCCGCGAACTACCGACCTGTCTATCCGTGCGGGTATTGTCACAAGAGGGGGGAAAGGAGGAACGCTTCCTCACCTGGACCATACCAGGTAAATCGGGACGCGAAATATTAAGTAGACACGCGGGTCTAAACGTGGTGCACCACTTACCGCTTGTCTATATATCGCGCCTCGGCGGGAAACGACTGGGTAAAGGAGAGATAGCTCGTCCTCGTGCTTATCTCTCTCTCTCACTCCAACGGTCGGGAAAGCGGCTGATTCTTGGCTTCCTTCTTTCTGCCTTTCTCGGGGCCGTGCTGCTTCGCACGCCGACGTGGAGGTTGGTGGGGAGAAAAACCTCACACCCACACACGAAACGCACCAGTCTTTGTTCACTTTTTCACGTAAAAAACCTCTCGGCCGTTGTCAACACGATGTTGTTGCCGATCGCGCGCGAACTCTCTCTCGTTACTCCCTTGCGCACGATTCTCGCGCGCGTTCCTTGCGCGCGCTTCAATCTCGATACTCTTTTCGGTTACTCACCTGATCGGTAACTCGCTTACCGTTATAATCCGTACCCGTTATAACACAAAAAAATTGATAATTTATTATTTGCACAGTGTAAAGACATTATACACAGTAATTAAAATTTAATAATAATTGATATATTATACACATAAATGTTATGTTCATAAATATTCTACACGTTAATAGTATACACATTTTTTTTCATATAAAAACGCTTTTTTACACTAACTTTGTGTGTAAAATATTCAAGTGTTAAATAATTATATGTATAATATCGATTATTATTAAATTTTAATTATTGTTTAAAATATCTGTACATTGTGTTAAAAATTAAATAACTATTTTCGGGTGTATTAACATTACGTTTTTAATTTCGGTGCATAAAAACAAAACCTTGCCTATTTCAGTTATTATGTATTTGATTAAAATTAATTTATATTCATAAATGTTTTTAATCAAATAAACAATAATAATTTGCATTCATCAAAACTATATACTACTCGCCATAACTTACTTCAAGAATTTTTGAAAATTTATCAGTTATACACTTTTGATGTTTTATATACGAATCTAAAGATTTCACATCTGTTACTCTTTTTTGGTAGTGATACATTTTCATTCGTTTTGATTTCATTTTTCTTCGTAAAGCTATAATTTCATTTTGTCCATTCAGCAGTAACCTCTTCAATGTAGATATATTCGCTGCTTTGTATTGTACTGCACTTAAATCTATATTTGCAAGTGACCTTTTAAAAATATTCTTGGGCATTATACTGTTTCTTTTTTTTTTTTTTTTTATATTATTTAACGTTGCTCTTTTTACGCTCCCAATCGGTGCCAATCAGCGACGGGGGCATGTGCGATGTCTTTTGTTAAGAAAGCACTTGTTGAAAAATACATTTCTCCAGTGGTGCTCGTGTCAATCGGCAGAGACTGGGCGCGAACCCGGGATCTCCGGGTTACGAACCGAACGCTCTACCGACCGAGCCATCGCACGCCCCGCATTATACTCTTTTCACTGGAATTCAGAGAAATAACCTATCATTATTACTCTTCATTGCATGGGTATCGCTCAAAGGATCTCCACAGTCTGATAAAGATGCTTCATCGGATGAAAGTCTGAGTAGATTTACAAACATTTAAAATAAGTATTATATAAATAAAAACTATGATACAATGCAATATTCAAAACTTACAAATCTAATGTTCCACCATTATTTGAAATACTTGTCTCATTTTTAACATTACTTGTTTCTCCATTTTGCGTTGATGCTACCATTTTTCTATATAATATTGTAATATATTAATAAAAGAATTATTGTAATATAACTAGAATCTTAATATTATGCGATATAAAGTATACTGTTCTTTGTAAACTTACACTCTTCTATCTAAAACAGCTATTATATCTTGAGCGCCAAAGCTCTTATCAGTCACATTGATTGTTAGTCGATTCTTCAGTCTCTGGTAAAATGTGTTTCAACTTATTGTTAATTACAATATTATTTGAGAAGTTCACTGCATTATAAGAGCAATTTGAAATATTCATATTTTCATTGTTGACAATTTCCTTTATCTTTGCTTTATTTTGCCTGAAACATTTAATATTTACAAATTTATAAATTTATTGTAGCAATAAAATAATTAACACATTTATTATATCCTTTTTCAACTTACTGCTTCAAATTCTTCATATCCACAAAATTTGTAGGGCAAGAACCCTTTTTTAACCTGCCATTTTTTACTGTAGAAGAAAATTCTACACAGCTGTCTTCAATATGTCGACTGCACACATATGAGTACTTTTTCAATTCAATGTTGAAATAACGTTTAATATTATTTAACCATATATTTCGTATGTTTTCATCTACTGGAATTCTAATAAAAAAATAATAATTATGTTAATATAAAACTAACCTTACATTCGAAACATTATTTTGTACAATTCCATTCCTACTTACTTATAAAAACTCAAATTTAAGCCTTCTCCAGTAGTATATGCTCTAAGCGGAGATGTATATACGAAAAAGATTTCGGTAATATAAGTAAAGTATAGGAATTTGCGACCGATTATATAGTAATGAATCGAGCAATCAATGTTTACATTTTTTCTATTATGACGCACAAGCTTTGTATACAAATATAATCGTTTAATAAGCGCATTTTTATTTTAGATATAATGTGCGAATACTGTCTATTTAATTTAATGGAGTCTTCTTGTTTGTTGATAGAATTTTTTTGTAAATTAATATGCACCATTTCGGATGCAATTCGTTTTCCATAATTTGCTTCTTTATCTAAAACTTTGAAGTTTTTCCAGTCAAATTCATGTTTGTTTTCCTGTACGTGTTGAAAAACAACAGAATTTTTACTTTTTTTATGTTCATTAATTCCCGTTTTTATTTCTCTCTTTGTTTGTCCTACGTAAGATGCGTCACAGTCTATGCAGTTGAGTTTGTATACCACATTAATTTGCGTATTTCTATCAGATCTGTCTTTCCCTTTAATTATGATATTATTTAATTTATTTTCTACACATGGTACAGTTTTTATTCCGTGTTTTTTTAAATTAGCAGACATTTTCTCGTAAAGACCCTTCGAATAAGGTAAAGTGAAGGCTTGTTTATATTTAGTACTGTCGCGTCATGATAGACGAAACGTACACACATGCGCGTACACATGCACACACATATGCACACACGTGCGCACACATTTAATACGCAAAGTAGGATGTCCTCGTCAAAAACAGGAACCGCCTTGAAAAATTCTAACCAATAACTTAATTAGGACGCGCATGACAAAGAATAAATTAATTAAGTAAATGTACAGTATTTGATTGGTCAGGAGGAACCAAAACTCCACTCCGAACCCTTGATATAAATAGGGATGTCGCGCCGGGGTGTGCACTCTTGCTCTTTAGTCCTTCCTCAAGTAAGGTAAAATCTTGTATCCAAAACTTAACGCGAAATAAAGCAAGAAAATCGAAAGTCATTGTTCAGTATCTTTAAACCTTCAAACACCAGTCATTTTCCTATTCCCTTTAAAATCCCAATTAGTCTATACCGCATTTCTATTGTAAGAGAGTCTTTGCATCGAGGATCAACGAGAGCGAGAAAGACAGCCTAGCAGTTGTAGCCACCGGTCAACCGTAGATCTCCCGCCCGATAAGGTTGGTTGTTTTCCTTTCCTCGCCTTCACTCATTGTTGCACCTCGGGCTTACCCATGCACGTAAATTTCGGAAGGGTCTATGACCCTTGCTATACCGAGGAGAATTGCCACCCATCCTTGACGCTATACGCGTACTAAAACGGGGAACTTCTATTTTTAATTTAAATTCAGTCCATTTAATTTTTCTACGTTACGTCTACCCTAGGACGTAATAAGTGGGGGCTCGTCCTAAAAATTGAAGAAGGATTAGAGCAATTGTCTTCCTTATTAGCACAGATCATGGGTACCAATGAAAAAGAGAATTCTCGAAATAAAGACGCGGCTTCAATTTTGCTTAAGCAGGCGCTTAAAATAAATCCAGATTTTTGTGTTGAAAATCCGGACAAATCTTTAGCTAGTTTGTTAAAATTTTTTAAAGATAGGCATGATAGCGGGATACATTTGTCAGATGAAGCGGTAGGCCTCGATAAAAATATACCTATAATAATTGACTTGTTAAAGGAATTCGTAGACAAAAAAGATATAATAGAATTTTGCGAAGATATGTATCTGATTGAAGCTTTAGGCGATTTTATAGAAAAAAGAGTAAATCCAAAATTAATAATCGATTATATTATCAGAAACTTAGAAGCAAAAACAAAAGTAGAAGTAAATGGGATAGGTTTTAAACCCGAACTAACAGACGATAACACAACCTGTTTTTCGGCAGAAAATACAACAATTAAAAATGCAAAAACTTCAGAACAACAAATGAAACCTGAAATTGTTAAACGGGATAATAATGTCAGATTTACTACAAGCACACCAATTTTACCAAATAACTGTAATAATATTAATTTAGTATCGAAGAGATTGCCAAGATTAAATTCGTATTTAACAAACTGAACCTTAGGACAAGTGAGGCCCCTTTCTATAAAAGACGCACTTGAATTAATTCCAAAATATAATGGGGTAAATATTCCATTGAGTCAATTTGTTGACGGATGTAGGGAAGCTTGCAACATAATACATGAACAATATGAACCGGACCTCGCGAAATTAATTAAAATGAGATTATATGGAGAAGAATTGAAGAGTGCAGCAAAAAAAAGTTTTGAATCGATTGAAGATATTGCAAATTTTTTTGATAGTATTTTTGGGTCTGCGAAATCTTATCATCAATTACACGGTGAATTAGCTAATGTAAAACAGAAAAGGGAAGAAAGTGTCGTAGTTTTTTCAAATAGGGTTAGATCCATCGGTCAAGAAATCAGTGAAGCAGCTCGAAGAGAAAAAAGATTAACTAATAATTTCAATCGATCTTTAGAAAATCATTTAGTAAAATTTTTTATTCGCGGTTTACATTGGGTAATAAAAGCACGAATGGGGCAAGTGTGTAAATTGGATGAAGCTACTGCAGAAGCTATAGAAATCGAAAGAGATTTTGCATGCTATGAAGTAGAAGAGTTAAATGAAACAATTAAAGTCATAACAGAAAATAAAAATCCTATACAAAGAGTCCATTTTGCCGAGACAAAATATACCGATAAATGCCAACTTTGCGGGAGACAGGGCCACCTGGCACCGAAATGCTGGCATTTAGAAAAAATGGGACAACCCCAAGCCAGGGAAAGACGGCCTACGAATGACTGGGCGGAGTCTCGAGAGTCACGCAGACCGCAACAATGGCCAGGTGAAAAACGGACTAATGAATTTAAGCAGCAAGAAAATCAATATGTTCGTCGCCAAAATGCAACCTTTCCAAAACAAAATTATACAAATACAGAAAGGATATGCCGATACTGCAAAAAAGAGGGCCATATTATAGAAGAATGTAAAAAACGGGAATTTAATAATCGAAATCGAGAGAACCGATCGGAAAACGAAAATGGTCTCCGACAACAGGGCGCGAGACGAGAGACCGAGTACACGAGGCGCCCGAGTTACAAAAAACAGGAACCCACATCATCAAAAGATATGTTCGATTAAGTAAAAATTGCAAGTCGCCAATTATTAAACTTAAAATTCCGAGAAGCAACGAGGAAATAACTCTTATTTTAGATTCAGGAGCAGGTCCCTATTTACTAAAATTACGAAACATACCAAAAGACGAAAATATTAATAAAAATGAAATATTAGAATTAAAAGGAATCACGGAAGAAAGTATTTACACTTTAGACAAAGTTGACATCAATTTTCCAAAGTTTGACATTGAATTCCATATAATAAATGACAACGTGCCTATAATCGAAGATGGTTTACTGGGAAGCAATTTTTTCTGTCAATTAGGTGCAAAAATTGATTATGCGAAAAGAATGTTAAGAGTTGTGGACGTCTGTATCCCTTTTGTAGAAGAAAACATATTATTGGTCGAAACAAAGGAAAGGTATGAAGACCCGACGATTAATGTCATAGAAAAACGTAACAGTATATTGAACGAGAGAACGGGAACGCGTAAGGGAATTTCCGCTAACCCTATGAGTGTCAATGCTAGAGAGGGTGAGGAAGTCGTACAACATATCACACAGGTAATAAAACCACCTAAAAGGAATTCGTTTGAGGAAACAGGAAAAACAAATTATGCTAATGAAAATTTTCAACGAAGGGAGGTGTCGACCCGAGAGGTCGATCATATTAATGAGAAAGTATATCTTGTAGAAGAGACGCGAATTCGAGGACATATAAGCCCATCGCGTAAGCAAGAGTCAATTCTAATTAAATCTCAAAGTCAGGACCCACCGGGTAGTCGAAATCAATTTAAAAATCAGAAAGATATTCAAATTCGATCTCAATGTAAAAATAAATTGGAAATACAAGATCCCAAGCGAAATCAAAATCAAATTCCACTTCAAAATCGAAATCTAAATCAAAATGCAAGTTTAAATGAAATTCAATATCAAATTCTAAATCAAAATTCAAATTCAAATGAAATTCAAAATCAAATTCTAAATCAAAATTCAAATTCAAATGAAAGTCAAAATCAAATTCTAAATCAAAATTCAAATTCAAATGAAATTCAAAATCAAATTCTAAATCAAAATTCAAATTCAAATGAAATTCAAAATCAAAATCATAATTCAAGTTTAAATGAAATTCAAAATCAAATTCTAAATCTAAAATCGAGTTCAAAGGTAACTCAATATCGAAGTCTAAATGAAATTCCAAGCCTAAATCAAATCTTACGTACGAAGGCAGTATGTAAGCCTAATGTATGTAAATTAATCGAACAAGGAAACGAAGAGACAAGTCAAGAAATTAAAATCATTAAGAAATTAGAAACAAATACCAAATTGAACCCAGTAATAAGGGAGAACGATAAAGAATACTTTAATCATGAAATTAATAAAGAAAGATTGCAAAAGCACTCCTCAAATAAAAAAAATAATCTCTTAAATGAACTCGAAAGTGATGAGGCAACTAATAAATCAAGCGCGCACCCAAATCCAAGAAACGAGAACGAAATAAGTAATGAAAAATATTCTAATTTTGAGATAAAGAGAAAAGATATGGAAGGTCTCGATAATAACACAAAAAATAAAAAGGCATTAGCACAAAATGAAAATGTAGACGCAAACGAATTCGATGAAGAAAGGTTGTTAATTTCGACACGCATGTTACAAAAAATTCTAGAGGAAGGTTTAATGAATAATGGAATTCTGTGGAATAATAACCAAGACATGGAAATGTTAATAAGTAATCTACTAATGGAAATAAAGTATCATGGCAACTCAACAAATAACTCAAAGGAATTAAGAGAAAATCTAAATAAATTAGGAAATTATGTAAAACTACATGCCTTTGGGGGAGAATCTCATAAAAATGTTATTAAAGATACATTGGAGGGTTTACTTAAATTAAGAATTAATTTAAAAGGAAAAGGCGGAAAGAAACTAAAAGGTAGCCATAAAGTTTATCGCTTAGCATGTGTCATACCAAAAGGGAGAGCGGAAAAGGTAAAATCATTACTACGACTTGACCATTTGGCTGCTGATGAAAGAGGAGAAATAGAAAAATTAATTGAGAAATATAGCGACATCTTTTACCTTCCGGGTGAAAAATTAACAGCAACACAAATTTTAAAGCTAACAATCCCAACAACGGATGATGTACCAATAACTTCAAAACAATACCGATTACCTCCGGTACATAAAGAAGAAATAGCAAGACAAGTGCAAGACTTATTAAAAGACGGCATTATCGAACCATCTACCTCATCGTACTCAAGCCCTTGTTTTCTAGTTCCTAAGAAAGAGGACATACAAGGACGCAAGCAATACAGAATGGTGATCTGCCATCGCAAATTAAATGCGAAAACCTTAGACGACCAATTTCCGCTACCGAATATAACTGAAATAATAGACCAATTGGGCGGATCAAAAAAATTCTCAACTTTTGATCTTAAGGCTTCGTATCATCAAATAGAAATTGACGAACGAGATCGTCACAAAACCGCGTTTGTTACAAACGGAGATTTGTACCAATTTAACCGAGGAAGCTTTGGACTACGAACAATGCTACATTCTCAAGAGCACTTTCAATTGCACTCGCTGGACTTATCAATAAAGAACTTTTTTGCTTTATTGATGATATTATATGTTATTCGGAAACTCTACAAGAGCATATTAAAAGATTAGAGAATTTATTTATTAGATTGCGAAAAGCGGTTTTAAAATTACAACCAGAGAAATGTGAATTTTTTAAAAAAACAGTTACATATTTAGGTCATGTTATTAGTGCAGAAGGAATTAAACCAGATTCGCGGAAAATTGAAGCTGTACAAAAATTTCCACGCCCTCAAAATGCTAAAAATATCAAGCAATTTTTGGGTTTAGCGGGATACTATAGAAGATTTATTTATCAATTTTCAAAAATTGCAAAACCTTTAACGGATTTATTAAAAAAGGACGTTCAATTTAAATGGTCAGAAGAAACAGAAAAGGCATTTGAGACATTACGCATTAGTTTATGCGAAAAACCAGTATTAATTTTTCCAAATTTCGAAATTACTTTCAATCTAACGACCGACGCTTCGGGATATGCAATTGCTGGAGTCTTAAGTCAAGGTGAGATAGGGAAAGATCAACCCGTTGCATACGTCTCTCGAGTTCTTTCGGATGTTGAAAAACGTTGGGACACGTTTAACAAAGAAGGACTAGCAATAATATTTTGCATTAAGCATTTCCGACCGTATTTATTTGGATGAAAATTTTATCTTATAACAGATCATAAACCACTGATATGGTTACAAACGCACAAGGACCCGAACTCACGGGTTACGCGATGGCGTCTTATGCTCGCGGAGTACGATTTCGAAATTAAATACAGACCGGGTCGTTTAAATGTAGCAGACGCACTGTCTAGAAACCCCATAGACAAGGTCCTAATTATTACGAGAAGCAAGGCAATAGCGGCAGGTTATGAGCCCGAGTCTAGCCTAGTTGAACCACCGCGGGGTATGACCACGAGAGTGAAGGCGGGTCGCCAGGTAGACCAGCGATATTTAGACGCGATAGAAGCTCCACGCCCGCAAAGGGGAAGAAAAAACGAGAGGCGAGCGAACGAACAATCACCGGACCGTGGAGAAGGAACGCACGACGATACGGAGATGGAAACTTTCGAGCCGGAACCCCTCGTTCACTCGGAAAATGCGCGGTTACGCTTACACGAAGATCTTGATCATGTTAATGAATCATTACTTGAAAACGATCCGCAATTCAGTCCTGATCAAATAAACGAAGAGACGTCGATCTATGAAGAACAATTTAATCAAATTAACGATAAACAAGTAAT
Organism: Theocolax elegans; assembly: GCA_026168455.1. Lineage (NCBI taxonomy): Eukaryota > Metazoa > Arthropoda > Insecta > Hymenoptera > Cerocephalidae > Theocolax > Theocolax elegans. Next base: position 58,013,830 of record CM047425.1, read on the forward strand.
TATTACATGCAGAGAAAAATTATATATGCGTAAGGACAATTATATGTATTTTGTTACTACAACAGGAGAACCATGCGACGATAGGGCTTCGCAATTAAAACTACAGAATAAATTACCAAGATTCAAGGAAATGCAGGTTGGAATACCGGTTTTGATAAATGTAAATACAAAAATTCATATAGCATTACCGATACGAACAGAATCGTTAGTCGGGCTAAGTGGAATTGATAATAACCTAAATTTATTATGCGAAAATCTATATTTAACTTTATAAAGTATCTATAGATACAATACAGATAAAATCAATAAGTATAACGAAAACCGATAGAATTGAAAATGTAGCGTGGGAATTAGTTTTAGAAAAACTAAAAGGAGTTTTTAATCAAAGCACGGTAAAATTTATTGTTTGTTTAGGTCTAATACGATATCCGACACTAGACGATCGAATTCCGATTATAGAAGAAGCTCACTGTTCGGCTATAGGAGGACATAGAGGCGTCACAAAAACCTATAACCGTATTAAACAAAATTATAACTGGGAAAATTTAAAGATAGAGGTACAAGATTTTATAAGAAAATGTTTGAATTGCCAATTAAAAAAATTGGTTAGGGTTAAAACTAGAGCTCCAATGGTTATTACAAACTCGGGAACGCACGCTATGGACCGAATAAGTATGGATATTGTTGGTCCCTTATGCAAAACCAATCGGGGAAACGAGTACATTTTAACCTTCCAAGACTTATTAACTAAATTCGCATTAGCTGAGCCTTTGGCGCGAATTACGGCCATGGATGTAGCGAATGGTTTAATAAGAAAAGTCATATGCATATTTGGCGCACCTCGAATAATCCTTACGGATCAAGGTACGAATTTTATGAGTAAATTAATGAAAAGAATAGCAAAAATATTTAGAATTAAACAAACTAAAATCACGGCGTTCCACCCACAATCAAACGGTGGACTTGAACGATCGCACTCAAGTCTCATTGAATACTTGAAATTTTTTGTATATAGTAATCGAACAAATTGGGACGATTATCTGGATTTGGCTACCTTTAATTTTAACACGGAAATTAGTGAGTCTACATGGCATACGCCGTTCGAACTCGTGTTCGGCCGACTGGCACACCCTCGAACACACCGGTCGAAACAGAAGACCTGGCGCCTACATACGATGGTTATCTTGAAGATTTAGTCAAGCGCCTTAACAGTCTACAAAACATAGCCCAACAAAATCTTTTAAAGGCAAAACTCCGAGCCAAGAAATACTACGATCGTAAGGTAAACGTTTTAACACTACAAATCGGTGATTACGTATGGCTGCAAAAACCTAAGAAATTTGAAGATCAATACTCGGGTCCATTTTTAGTTCTAGACGTTTCCGACAATGGGAATGTAAAAATTCAAATAAATGGAAATAAAAATAAAATAGTGCACATAAATCGCTTACGCAAATTGCATATTGAAACCGAATAAGCTTGTTGGTATTTAAATTTAAGAGCATGACGAATGTAAATTAAAAAAATAAGCCATGTATATAGCAAAACTCTAACAATGATATGTATTTTCACAAATGCAAAAATGCTAAGGAAATCAATAAAGAATCAGTCAATAGATTCTGATAATTTAAAAAAAAACGGAAAGATAAAACTAAGCATTCTTGCAACGGTTCTATAAATAAATAAAAAAAGAACGCTTTCATGAACTTATTTAATGTTGCAGATGAGTTGTAAAACACTATTGGCCATCATTTATCTCACAACTATTATACCAAGGAAAATCTATATTAACGCAATCATAGGGTACGACTGTTCACTGCACGTCTCAAATTTAACAACATTTTCGTTAATTCACGTAGGAGAATGCGACATACCTGAACCGGTAGTAAATACAACAAAAATTTATGTACGACTATTGCAATTAAATGATTTTTCAAGCACTCATTTAAAGCTTTGTAAAGTAGAAATAAAATGATCGGTAACATACTGCGGCGCGTTTTCGCATAGAAAAGACAAAAACAGAGGGGAGGTTCAGTTTATTGATGAAATTTCTAGGGAAGAATGTAATAGAATGCATGTATACCGCGCACACCGAGTACGAGACGAAGTAATAAGTAACTTAAAACTGAACGGATCGATTGTCCACCCAATGACGTTTGTTGGGAAGGTAGATCAAGCAGGAGATTGTAGTAACGCAGGAATGTACGCGGATCCATATGGTATTTTTGACGATGCTAAAGTCACGGGCTATGTTACCATTACTTTAAGGGAGTACTATGCACCGGTAAACTTAAATGCTAACGAGGTTATTTTACGATCCGGTACGCGCTGAAAGATTAATCAAGATGATTGTATTGACGTAGAAGCAGGGTACGCCTTTTGGGATAGGTTACCAGTACAGGCATGCGCACGCAGTAAATACTCAGAATTATACGCGGGTTATGTTAATAAAGTTGTAGAACAAGGCAATGAGCAACATCCGGTATATGTAATGGAATCGAGCGAGATAACCTTTGCTTTCACGGCTTTAGGACAAATTCCGGTTTGTTCGTATGAATTAATCAGAACAGAGCACCCAAAATTATTTTTTCTAGAAGGACCAATAACAGAAACCTTCCAAGCCGTAAGAAATCTGTCAATCAGAAAATCTTGACATTTTTGCATACGTAAACTCTAAATTCGTTTACGTAAAAAAACATATTAAAGGACAATTAAAAACATTATATCGCAATTTAATTTTGCAAAAATGCGAATTGGAAAGAAGAGTTATATCAAATGCATTAAGCATTGCAGCAACAGCACCTGACGTTTTTGCATATCAAATCATGAAAAAAGTGGTTACATGGGCTTGGTAGCCGGAGAAGTTGTGCACTTAATGAAGTGCGTACAAATTGACGTTCAACGAAGAGAAACTACAAAATGTTACCAAGAGTTACCGGTAACCAAAGACGGCAAAGATTATTTTTTGACGCCAAGGACACATATTTTAAAACAATATGGGACCAAAGCTGCCTGCAGTGTTCTGATTCCTCCTATGTTCTTACTAGGGGAAGATTGGTTTACTATTTTACCAAGAGGAACAACTAAGGGAGTAAAACCAGACATTTTAAAACCAATTACTAAAAATAACTGGAATTACACAGAGCCAACCGAATTTGCAAAAAGCGGAATTTACACCCAAGCGGAAATCCAAGCACTAAGACAACACCTTGAATGACCGGGAAAAAGGTAGATAAAAACGGTATGTCTATTACCCGATTATTCGATGAAGAAGCGTTGACAGAATTAGCCAATAACACTTGGATGAAAATTTGGGGGCAATTATGTACTTTCGGATCATTTAGCGCAGCTATTATAGGCATTTTTATGATAGGGCATTTAATAAAATTTTTAGTTAATACCATTTTACATGGTTATGCTTTGTATAGTTTATATGGGTGGTCACTTCATATTATAGGAGCCATTTGGAATTCAGTCACTCAATTATTACTGCACGTCGCAAGGGATAAACCAACGCGTGACGCAAGGAAAAAGAGGAAAGAACAAGCTACGCCTTCGGAAGTAGCGAGCACTCGAGCGGAACATTTTTCGGACTCGCACGTACCTTTCGCCCCGCCAGAACCTAGCACCTACACGGCACAACCTACTGTGGTAAGAGTCAATGAGTCAGGAGGGGGTAAAATAGTAAGTTGCGGAGCTCAAAATTATCTGTATCCGCAAATATTTATAGAACCGGATATATCTTCTCTACCGCCACGCAGAAAACGCAAATTCGATAACGTGTAAATTTTGCTATTTCAACTGCAGGTTTATTAAACAAAAAAATAAAAGGTGTCATTTATAAAATAAAAAATTGTATAATGGAAAAAAAATATATACATTAGCAAAAGTACAAAGATATAATGTTATGAGCGCTTTGATTAGTTTGAGAATTCAAATTACATGGGCATCGCAAAAACGAAACGAAAGCACTTTCCAATTCGGCGCACGAATGGAAAGAATGTTACATAATTATAAAGCATTGGGAGAAATAGCACAAGAAGAATGTAGGGAAATAACCGATTCATGCCTACAACGCGAAAATCTAGCAATCAGGGCATTTTTAAAGGAGCTTCGACCGGAAGTCAAAAGATACATTTATAAACCGGAAATCTACACAAATCTGGACCATGCAATTCGTCATGCGCGCAACATTCAATATCATTTGGATGACTTGAGAATGTTTAGAAAACGATGTTCGATTATTCTACAGTAATTAATTTAAATACATAAAATAAATAATCGATTTTTTTTATCCATACAGAATTGAATGGACGATGGTGTAGATCGATGGGAAAATCGAAACCTTTCATGCTACAGGCCAATTCTGCCGCATCCAGTTCTTTCCTACGAAAGATTATAGTAACCTTTTGCGATAAATACTAATGAAATATTATTAGCAAATCTGTCTAAGAACTTTAGGGACAAAAGATTCAATTAATCTTAGGACTAAAAATTAATATTACGTAAAAAAGAAGGGAACGTAATATATATATATATATATATATATATATATAGTTCATTATTTATTTACTTGCTACTGTTTGTGGTTTGCCTATCGATATAAAGTTTTAATTAAGAATTAAAGATATATATATATATATGTATATACATAATACCTGTATTTAGACAGCATAGGAATATTCTATAAGTTTAAATAGTATACTATATTAATAAAAAAAAATGTCAGTTTTAGTAAGAAATTGGGAGCGACTTTGCTATTTTTGCCATAATACATACCTGTGCCATTATTGTTATACGACAAAATTATCACACATAGAAAAAATTCGGTTTTCATTAAGTGCTACACGAACGATACGCGAATTAATTTGTACTTTTACTGATCTAAAATGTTTTTGTTGCGGACTCCCAATTTCTTTCATAAGTTGTCTTATCGAGCAAGAAGTTAAATGCAATGGATATGTACTAACGCGCGTAAATGGCAGACTACACAAATGTATAACATCGCAATTACAACCTCGAGAACAACGTAAATGGAATTTCTTGACTCCAGCGCGAGTAAATAAACAAAATAGTATTCTATTCGAAGAGAGCACGAAAGTATTATGTAAACGAAGCACTAAAGGAATCGACCAACATACAGAAACCAGTAGAGCAGAATCAACAAATCCAAAGATTCAAGAGATTAAAAAGGAAAATAAAGCTGAATGAAAGAAATTATGCGTATACCGATGAAATTAAGCGCATATGGAAATAAATCTCAGAGAAACATAAAAATATGTGTAATTAACATAATACGATAAGTTGGAACGCATAGGAAAAATATGTTAAAAAAAAAATTTATATACAAAAGCACATAAATAAAGGAACAATATATTGGACATAATAAGTTTTTTTTATTATTATGTTACAGACAGAATGGAGAAGATTATGTGCGCATTTTTCATCGTGATTCACGTTGTGATTGCGACGACTCAAAATAAGGCAATTGTAACAGAGCGAAATAACCCCGGCATTATTTTTAATCGATTGCAAGAAATAGACTTTATTAAACAAGAATGGTGTATAATAACTACAATTGACACGCAGAAAGTTTTCGGAATCCAAGAAAATTTTACAAAAATAATACAAGATATTATACAATTCGACACGTATACAAGGTTAAAGGACGCGGTAACAATAAGCAGAATTTATTTATTACAAGAAAAAATGCGCGAGTTCTCTAGAATAAGAGACGCTTATATCACTTCAGCGACTTCATATTCGTCAGGGGACGAAGTTTTAGATAAGGGGGGGGGGACCAAAACGCATTTACAAAAAATTCATCACTAGATATAGTATCAATTATTACGCAAATGAGACATCACTCTCGAGAAGCAATGTTAGGAAGAGGTACAGCAAAGGCATACATAGATAATGAAATCATGCAAACTTTAGAAAAAATGTCTGTAGAAATGAAGCAACTGGAAGCAATATTACAAATACTACAAGGAGAAAAAGGAGTAATAGATATTGACAAATCAAGAGTTGAGGAAACAGTCAATCTAGCATTACAAAATTTGGATAGTTACTTGGATATAGCCAACACGATAACAAGTTGATTGTCAACAACAAATTTTTCCGGCGCTACAAGAAATTTAAGAATTATTTTAAAAATGATAGAAAACGTATCCGAAACCAAGAGTCCGGTAAAAATTGAACAAATAAATGCGGCAATAATTGCCGAGTTCGCTCCAAGAGAATTAACAATTTATAAAGATCACATAATTATGCAAATAATAATGCCAATGGTAGAAAAGGAAACGCACACTTTGTACAAAATCCTTCCAGTGCCAGTTTTCCAACAAGGGGATTTAATCCATAATGCAGCGTACATTCAACCCAGGGACGATTTTATAGCCTCTCTTCCCAACGGGGAAAACACACCTTTTTAAGTACAACGCAGCTGTCGAGATGCATTAAATTACAAAGGAATTATATATGCGTAAGGGAAAACCCTGTGCATCTCCAACGAGAGTGTGAAAGCAAATTATTACTGGAACAAGACTATGCAACTTTTAGTTCATGTAGAATTAATTTTATAAAAGGCAAGAACTTATACATCATTAAAACTGCTCATCCAAGACACTATGTTTACTCAGTCGCAAAGCCTACACTCGTAAATGTATTTTGTCCAGGATTCGAGGAGACATACACTTTTCAACAAGCAGGAACGATTTCCCTCTCAGCGGGCTGCCACTTTAAGGTTCACGATAACATCTGCTACGCTTCAGAGCTGCTGGTGAGAGAAAAGGACACATACTATTTACCACCATTGCAGTTGATCGGAGCTGGAAAAAATCTTCCGAGCGATTTAAAACCGGATAAAACTATTAATGTTAAAATTGAAAATCAAATAACTGATGCTTACTTACATGGAATGGTTATTATACTAATGCTTTTTGCCGGATGCTTAATACTATGTCGATATATTTTCCAAAAATGTATTAGGAAATCAAGAAATGACAAAGTAGAGTACGTCCCAATGCGACCAGTTGATCCGACAATACAATGGAATTTCGTACCTCGAGAACACGTATATGCAACTCCGAGAACACCACCCAAGACGTATGAACCAGAATCACCTCCGAACACGCTAGTTTTATCCGAGAAAACTGAACCAAGTAACAATGTTTAAGGCATTTAAAAATGACTTATAATTAACAATTACTTATTATAATAAAATATATAATGTAAACAGTATGCTCGCTTATCATTTAAATATAAATATTTGTTTAAAAATAAATTATAATAACTTTCGAACTTGCGCAATAAGTAAATATATGTATATGAATAGGATATAGATTAAAAAAAAAACCCTTGATTTTATCTATTTCTTTTTATCCAATCCAGGGCTTTCCCTGAATCATAATTAAGTCACGGGGGTGGAGAAAACATAAAATCCAACAGTACCAGCCTATAAATAGGGGGGTTTCACGCTTGACAATCTATTCTTACTTGTAGCAACAACACGGCCACACGTCAACCCTCGCACACCAAGATGAGCAACGACAACTGGGATATGGAAATAGAACTCGATTCATCAGTGGGATGGATAACGGAACGACGTGCTTTAAGAAGAACAACAGTCCTGTGGTAGTTTCTAAGAAAATATTTTTCTTTATGGGTATACCTAATGAGAGACGGTCAAGTACGTCGAACAACTCGTGCCCGGATAGGAATAGCCGGACACCACTACCCAGCATACACTGCAGATGAAAGAATAGCCAGCTAATTGTGGAATACGCAACATGTACAAGAGAGGATCTGCAATGACTTGCATCCAAATACAGTACGGTACCACAGGCAGAAGTACCGTAGTTTTCTGGAAAAGGTAATGGACGGATTACTGGAGCCAGGAGTAACAAACCATTGGGACAGCGATTTAAACCTAGAGGGATTATCCCTCTTGGATTACGGCAGCACGGAAGAAGTCGAACGACCAGCTCGTTGCGTGGAATGCGGTTTAAGGGTGAAGAACACGCGGCATTATTGCCCGCGATGCGAATTCATTGGCCGATTCGACATCCCCAGATACCAAGGATTGAATTGTTGGTGCATCTGGGAATACGGAGACTTATCACTCCACGTCTGCAACTCATGCAAGGAGGAAGTATACGAGCTCCTCAGAAGACAAAGAAGGATAGCTGGACAAGAGTATTAACAAATGCATGATTTTTTCCTTTTTTTTTAGCTTTTCCTTCCTCATGTTTATTCTCTTTTCTCTCCTTTTTCCTCCTTTAGATTTACTAGAATAAATGCACAAAATGAAAGAAAAATAAAAAAAATATATTCATATGCATATATGTATTTATAAACAAAATACAATAATATATATATATATATATATATATATATATATATATATATATATATATATATATGGGGTATTCCACGTGAAGTGGTCCGATCAAAATTTTAAAATGCACCAAATTTTGGGTACACTTTGCAAATGTTTTTTAGAATACAGAAAAAAATTTTTAGGTACTGGAATCTATTTGCTCAAAAGTTATTCTAACCTCAAAAAGTGAATTTTTTCATATTTTTTTCAACACCAGCTGGGTTTACCGCTATATAACTCAAAATCTATCAACTTTTACTATATAACATTATATGTAACTTTCGTTGCTAATTATATCTAGAATTTATTCTTCTGGGTTAGAATTTCTAATCTCAAGGTCAATATTACATAAACTACATGTCAATATTCAACTTGAAAAAAGTGCAAGTGCGCCACCTTTGATTTTTTCATCCAAAAGTCTAAAAGAAAGCTTGGAGCAATACCTTTTAAATGGTCTGTAGCATTTTTATGGCCTCCAATTCTGTAAAAAGTTATGACAATTTAAAGAAAGACAAAAAATTCACAAAAATTTACATGGTAATTCTCATTTAAATTTTAAAAAAAATTTCGTGTTTCTTTTAATTGTCATAACTTTTTACAGAATTGGAGGCCATAAAAATGTTACAAACCATTTGAAAGGTATTTCTCTAAGCTTTCTTTTAGACTTTTGGATGAAAAAATCAAAGATGGCGCACTTGCACTTTTTTCAAGTTGAATATTGACATGTAGTTTATGTAATATTGACCTTGAGATTAGAAATTCTAACCCAGAAGAATAAATTCTAGATATAATTACCAACGAATGTTACATATAATGTTATATAGTAGAAGTTGATAGATTTTGAGTTATATAGCGGTAAACCCAGCTGGTGTTGAAAAAAATATGAAAAAATTCACTTTTTGAGGTTAGAATAACTTTTGAGCAAATAGATTCCAGTACCTAAAAATTTTTTTCTGTATGCTGAAAAACATTTGCAAAGTGTACCCAAAATTTGGTGCATTTTAAAATTTTGATCGGACCACTTCACGTGGAATACCCCATATATATATATATATATATATATATACCAATTTATATAGCGATAATTGTAATATCTAGTTTTTAAGAAAAAAAAAAATAAACAAACAAACAAAAAAAAAACTAACAACCACCAAAATAACAAAACAAGACAACAAACGTGTGGACGTTTTCGCCTGGCGTTAAACTTCTCTAAGGGGAGAGGTGTCGCGTCATGATAGACGCAACGTACACACATGCGCGTACACATACACACACACATATGCACACACACATACGCAAACACGTGCGCATACATTTAATACGCAAAGTAGGATGTCCTCGTCAAAGACAGGAACCGCCTTGAAAAATTCTAACCAATAACTTAATTAGGACACGCATGACAAAGAATAAATTATTTAAGTAAATGTACAATATTTGATTGGTCAGGAGGAACCAAAACTCCACTCCGAACCCTTGATATAAATAGGGATGTCGCGCCGGGGTGTGCACTCTTGCTCTTTAGTCCTTCCTCAAGTAAGGTAAAATCTTGTATCCAAAACTTAACGCGAAATAAAGCAAGAAAATAGAAAGTCATTGTTCAGTATCTTTAAACCATCAACCACCAGTCATTTTTCTATTCCCTTTAAAATCCCAATTAGTCTATACCGCATTTCTATTGTAAGGGAGTCTTTGCATCGAGGATCAACGAGTGCGAGAAAGACAGCCTAGCAGTTGTAGCCACCGGTCAACCGTATTTCTTCCGCCCGATAAGGTTGGTTGTTTTCCTTTCCTCGCCTTCACTCATTGTTGCACCTCGGGCTTACCCATGCACGTAAATTTCGGAAGGGTCTATGACCTGTGCTATACCGAGGAGAATTGCCACCCATCTTTGACGCTATACGCGTACTAAAACGGGGAACTTCTATTTTTAATTTAAATTCAGTCCATTTAATTTTTCTACGTTACGTCTACCCTAGGACGTAACAGTACTTACAATACTATTTTGATTAATTGGTTCATTATTTAAATTAGCGAGACGTTTTTTTAAGTATTTATTTATAAAATTATGCTGATAATTATTTTTAATTAGATATTCCTTTGCTTTATTTATATTAGTTTTATGGTATTTTTTATTTGATAATTTTGTTGCTCTGTCCACTAGATTGTAAACCCTAGCAATTTTTTGTGAGGTTGGATGTGTCGATTCAAAATTTAAAAACCTTGCAGAAAACGTCGGTTTCGTGTACCAGTCAAATTCAATTGTGTTATTATTTTTTATTAGTAAAGTGTCTAAAAACTGATTCTAATATTAATCTCTATTTCATAGGTAAATTTTAATTTGTCGTTATAAGAGTTAAAAATATATAACATTTCATCGATTTTATCTGTAGGAATACATGTTATTATATCATCAACATATCTATAATAAAATATAGGTTTAAAACTAAGTTTGTTGAAACAAGTACTCACGAGATCCTCCATTACTATGTTAGCGAATAAACCAGACGTTGCTGCCCCCATTGGTAGGCCGTAAGTCTGATTGAAAAATTTGTTGTTGAATTGAAAATAAGTGTTGTTCATTAGAAAATCGGAGGCATTAAATATTCCATTTAATGGAATCCCTGGTTTAGAAAAAATTTGATTATATCTTTTTTTTGATACAGTTTTTTACTAAAGACTACATTTGTATATAAAGATTGGACGTCTAGGCTTATAAGTGAGAAACCAGTCGGTATATATACATCTTTAAGTTTGTGTATAAACTCGAAACTATTTTTTATATGCGATTGTGGTTTTTTTTATTCAATTTGAAAGAGTTTTATATAATTGTTTAGATAAAAACTCTGTTGGTGATCCAGCCGTGGATACTATTGGCCTTAAGGGAACATTATCTTTATGGATTTTAGGTAATCCATAGCATTTAGCTAATGATGTATTAGTTTGTGTTAGCCGCGAAGGTTTATATTTCCTGACTAAATAACCTTGGTCGTTCCATTTTTTGAGAAGTTTATAAGTGCAATTTTGTAATGATTTTAATGGATTTTTTGGAATAGATTTGGAAGAATCACTATCGGATAATAGTAAATCCATTTTGTTAAAATACTCCGGTTTATTCATAACTACAGTTGTATTTCCCTTATCGGCATATGTCATAGTAATGTCCTTGTGGTGTTTTATAAATTCTTTGGTTTCTTTATACTTATTCATTATAATTTTGTTTTTTATACATATATATTGAGTCTTTTCTTTTATATGTGTGTTTATATTGTCCACTAAATTTCGTCTCAAAGAGTCAGCAAATTGTTCATTAATTTCGTTTGTAAAAATAAAATTTTCCAAAGATTTTATATAATTTTTCGAAGTATTATTATTCTGAGAAAAAGGAATACTAAATTTAGGTCCTAGTGAAATTATGTCAGTCACATTATTCGGTATTTCAATATTTGTTAGATTTTTCACCCAACTGTCCATGTTTGTGGTATTTGTTATTTCATTTTGTGTTAAAAACACAACCTTTTTCAACGATATCGTGCAAAGGTTTGGCCTGCATACTCGTCAAAAACTGTCAGAGTGGTCGATACAGACAGAAAATTAACAATAAATCAAGCACAAAGAAAATATTTTCTACAATGCCGAACTTACGACACAAAGCCTCGTCATATCGATTCATTAAGTGACAATTTGAAACATATTTTTCTACAGCAATATTGGTAATAGTAAATTTAATAGTATTCTTGAAAATTTTAAAATCAAAATATTAAATATTGAAATACAAGATATTTGCATTCATATATCAAATTTAGAAAAAAAGAAAGACTCTCTTGATAATGATCTTAAAAATCTTCCACCTTCCGACATTTTTATCAAAATCGATAACAATCAAAAAAACAACAATACTCGTTACCGTGACAATCTTAATAGTAAACATGACAATAAAATCAGAAACTCTGCACAAAATGAAATAACAAATACCACAAACATGGACAGTTGGGTGAAAAATCTAACAAATATTGAAATACCGAATAATGTGACTGACATAATTTCACTAGGACCTCAATTTAGTATTCCTTTTACTCAGAATAATAATACTTCGATAAATTATATTAAACCTTTGGAAAATTTTATTTTTACAAACGAAATTAATGAACAATTTGCTCACTCTTTGAGACGAAATTTAGTGGACAATATAAACACACATATAAAAGAAAAAACTCAACATTTATCTATAAAAAACAGAATTATAATGAATAAATATAAAGAAACCAAAGAATTTATAAAACACCACAAGGACATTATTATAACATATGCCGATAAGGGAAATACAACTGTAGTTATGAATCAACCGGAGTATTTTAATAAATGGATTTACTATTTATCCGATAGTGATTCTTCCAAATCTATTCCAAAAAAATCCATTAAAATCATTACAAAATTGCACTTATAAACTTCTCAAAAAATGGAACGACCAAGGTTATTTAGTCAGGAAACATAAACCTTCGCGGCTAACACAAACTAATACATCATTAGCTAAATGCTATGGATTACCTAAAATCCATAAAGATAATGTTCCCTTAAGGCCAATAGTATCCACGGCTGGATCACCAACAGAGTTTTTATCTAAACAATTATATAAAACTCTTTCAAATTGAATAAAAAAAACCACAATCGCATATAAAAAATAGTTTCGAGTTTATACACAAACTTAAAGATGTATATATACCGACTGGTTTCTCACTTATAAGCCTAGACGTCCAATCTTTATATACAAATGTAGTCTTTAGTAAAAAACTGTATCAAAAAAAAGATATAATCAAATTTTTTCTAAACCAGGGATTCCATTAAATGGAATATTTAATGCCTCCGATTTTCTAATGAACAACACTTATTTTCAATTCAACAACAAATTTTTCAATCAGACTTACGGCCTACCAATGGGGGCAGCAACGTCTGGTTTATTCGCTAACATAGTAATGGAGGATCTCGTGAGTACTTGTTTCAACAAACTTAGTTTTAAACCTATATTTTATTATAGATATGTTGATGATATAATAACACGTATTCCTACAGATAAAATCGATGAAATGTTATATATTTTTAACTCTTATAACGACAAATTAAAATTTACCTATGAAATAGAGATTAATATTAGAATCAGTTTTTAGACACTTTACTAATAAAAAATAATAACACAATTGAATTTGACTGGTACACGAAACCGACGTTTTCTGCAAGGTTTTTAAATTTTGATTCGGCACATCCTACCTCACAAAAAATTGCTAGGGTTTACAATCTAGTGGACAGAGCAACAAAATTATCAAATAAAAAATACCATAAAACTAATATAAATAAAGCAAAGGAATATCTAATTAAAAATATTTATCAGCATGATTTTATAGATAAATACTTAAAAAAACGTCTCGCTAATTTAAATAATGAACCAAATAATCAAAATAGTAATGTAAGTACTAAATATAAACAAGCCTTCACTATACCTTATTCGAAGGGTCTTTACGAGAAAATGTTTGCTCATTTTAAAAAACACGGAATAAAAACTGTACCATGTGTAGAAAATAAATTAAATAATATCATAATTAAAGGGAAAGACAGATCTGATAGACGTACGCAAAATAAAGTGGTATACAAACTCAACTGCGTAAACTGTGACGCATCTTACGTAGGGCAAACAAAGAGACAAATAAAAACGCGAATTAATGAACATAAAAGAAGTAAAAATTCTGTTGTTTTTCAACACGTACAGGAAAACAAACATGAATTTGACTGGAAAAACTTCAAAATTTTAGATAAAGAAGCAAATTATGGAAAACGAATTGCATCCGAAATGGTGCATATTAATTTACAAAAAAATTCTATCAACAAACAAGAAGACTCCATTCAATTAAATGGACAGTATTCGCACATTATGTCTAAAATAAAAATGCGCTTAATTAAACGATTTTATTTGTATACAATGCTTGTGCGTCATAATAGAAAAAATGTAAACATTGATTGCTCGATTCATTACTATATAAGCGGTCGCAAATTCCTATACTTTACTTATATTGCAGAAATCTTTGTCCTATATACATCTCCGTTGACGTTTCCTTTGTATATAATGAGAAAAAAGAAACGAAAATTTAAATTGACTTACGACTGGATATTTATACACAAATCGCGACATTTTAATAGAAGGTAACCTATTATTTTATTATTTATTTTGTATTATCCGAGATATATTTTAATCTTTTGTGAATAATAAATTTTACAGTCTGAAGAGGGTAGTATTGACCACCGAAACGTTACGTTACAAAAGGAAATAAATCTGTTAAATTTTTTACTCAACCATTCCTTTTTCACACTTGACTCGGGAAGATCGACAAATTTTCATTCAACCTAATGGAATAAACCACCGACTGATAAAATCAAATCAACAACATGAATCTTATCTCGATTATTAATTATTAATGTTTATAATAAAATAACATTGTGTATATTTCATTTTATAATTTGTTAACATATTCGCCGTACAATTGTTTATTTAATCAAAATTAAAATTGTTATTTGACTTAAATAATTTTATGCAATTGAAAATAAAACAGTGTAATTTTATGTGTGTCTTTGTCCATTAAAAAGCTAGAAAAATTTGGTTACTCGTGTTCATTTAAAAGAAAACAGTATATTATTATGTTAACAAATTTAAATAAATAATGCATGATATATACAAATAAAAAATATATTATTCTATTATGCCACATTATATCCTACATCTCTACTCTGAAAATAACTTCGCTCGCTACTCCTGGAGACGTAAGGCTAGTCCTAGTCAAACAAGAGCGAAAGGAACGCGAATTGTTTATTAACCATTTGCCTTCTTGTAACATTTTTATAGTGACTGGTATAAGTTTGGACGTGACAGATTGTATTTATTATTATAATAAATTTTGGTGCATCGGCCGGGAAACTCACATTTTTGAGAGAAAAATATAGAGATTAAAGGAATAATGTGTTCAGAAAAAAAATGTCAGGTTCGCCTAAAAGTACTGATTGTCATGTAAATAAACAAAGAAACACGAATTTAGAATTTTCTATAAATGATATGTTATTAAAACAAAATGAATTTAAACGTTCGGTGATAATATATATATAATTATCGGTCTTTCCGAACTAAATGCTTTATTTTTGGAATAAAGCAGGCCCATTATACCCTTTGTCCACTATGGTTGGTGGAATTTCCCAGAGCAACGGCCTTTTACAAAAATTAAAACAAAAATTAAAGGCGTTTCGTCCTCGATCCCCAGTTTGGACTCCTCAGTAAGGAACTGGAGATCATACCTTAGACGCCTGTCGCAAGATGAACTGCGACGCCAGCAAGATGTTATGCGGCTATATATATAGAGGAGGACGACAAGCTCTCCAACGAGTAAAGTCGTCTCCATCTAGCGGTGGGAAAGACCACCAGCCAGAGTGCGACGTATTAGACCGAGTCGCAGGTTTATTAAAACAAAATGAATTTAAACGTTCGGTGATGATATATATATAATTATCGGTCTTTCCGAACTAAATGCTTTATTTTTGGAATAATTTTTAATTTAGTTCGGAAAGACCGATAATTATATATATATTATCACCGAACGTTTAAATTCATTTTGTTTTAATAAACCTGCGACTCGGTCTAATACGTCGCACTCTGGCTGGTGGTCTTTCCCACCGCTAGATGGAGACGACTTTACTCGTTGGAGAGATTGTCGTCCTCCTCTATATATATAGCCGCATAACATCTTGCTGGCGTCGCAGTTCATCTTGCGACAGGCGTCTAAGGTATGATCTCCATTCCTTACTGAGGAGTCCAAACTGGGGATCGAGGACGAAACGCCTTTAATTTTTGTTTTAATTTTTGTAAAAGGCCGTTGCTCTGGGAAATTCCACCAACCATAGTGGACAAAGGGTATAATGGGCCTGCTTTATTCCAAAAATAAAGCATTTAGTTCGGAAAGACCGATAATTATATAGATATGTTATTAAATTTATACAAATAAACAGTTCAGACTCTCGATACTCTCGATTTAACTAAAATGCCTAGGGAAACAGTGCAAAATTTGACAAAAGAAATAAATTATTTAAAGAGAAGACTAGAAAAAAGTGCAGCAAATATTTCATTATTTATAAAAATACCTCGCGATTTTGAATATAGAGACCCTTTTTTCCAACCGATCTTTCTATTTCTGAAGTTAGTGAAGACGAGCAAGAAGACATAATTATTACTCCCACGCTGTTTTGAAATACGACGAACAGAAAGAACTTATCGCGAATAATCTTATAAATTTTAGTACGCCAGTCCCAATTAATCGTCTATATGAACCATTGATTTTAACACCGGATAACGATATAAGCTCGGTAAGAAAACGGCTCGCGACTGAAGTGAAAAAAGAGTTGTTAGATTCTTATCTCGAGGAGCACAAAATCATAGAATGTTTACAAGAAAGTGTAAAAAATGGGACAACTTTTCAAGGTATCATAAGTAAGATTAAAGGCGCGTTAAATATTTTTTCCGTCCCGATCGAAAAAGAGACTAAGGAAGCAAAGGCATTAGTGACGGACACGGCGAAAGTACTCGACGAAAAACCAATTCAAGACGCGAAAGATTTTACAATTGCCTTCGATAATCAATTAATTAAAAGATCACCCGAACAAGCAAACTCTTCTAATATTAAAGACGAATTATTTAATAAAATTAATTCAGACGAATTAAGAACAAACGCCGGAACAAAACCAAAAAACTTAGATAGGATTGAAGTTAAGAAACAAATTAATAATAAAACAATTACGTCTCAAATTCGAGGTTTCTCGCTAAAGGACGCTTTAGATTTAATTCCGCGGTTTAACGGTCATAACATAAATTTAGCACAATTTTTGGACGGATGCAATGAAGCAAAAGATATTTTACCGTCGGAGTACGAGAAAGAATTAACAAAACTTATACGAATGCGTTTATATGGGGAAGCTTTAACTTGTGCGCGCGAAGAAAATTTTAATTCTATCAAAAAGATATCCGATTTTTTCGAAAACACCTTCGGATCAATAAAAACATATCACAAGTGGACGGGAGACCTTGCTAAATTAAAACAGAAAAACAATGAGACTGTCGTTGCTTATTTTTAATCGGTTGCAAGAAATAAAAAAAGAAATAGTCAAAGCGACCGACAGAGAGGGACGAGTTGCGATAGCAGATCATTTCATGCTTGAACTAAGGCGAGATTGTTTAAAATTCTTTTTAAAAGGGCTTTGTTGGGAATTCGTGCGCGTTTAGGGACTTCAATTTCTATAAACAAGGCTCGTGAACAAGCGCTCGAGGTGGAGCGCGAGTTCGCTTGTAGCGTCTTGGACGAGGGGACGCCGGGCCGAGAGGAGGATCGTTCTCATTCACCTAGAGAAACGCGTAAAGTAAACTATATTTCGAATAACTCTCCAATTGTATGTCAATTTTGTTGTAAAACTAGTCATGGAGCCATAAATTATTTCAAATTAGTACGAAGTCTTGCGGAAAGATTTTCCGATAATAACAACCGACGCAATCCCATAAACAGTTCTTATAGCCCACAAAGTCGCTCGGATAACAGTCGTAATTACAATAGGCCAAATTTACAATTTGGTAGTTGGAACGAGTATCAAAATCAGATGGAATTTTTACTAAATAGAGATAGAAATAAAAATGATTCCTTTGTTCGTTATAATAATAATAAATATTCATCGCAGCAATTTAACAACGAAGATCGGGGAAATAATTCCGGGACTCGCGGTGTGCGCGAGTCGGTTAATTCAACTTCCCAAGAATGACGATATATTAATAACGAATCAAATAATAATATAAGATCATCAGTTACTTGTCTCCATTGCGCAAAACCCGGTCACATAAAACGCGATTGTTATAAGTTACAAAGAGAAATAAAAGAAGGAAATCAAAATCAGGGAAACACCTATACTCTCTCTCCAAGGAGGGTCGAGAGAGAGGCTACGAATCAAATTCCCTCTACTTCGAGTGCGGAAACCCGCTCAAACGTCTCCTCCGCACCGAGAAAATAAATTTAAGCCAACAAAGTTCAGCTCCGATCGTAATCCTCGATACCGGTCAGTTAAGACGTCCGTTAAAATTCTTGCTAGATACAGGAGCATCGGTAAGTCTAATTAAAGATTCAGAGGTAGACTCTTGCGTGAAAATTGACGAAAATGATATTATATTGTTAAAAGACATAACTGACCATTCATTAACTACTTGTAGTAAAATTAGAATAGATTTCGAACGATCTCCCGTGGAACTCAATTATTTGGAACAATATTAAGAATTTAACGGATTAATCCCATCCTTTAAAACTGTAAATAATACGCAAACGGATGAATCGATTTATATAATGGAGGAAATCGAAAATAATCATCGACAATCAATACGATATATGACAAAACCAAGGGAAAACAATGATTATACGAACATGAAAAATTAAAGATTTTATAATTATACCGATAGTGACTCAGAAACGTTAAGTGATTTTTAATTGCATGAAAATGATGAAGCGCTTATAAAATTTGACACAAACGAATCGTATGAAATCTACGAGCAAGAATAAAGAAATGAAAGAAATCAAAATGGCAACGACAAAGACCTATACAATCAGAGTGAAAAAGAGCAAGAGTTATATGACAATTATAAAAATACCGAAATACAAGTACATGAGATCGACGAGGAGTCGGATCTAAAGAGTTATATAAGTAAAGCAAGTGAAAATTGTTATAGATTAATGAAGGAAGTACAATTACAAATAAATAATGAAATTACTGAAAATTACGGTATTATTGAAGCACCATTGTTCGATAGCATGTACTAATTATGAAAACGAAGTTGACCTGAAGCATGATATTGAAAATAAAATAAAAAATGAAAATTTATTGGATAAGACAGTTAATAATTGTCAAGTACAAATGGATTATGAAATCGAGGAGAGCGATAAATGCGAACCTCGTGATAAAAATGTTACTTATGTTTGTAAATTGAATAACAAAGAATTGGTTATGTCGGGGGAAAAGTTAGATACTATTCCGAGAACCGAAATATTATGGATAAACAAACAAGGAACTGAAGAAACTGAAAATAAGATAAATAGTGAGAATTTAATAAACATACAAGAAGAAAATAAACAGGATGAGGTCCCTAGCGATTTTTTATTGACTGAACGGGTTATAAACAAAAATTTACGAAGTGAATTTGTTGAAGCCATACACGAAAACGAAATGAATAACAGTTATTTGGTTTATTCAAATAAACCTTATATTAATAATTTGTATAGTTATGAAAGTGAAGAGGTCGACATACACGACATTCCTGACAATCGATCTGAAGCGAGGATACGTAACATAACGAAGGATACAAGTACACCTAATGGTAATGAACGGTGAAAAGAAGCCTTGCATTTTGATAAAATGGACGAGGAACAAAGACACTCTATGGAAAATTTAATTGATAAATATTCGGATAGTTTCTGTCTGAAAGGTGAGAAATTTGGCCTGACAAATGCTATAGAACATAAGATACTGACTGTCGATGACATACCAATCACACCTAAGCCATATAGATTTCCTCATGCTCTCAAAAGCAAACTTGATATACAATTAAAAGAAATGATTGAAGGAAACATAATTGAACCATCAAATTCCAATTATATATCACCTGTTTTCCTAGTAACAAAGAAGCCTGATAGTCAGGGTAATAAACGATACCGACTCGTTTTCGATTTTCGTCAATTAAACGATAAAACCGTAAAAGAACGATACCCATTACCTAATAAACAGCTTTCGCCTCTTCATTCGGTTTAGTTCAATTTAAAATAATGCCTATGGGATTGTGCAATTCTCCAGCCACTTTTCAAAGAATGATTGATCGTGTTTTTGAGGGCATGCAAAGCAAAGAAATATTTTTATTCTTTGACGACGCAGTTATATACGCTAAAAATATTCAAGAGCATAACCAAAAGTTTGAAAATTTTTTGCAAAGAGTACGCGCCGCAAATCTGAAATTACAGCCAGACAAATGTGAATTTTTAAAGAAAGAAGTTGCGTATCTGGGTCACGTATTATCACCAAAAGGTGATTTGCCGGATCCAAAAAAATTAGAAGCAGTAAAAAAATTTCCAATTCCAAAAACAGTGAAAAACATACGTCAATTTTTAGGATTAGCAGGTTATTATAGACGATTTATTGCGATTTTGCGGGTATTGCTATACCATTAAGTAATTTATTAAAGAAAACCGCACCTTTCGTATGGTCCAGCGAGGTTCAAAAGGCATTCGATGATTTAAGAGAAAAATTGTGTAAACAACCAATACTACAAAGCGCAGATTTTAATAAACCATTTATAGTGACTTGTGACGCTAGCGGTACATCAATAGGAGCACAAGGAGAGGTGGGAACTGACCTACCAGTTGCTTATGTTTTGCGAGTATTAAACAAAGCCGAGCAAAAATATGATACTTACTCAAGGGAAGCATTAGCCATACTGTATGCCGTTACTCAGTTCGATTGCTATCTAAGAGGCTGTCGTTTCCTCATTATAACAGATCATAAACCACTCGTTTGGTTTAAAAGCTCAGTAGATCTGACATCCAGAATTAGTAGATGGAGAATAAAACTCAATACATACGACTTTGACATCGTATACAAAGCCGGTAAAAGTAACGTTAATGCTGACGCGTTATCAAGAAATCCAATAGAAGAACCCGTATATGTTATTAAAAATCATTCTATAGAAACACGCAGTCGCGCAGGAAAAGTAACACGGCCAAACTACAATGAAAAGAGAGCAAAACGACCCAACAAGTCAAATATACCAAAAGAACCAGTCAAAAACCTTCGTATAATACAAGAAGCCCCCGAGGAAATTGAAACGATAGTCATCTCAGACAAAAGATTACAACTCATGGAGGAAGGCAATTTTAACAACAAATTTGACGAGTCCTGGGAAGAAAAGGATGTTCACGAAGTAATAAACGATGAAAAGAAATTCATTGAAGTTAAAGAACAACTCTTTATGAGAAAAGATAATTACGTTTATTTCTTAACTACGACCGGAATGCCTTTATATGAAGGATCCAGAAATTTGGCTTCAAAATTATTATTACCTCATTTTTCTAATTTAAATCCAGGAGAAATAAGAATCAATAACAAAAACCGAAAAATGCATTTTGCTATGGTTTTACGTGACGAAGAGCGACTGAGTACTTCAGAAATTATTAATAATCTAAAAACGAATCTATTAAATTTGAAAAATATTATTTTAAAAGAAAAATTACGTTCAATAAGTATCGCGAAGAGCGAATTTATTAAAAACGTTTCATGGAATGAAATTTGGAAACAAATAAGTATAACTCTATGAAATATTAATGTGAAAATAATTATTTGTTTAGGATTCATATAATGTATGGAAGAAATTACCCTATCAGCACACAATGTCTTAAAAACGTTTAAATTACGTTGCGGCTAAAAATTTTAAACGTTAGAATTTAATACTTGAAAAACGTTTCGAACTACGTTTAATTTTGGTTAAAATGTCCTATTTAATTTTAGAAAAGTAATATTTTTTAACGTATTTCAAACGTATTTTTAACGTTGGATAAACAAAATTATCCGATATATATTATTATAGAGCATGCGCAGTTGTTACTTATCAATAATAGATATGCGCAAATGCTATTTTTATATTTATTTATAAATACAAATTAATATATATAAATATAAATTATTTATATGTGCAAAAATGACAATTGCGCATAACTATAATTGATAAGTAACAACTGCGCATGCTCCATAATAATATACATCGGATAATTTTGTTTATCCAACGTTAAAAATACGTTTGAAATACGTTAAAAAATATTACTTTCCTAAAATTAAGGAGGACATTTTAACCAAATTTAAACGTAGTTCAAACGTTTTTCAATTATTAAATTCTAACGTTTAAAGGTTTTAGACGCAACGTAATTTAAACGTTTTTTAGACATTGTATGCTGATAGGGTAATAGGGAAAACATTATTCGCGAAATGCACGAGTCTGCTTGTGCAGGGCAGAAAAGGGTAACAAAAACCTATAAACGTATAAAACGACGTTTCTATTGGCCTGATATTAAGAAAGACGTGCAAAACTACATTAGACATTGTTTAACTTGCCAACTAAAAAAATTAGTTCGTGTTAAAACTAAATAACGTATGATAATAACAGATACTCCGTACTCGGCTATGGAATCCATATCGGTCGATCTTGTGGAACCATTCCCCAGATCTCGAAATAATAACAATTATATATTAACCATTCAATGCAACCTTTCAAAATACTGTATGGCGATACCCATACCAGACGCGACCGCGGCAACGATCACCGAAGCGTTAATTCGTCGACACTTTTTAATTTTTAACGCCCCATTGTTAATTATCTCCGACCAAGGTACCTCGTTTTTAAATAGTCTGATGAGAGAAGTAGCGAAATTTTTTAAGATTAAGCAAGTTAAAACCACGGCTTATCACCCTTAGTCCAACTCCGTTGAGCGTTTTCATAGCAGCTTAGCAGATTATTTAAATACAATGATAGAAAGAAATGACGCATGAGATGAGTTATGCGAATTAGCCGCGTTTTCATATAATACGTCCGTACATGAGGGTCATCTCTACACACCTTTTGAAATTGTTTTAGCACGAAAAGCGCGACTACCATCAAACGAACCTTTAGACCCACGAGAACGAGTTTCAACGTATGATGATTACATTATAAATTTACGACAACGTTAAAATGAAATACAGTGAATCGCACGAGAAAAAGTGATAGCCTCTAAACATAGGTCGAAATTCTATTACGACAGGAAAGCAAGTCATCAAGAATTTCAGGCAGGGGATAATGTCTGGTTATGAAATGGAGGGAAGAAATACAAACTAGGTGATCAATATACTGGACCACATCGAATTTTAGAAATAGTCAATAACAAGGGAAATGTAAAAATAGAGCTAGCTCATAATAAAACGAAAATAGTGCATATCAATAGGTTAAGATATTCACATACGGAGCCTTTGTAGTGCCTAAACATATGTATATAATAGCCCAATGTGTTTCTGAGTATGTACGCATGCATATATATATTTTACACTTCTAAAAGGTTGTCAATAGAATAATATTTATTACTCTTTAATCACAATTGGCATACATACTACTTAAAGCAAAATTATTTCAATCTATCAGACTTTTATACAAAAAAACGATATAAAAATAATAAATATGGCTAGATTAACGGCGGCAATAAACTACAAGGAAACAATATTTTTATTATAAAGAACGATCATTACAAGAAAAGCAAATAATTATTTAAATTAAATAAATACGCGATTATTAAATTGGAAACGAGTAAGGTAAATAAAAAAATAAGGTCTTTTTTCTCTTTCTCTTCTCGCTTAAAATAACATTGACGTCATTATACAAAGGAAAGAAAGGAAAAAGTTAAATTTTTCGTTGTCAGTTGAGCTTGGTCAAATTAAAATTGTATTGTTATAAAAAAAATTTTTCAGATTAAAAAAAGATGATTTACAATAAAATAGAATCATTGGAGTCTAACACATCACTAAACCTAAAACGTATATCCTATCTTTCCTAAGGATCGCTTAATTGCACCATTTCCTTCTCGTTACGGTAAATAGTCCAGCAACATCGGCACTTATCCTTCCTAAGGATCGCTTAATTGCACCCTTTCCTCCTCGTTGCGGTAAATAGTCCAGCAACTCCGTCACTTATCCTTCCTAAGGAGTGCTTAATTGCACCCTTTCCTCCTCGTTGCGGTAAATATTCCAGCAACACCGTCATTTATCCTTCATAAGGAGTGATTAATTGCACCCTTTCCTCCTCGTTGCGGTAAATGCTCCAGTAATACCGTCATTTATCCTTCCTAAGGAGTGCTTAATTGCACCCGTTCCTCCTCGTTGCGATAAATATTCCAGCAACACCGTCACTTATCTTTCCTACATATTATTTAAAATGTAAACCTATATAAATAATTACAACCGAACTCACCTTGACTCTAGTAATTCTGTTAATTAGTCATACTTTGTTAAGGACGAACAGGTATAAATATATAAGGAAAGTTCGGCATACTAGAAAAAAAATAATGTAACACTAGGCTCAATGGACATGGGAGAATATGTACAACAAAATAACGATTGCGAAGAAACGCGAATAGGAGGGAAAAGAAAGATTTTATCAAAATTAATTCTTAAGAAAAAAGTTAAAAACTTCATTAATTAAAGTAATTAAATAATGTAAAATATAGAACTAATAATATTAAACCTAAGACAGGCACATTAGAAGATTTTCATCTTATTTATAAACAATAGGTATGCTAATTGTTTCGAATACATTTTAAAACTTTATAAAACAATTCAGGATATATAATGATAATTGATACAGATAAATAATATTTTTCTCATGTTTATATTACCAATAATACAATGTGTAGCAAAAAAAAATACAAAAATAATATAATTAGTAGTAAAATTCTGGAGAATTTATTTAATTATTATTCAAAATTAATTTTCTTTCATTGGAAACTAAAAAGTAAAGAAATTCAAACGATTTCTCTTTATTTACTTGAACATAACAAATAAGTTTTTATTTATCTAAGTTTATTAGTCAAAATATAAAAATAAAAATAGTATAAATTAGTCATTTTAACGTGAAACATAATGGAATTAAGCGAATAGAAACGAACGTTGCTGACATAATTCTATGATGCGCAAGCATCGGGCATTTCCGTAACGGCTTGAGTTATTCCGTCGTACCGTTTATTCAGTGTAGTCTACTCTTTCTCCCAAGATATAGGAGCATGGTTCTACATGGGCCTACTTAGCCTACTCTATTTTCGCACTTTTACTTATGTATTGCTCATTTTATTTTTTCATTTGTATCGATTGTATCTTTTTCTCATGAAACTGAATTAACTATTTCTCAATTATATATTATATTATAAGTGAATCTTTGTTTATGATGGCTGAAAAGAAAATTCTAAACAAAACAAAAAGTCAAATAATTATGTGTTCGTTTTATTTTGGTGGGGAGGGGGAGCAAAGAAAATTAATTTTTCTTCACTCCTAATCCTTTTATAAAAAAATATATAAATATATTATTAAGATAGGATGTACTAACAATGTTCACATTGAAGGGAGAATTTATATTGCATAAGGAAAAGAAATTTTTTTTTCTTCTCTTCAACAATTCGTAATAAAAGAATTATTAATTGAATAAATATAAAAAAAAGGTAAACTAATATTTAACTCTTTTCTTTAACTTTTTAGAAAATATATATGTAAGCATTCAAATATTATCGAAGAAAATTGTATCTTTTGTAAAAAAAAATGTGGCTTCGAGAAGAAAAAAATAATAATAACATTTATTTTTTACATGACTTGATGTATACTATAAATTAGGAGCAAAAACTAAAGTTAAATAAATTTTTTTATCTACAGAAAACACATTTAATAATAATTATAGAATTTTTCGGAATATCTGGAATAAAAATTGTAATAATAAAACTTTTTTTCATTAAGTATCTATTTGTATAGGTGAATTATATCAATACTGTTAAACTGATTCAAATAATATAATAGAAGTATCTAAAATAAAAAATAATAAATTAAGTATATAAAATAATAACAAACGAAATTGAACTACGAAATAAGTAATTGTAATATATGAGTAGATTGAAGTTTTACCCTCCATGTTATTATAAAATTTGAATTCTTTCTTGAACTGAATAAGGGCAGGTTGGTTTCTTTAACATCCAACCAACCTGCCCTTATTCAGTTCAAGAAAGAATTCAAATTTTATAATTGTAATATGGTTTATAAAGTTCACCATAAGAAATAAAGAAAAATTTAACGAATTAATGTTTATAATTAAAAATTAAGTATGATATCTTATGTTAAGAGGATTAATAATATAATAATAATATTGATCAACGACGAGGGCGTCGTTTCTAAAAAGGGGGGGGGAGTTGTCGCGTCCCGACGAAAATTATATTATTATTTTTCGTAAAAAGTACTTCATAGTTTAGAATAAAATTACGGCGTAGAAGACGAACAAAATAAGGTTGATAAAGAATGATTCTAAGTAAATGCAGTAATATAAAATATAATTTATAGAGCTAAGGAACAGATTAATTTACGAGTATTTCAAACGAAAAAGAGACTGATAAGTAGAGTTGAAGATATTATTCAAAGCCAATACGCATATAAGCGGGATCGCCGATAGTGATATCAAAACGAAGGGTTGCACAAGAGTTTTTTTTGTACTGCACTATAAAATCAATGCTCGGAGAAGAGCGGGCGATGGGAAACATGGACTAGAAAACTCGAGCATTAGAAGGAAGTAATAAATTAAGCCGTTTTTTGGGTAATGTCGCAGTAATAAAAGAGGGACAGTAAACTCTCCGAATTAACTACAAAGCGATACCAAAAATGCACGGGATTCGTTAATTTTTGATCACGCACATCTAACGGTCTAATCGGGTGCATGCACAGAAAACTCGAGAACTACTTACGCAATTTCCATCTAAAGCAAAGCGTAAGACAAGGACAGATGCATAGATTTTTTAGGGTATATAAAGAGGACCCAGAACAGACACAGCCACTCCTAGTTTTTCATCTGAAGCTTTCGTAAGGCGGAGCTCTGCCAGTCAACTCTTTGATTTTTATCCGAGGGCGTGGTTCTCCTACACGGACTTTAAAGAAATACGCATTCAAAATCAAGAGAGATCTTGTATTCGAGAATCGAGACGCATCGTTGGTATCTACGAGCCTTAGTCAAGGATCTACGACTTCGACATCTGGCAATCATCGGACTCCGAAAGCATACGTATCTAACGTCGACGCCCGCAGGTCTAGCAGGACATTATCAAGCCATTTGCGGATTTGCGGAGCCTTAGGTGGACCTTCGTTCCTCACCGTATATATATATATATCTATATATATTTGGGTACTTAAGGTATATTCTTTTCGGCTATCTATACGCTTGTAATATTTGTAAAGGCAAACCTGATATTTTATGATATTTCAATTACTGAACCAACCGTTTTCTCTTATAACAATTATTATTTGGAACTGTAATTTATTTATAATTATTTTTCTTTGCATTGCATTTTATTTGCAATATATATTGTTTGAATTGCAATTTACTGAATAATTCATGTTTTCAACGGCAACAATTTTTAATTTAAACTGCATTTATTTATAATAATTCTTATCTCGATTATTAATTATTAATGTTTATAATAAAATAACATTGTGTATATTTCATTCTATAATTTGTTAACGTGTTCGCCGTACAATTGTTTATTTAATCAAAATTAAAATTGTTATTTGACTTAAATAATTTTATGCAATTGTAAATAAAATAGTGTAATTTTATGTGTGTCTTTGTCCATTAAAAAGCTAGAAGAATTTGGTTAGACATGTTCAGTTAAAAGAAAACAGTATATTATTATGTTAACAAATTTAAATAAATAATGCATGATAAATACAAATAAAAAAATATATTATTTTATTAGCCCACATTATATCCTACATCTCTACTCTCAAAATAACTTCGTTCGCTACTCCCGGAGACGTAAGGCTAGTCATAGTCAAACAAGAGCAAAAGGAACGCGAATGGTTTATTAACCAGTTGCCTTCTTGTAACATTTTTATAGTGATTGATACAAGTCTGGACGTGACAGAGGGAAAAAAAATTGTTTAATAGGTATAAAAATGCTTTGGGTAACGCAAAGCTTTAACTAATAATATGCTAGTGGAAATGCAATAAAACTTCAAATTAATATGCAACAAGCAATTATCTATTGCCAAGAAGGCAAAACGAATTTTACTAATTTATTAGTTCCGTTAAAGACAAGCAAAAATGCAATTAAATGTTATCTTTAAAAAAAAATAATAAATGCAAATCATAGGCAATCAAAAATAGTGTGCGGCCATATATGTACACTGCCAGTCACTTACTTTTACCCCCCCCCCCTGGAGCAAAATAGGATAAAGTTTAAAGTTTTGTATCTTTGAAAGATATCATCGCACAAAAACCAGTCGCAGACCATTTGAAAGCTTATTTTAATACCTTTCGATTCGCCTGAGTCACTTATATAAAATACTATTTTTTGAAACTATTAATTGGCAATAAACTAGTTTCAAAAAACGAATTTTTGGACACCTTTTTGAATTCAATGCAGTTTTCAAAAGATTGACGAAACCAAAAAGTTATCCAGATAGATTTTTAGCTTTTTTCAACAGCTTTCGACTGGTTTTATTTTCATTTTTGTAACTTTATTTTAAACAAAGTTACGGTAGTTTTTGCTCGAAAATAGCCTTTTTTTAAAATCTAAATATATTAAAAACTTTTATAGATTGTAACAGTTTGGTTGCCGCACGGATGTTTATTTTAATATCCGTATTTAAATAAACATATTTTTCCCGCGATGCGGCGACGGTTCCCTGTCCGTTCTACCAAATCTGTTAAATGTTAGTCTGAAACCGAGTTACTGTTTCAGATAACAACCAGGTAAAATTCAAATTTGAAATTGACCGCGAAACAGGGATATCGCGTCGAACACTTGTCAACCAGAAATATACGAGCTTTTAGGATTACGGAAGGAATCGTACGTGGGTTAAATTCAATTAATCGAACACCGGATTGAATTCTAATAATAATATGAATTTATTGAAATAAACTCTGCATTGACTTCTCACTCAGCTGATATCTCAAGGGCTCCCCGAGTGCTGTTCGCCCTGTACGTGGCCTCCGGATAGCTAGGTGGTCTCCTTGACTTCTGGGTGACTGATTGCTCCGTTTCAGTTCAAGCGTGTACAATATTGTGCTCGGTGTTAGGAGTGTTTTATAGAAGTTTTAGGGTAAATATATATAGAAGTAGGTAGGTGGGAATGTGTATGCTCGCTTAGGTAGGTTGCATTCTATATAGGTGCTCGTTTCGCCCCATGACAGGTACACTTGCCTTGTCACAAAGTGTATATGGGACGATACACTATTAATGTTTCATTTATTTATTATACACTGTATTTAATTACACAGCCACACAAAAAAAATGTCAAAACCCACGGACCATACCATATATACATTATGTTTTTGAGGTCGCTGATTCCGAATCCGTGGTCCATTTGACTCCATCACCTCAGGGTCAAGGTCAGGTCAAGGTCAAATTTACAAAATTAACGGCAACCAAGGTTTAACAGTATGCATATATGTTTTTGAGGTCGCCGAATCCGAATCCGTGGTCCGTTTGACTCCATCACCTCATAGTGAAGGTTATTTGAAGGTAAAATCGACAAAATTCTTGTAAAACAAAACAAACTTCATGCCATTTATTTTTCCTTACTATACCTTACACGTTTTACGTTTTACCTTTTACGTTTTTTCCCATTAGTTTTACAATCTCTTTTCAACATCAAGTTCCATGTTACAGTACAACAACAGTAGTTCCATGATAAACATTGAGAAAGCTGCATGACTTAGCTTAAAGGAAGTTACTGAAAACTTTTTGTGTAATCGCAGAAGCCCAAATTACAAAGTAATTGTATCTAAAATGGTTAATAACTATGGGAATATGGGTTGCCTAATGAATTACAAACTACATTTTCTGCACAATCACTTGGATAGTTTTCCTGAAAACTGTGGCGATTATAGCGAAGAACAGGGAGAGCGTTTTCACCAAGATGTTAAAATAATGGAGAAGCGTTATCAAGGTAGATGGGATGCTAGTATGCTGGCTGACTACTGCTGGATGTTGAAAAGAGATTGTGAAACTACTGGCAAAAAACGTAAAAGGAAACCTCTGCACCGATCATTTGATGAGAAACGTGTAGGTATAGTAAGAACAAATAAATGGCATGAAGTTTGTTTCAGAATGTACACCCTTCAGGGTTATAATAAAATCCACAATGACGATTTAAAAGGGTTAAATCCAGGTTGTAATAAAATTAACAACCTGGATTTAACCCTTTAAAATCGTCATTGTGGATTTTATTTTGGCATGAAGTTTGGTTTGTTTTACAAGAATTTTGTCGATTTTACCTTCAAATAACCTTCACTATGAGGTGATGGAGTCAAACGGACCACGGATTCGGAATCAGCGACCTCAAAAACATATATGTATACTGTTAAACCTTGGTTGCCGTTAATTTTGTAAATTTGACCTTGACCTGACCTTGACCCTGAGGTGATGGGATCAAATGGACCACGGATTCGGAATCAGCGACCTCAAAAACATATATATATATATATATATATATATATACTGTTAAAGCTTGGTTGCCGTTAATTTTGTAAATTTGACCTTGACCTGACCTTGACCCTGAGGTGATGGAGTCAAACGGACCACAGATTCGGAATCAGCGACCTCAAAAACATAAGGTATATATGGTCTGGTCCGTGGGTTTTGACTTTTTTTTTGTGTGGTTGTGTTATTATACACTGTATTTAATAATTGATTCAGTTTTCTTAATTTATTAATTAATTAAAATGAAATAAGAAAAAATGTGACTATGACTGTTTTTTAATTTCTATAAGAATTGGCACTTTGACAAGTTCTAAACGCAATGTGACAATCCCAAGTTTAGCACCTAAAAATTGAAACAAATATATCTCCAAAATGTGTGCTTAGATAATTAAATTGGCATTTGTTAATCCTATAACCTACATTTTGACAACGTCAAAATCGAATTTCTTATCCAAAAGTCTAAAAAAAAGCTTCGAGTAATACCCTTCTAATGGTTTGTAGCTTGTAGTTGGCCTATAAGCCTATCAAAAGTTAAGGTAGTTTTTAAAAAAAGTTTATAAATGTATATATATACATATATATATATATATACTATAATTTAATGTTGTTGTGAAACATTATTGACAAAGAGACAAAATAATCAAAGGGCGCCATAGCGCCCGTCGCAAGTATGGGCACGTAAGCCTTATATACAGGTAATTCAGTACTTATATTTTACCTTTCATAACCATTTATTATGTACTAATTATTTTTATGAAATCTATGGAACATTGCTTTGCCTATTTATTTATCTTCTGTTTACAACAAATTTTGTCCAAATTCATTCACGCATCATTAAGAAAAGCCGCGACAAAGAAATTCTCCATTTTGATATATATAGTCAACTTGAAACAAAAAGAGATAGTAATAGTATGGGAAATCCATAAGATAGAAAGAGATACAATGCTTCCCAGCCCGTGAGAGAACGCGTACAGAAGCAAAAACATATAGAAAAAGTTAAAACGTGGCCGTGAGAGGCAGCTAGTTTCAGGTGAATACTTTTGTCACAGCTGAATCGTCTGGCCGATTTTGTGTGAAAAGTTATGAATTAAAATAAATTATTTACGTAACTATTTCCAACACCTCACATTATTCCGTTTCGGTATTTTTTATTGTACGTTAATGCAGATACTATTGCAAGGTAAATACTTCATATTGGCCCATATCGTATACGAGCATGTCGATCTTTGACATCTCGACGAGAAAAAGAGTGTATGTGAGAGAGAAAGAGAGAGTGAGAGGGAGAGGGAGGGAGAGAGAGAGAGAAAGAGAGAGAGAGAGTGAGAGACAAACATTGATAAAATTCTCACCATGAAAACAATGTTTTCTTTTTTATGTATAACTTTTTTAAATCTTAAATTGTAATATAAGAATTGTACAAAAAATAAATGTATATTATTGCATTATATTAATTATATTTATTATATTATTATTTAATTTTATGTGTTTGCTTCAAGTTTTATATTATTTAAATGGATTTATGGTTGTATTTTTATAATAAATCGCTCATGACATCTCAATGTTTTCACATTGACTAAAATAATTTAACAAACAATATAGTATAATTAAGTGGATGCTTTATCGTTCTCTATCCTAATTAAAGTTACTGAATAATTATTTTATTTTCTATATAAAGCCAATATATGTGTTCGATACTTTGCAACTACATAATATTTAATAATAATATGGACTATAACACATATAGGATGATATTCTTTCCAACTTTAAGTGAAGTGTTTGTTTAATAGTTATACCCGGTTGAAAGTAACCAATAAAATCCAATGAAAATTCTTTACAAATTTCGTTGGTTGATACTGTAATTTACTAGCGTAGATTTTTTTATCGGTTTACATCGTATTTTACAAACGAACTTAAAACCACTTATTATTTAGAAAATTTTGATTGGTTCTGATTGTGAAATACAGTTATGAGTTATATTGGTTTTTATAAGTTTATTTTTTTTATTGGTAGGCATCATAGCAATTACATTGACTCATTTTATAAGTAAATATGTGAATTTTGAAGAAACTGATGTTGTTAGAAGATAAAGGTTTTTTCTGGCATATTAATTATTGGAACATTATAGTTATTGTAAGATATAGTATTTTGTTGGATTTTCCTTATTAATATTACAAGAGACCGTATAAGTAAAATCAGTAGAAATTTTGTTCAGAAACAATACAATGTTTCTAGTTGCAAATTCTTGGGATTTTACAAGAAAAAACTTAAACAAAATTTTGTTTACTACAAAAATCGATAACAAGGAATTTATTGGATGTTACAAGTATTTCTTGGTGCAAAAACTAGTAACATCTGATTTAAATATAATTTCACTGTATTTTATAAGCAAAAACTAGTTATATGATTTCGTAAATTATTTGGTTTTTCTGACGCACAGATATTTGGTATTACATACGTAAATACAAGTTTAAATAAACAAACACTACATTGTTCAAGTTCAAAATTGTTCGGTTTATATAAGAAATAGCTTATGAAATGTTTAAGAAATTTATATGTTCACATCATGTTTAAGTCAATGTCTATAAAATGGGATTTTATATGTAAATTCAGTTATACATTTTTTAACTTGTAGAATACGGTTTATTGGTTAATATTGCGTTTTACCAACCAAGATATATTTACCGGTCGATATTATAATTTACAAGCATAATTAGAACCTCTTTATATTTGGAACATTTTTATTGGTTCTAATTATGAAATTCAGTTATAAATTATATTGATTTTTATAAGGTTATTTTCCTTTATTATAAATATGAGGTATTACATTCTAATTATATTATAATTTTAAGCTATTCAGAACATAATCTTTAATACATATACTTGTAATCCATTACGTGTATATAGTGTTGTAAGTATTATTTTATCAAATTAATCATTTTTCATTCTAGGTTAAAAAAAGATTATGTTTACCCAGAAAATCTTAGCTAACATTACTTTTTTAATTTATTAATTTGTTACAAAGTAAATACTTAACTTTGAATTTGGGTCGAATTTTTCATATTCACGATTTAACATTGGTACAGCTCGGCATAGCGTAGCGCGGTCTTATATGTACATTATCTCTTATAAAGAAGATCTGTCAAGTCTTCAAAATTTCCTTATGAAAAATTTTTGAACAAACGTAAACCGATCCATGCGGAAATTATAATAGCTAAAAGAAATAATTAAAAATGGTAAAAAATAATAGTTAGAAAAGTTTATATGTTGTCCAAATTTTGGCCTTTATAAGTTTGTCTAAAAGATACTAATTTTTATTTGTACAAAAGAAGAAATATTTATATGTAAAAAAAAAAATAACTGACAATAACCAAAACTAAAAGTTTTAGTAATAAGTATTACAAAAAATTTTAATGCTACTATTTGCTATTTCATACAACGTGACTATTTAAGCTTATAAATCAATAATAAAACTGATTAAGAATTTTTTATAGTATTTAGCTATATTAATTTATCATTTCCAAAAAATTTTTTAGTTTCCTAAAAGTAATAACTAATAAATTTTCTGTGAGATATTAAATTTAAAACATTGTAATCGCTATTAATTTTTAAATAAACAATGAATCCGAATTTTTAAAAAATCTCTCTAGATTTAACACTCTTACTTACTCTAAATATCATAGAAAAATTTTTTTAACAATTTTTATTACTGTGAATGTAGTATGCTCTGAATGTCTTGAAATTATATTACTATATATATCTATATAACTATAAGTATAAATAATCTAAGATCCTCATACAACAAAAAATAATCTTATAAAAACTAATATTATTTAAAACTGAATTTCACAATCAAAACCAATCAAAATATTTCAAATAAAAAGAGATTTTAAGTTCAATTGTAAAATACGATATAATCCGGTAAAAATATGTTGGCTAGCAAATGACAATATCATACAATAAAATGTACTCTACAAGTTAAAAAATGTATTGCTGGTATTATTTCGTCGCTTCCGAATAAAAGGGTCGCATCTCAGCGGCCGGTTCGAAAAGGACGTATCTCAGCGTCCGGTTAGAAAAGGTCGTATCTCAGCGGCCGGTTTGAAAAGGTCGTACCTCAGCGGCCGGTTAGAAAAGGTCGTATCTCAGTGGCCGGTTGGAGAAGGTCGTATTTCGCGGGCTAAATTTTTTTTCTTAAATTTAAGTTGGCAACATTGACAAAAATCTTGTTGCATTAGATTTAACATGCGAATAAATTATAAATACTGTACGAACACACATATATTTGTGTGTTTATATATATATATATATATATACTAGGGGGGCTTAGCCCCCCTGCGCGCTTCGCGCGCCAACCCCCTATTTTTAATTTCGAAAAAGGTTTTTCGTAATTAATTTATTTAAAATAATGTTTTAAATTGTATTATTTTTTCACTACCATGAACACCTTAAAAATTAAACAGATTCATACAACACCTTGGAGGTATTTCTATAGTTATTATAATTTATAAATAAAAGTTTACCAAAATTTAGTGTAATGAAATCAGAATAAAAATAATAAAAAAAATAGACATATTAAATGTTAACTGTAAATTTTAAACTATATGAATTCTTATAAAGCTTAAATTTATATTTTAATAATTATAAATGTTAATGAAAAATTAACTTACCAAAAATAGTAAAGTACATATATACCTACTAAATTGTAGTATTTTAGTTAACAACTTATTAACATTTTGGATTATTTTAAACCGTTATAAATAGAAATTCACCTTCTAAAATTAATTTATTTAATGACGAACGATCATCGCCAAAAGTTCTATGTCATTAATATTTTGTACTTTAATAGTAATAAAACTTTCTTCTTAATTAAATTAATTTTTGTATTATTTTTAAAGAATTATTTATAAAATTTTAGCGCTATATAAATAAAAACCTGTTTCTTCCATTTCTCCCGTGATTCGTAATTTGCACTCTATTTCAAAATTTGCGTTTTAATCCATAATTATATCCAATTTATTTTTACTATGCAGAGCCCAAATATTTATTTTGATTATTATAAACAAATTCATTTCTTAAATATCCTTCTATTTCTAATAAATACATACTTGTTTATTTAAAATATTGTGTTATATAAATATAAATTATCTACACACTTATATGTCCATACAATTTTGAAATATTAATTTAAAAAATATTTAAATTAAATGCTCCTAAATTAATAGTTTTTGAAAATCTATTCAAATGTAATTCGTATTTTATATTGCCACTGTTAAAATTTGAATTTTCTCTTGCCTATACTGTTTATAATAGAATTATCTTAAAAATGCAATAATTAATATATATAATTTTTAACTTATTGTATATTTCACATATAGATATTTGGAAAAGTGTATGTTATACTTGATTAATATTTATTTAATCTTCAAACAATTTTGCATCTGTATTTAAAGCATTACATTGCATTTTAGATCCGTTATTATTATTGGGTATACGTTTAAAAATTTTATGAGTTTTATGAAGAATGAGTAGACAAATACACATTCTTTCAAGTTATGTTCACAACTTTTTTTTGCGCACGGAAAAAATACGTATATTATGCATTCTTGAAAAAACAATTATAAAATATATATATATATATATATATATATATATTATATAATATTACGCCGCACGCACACACACCACACACATACATACATAGGTATACATATATATGGTCTATCTCACGTCAAGTGCTACGATGAAAATTTTAAATCACTCCAAAATTTGAGAACAGGCTGGAAACATCTTCCAGAACATACAAAAAAATTTAAGTGTTAAAATAATTTGCTTCAGAGTTATTCGACCATGAAAAGTGGAAATTTTTCAATTTATTAGAAAAATTTCTATTTTTAAAGCCATTTATCTCAAAATCTGTTGATTTTTTTGAAAAACATTACAACAACTTTTGTTTAAATTAATCTTTAGAACTTATCTACCCTGGTTACTTCTTAATTTTAAAATCTCGAAGAGATAGAAATGGCTTG
The DNA here is from genome assembly GCA_026168455.1 of Theocolax elegans. NCBI lineage: Eukaryota > Metazoa > Arthropoda > Insecta > Hymenoptera > Cerocephalidae > Theocolax > Theocolax elegans. The sequence continues at coordinate 58,050,579 of CM047425.1, forward strand.
GGTTAGCTTATTGGCCAAGACCGCTGTTGTAAGTATTGCCTCATAAACCTCATCAAATCACTAATTTTCACGTATTTTAGGACATAACTTACACCAAAGGTGTAATATATATAATATATATGGGGTATTCCACGTGAAGTGGTCCGATCAAAATTTTAAATCACTCCAAAATTTGAGAACAGGCTGGAAACATCTTCCAGAACATACAAAAAAAATTTAAGTGTTAAAAATAATTTGCTTAAGAGTTATTCGACCATGAAAAGTGGAAATTTTTCAATTTATTAGAAAAATTTCTATTTTTAAAGCCATTTATCTCAAAATCTGTTGATTTTTTTGAAAAAACATTACAAACAACTTTTGTTTAAATTAATCTTTAGAACTTATCTACCCTGGTTACATTTCTTAATTTTAAAATCTCGAAGAGATAGAACACCCGGACATATTGAATATCCAAAAACGGCTACCACACCATAATCGATTTTAATCTAACACCTCTCAAAAGTTCACATTTTTCGCGAGCTTTCGAATGGCTTGGGTTAGCTTATTGGCCAAGACCGCTGTTGTAAGTATTGCCTCATAAACCTCATCAAATCACTAATTTTCACGTATTTTAGGACATAACTTACACCAAAGGTGTAATATATATATAATATATATATGGGGTATTCCACGTGAAGTGGTCCGATCAAAATTTTAAAATGCACCAAATTTTGAGTACACTTTGCCAATTTTTTTGCAGAATACAGAAAAAAATTTTTAGGTACTGGAATTTATTAGCTCAAAAGTTATTATAACCTCAAAAAGTGAACTTTATTCAGTTTTTTTCAACACCAGCTGGGTTATCGCTATTTAACTCAAAATCTATCAACTTTTACTATACAAATATTCGTTGCTAATTATGTGTAGAATTTATCCTTCTGGGTTAGAATTTCTAATCTTAAGGTCAATGTTACATAAACTACATGTCAATATTCAACTTAAAAAAGTGTAAGTTCGCCGCAATTGATTTTTTTATCCAAAAGTCTAAAAGAAAGCTTGGAGCAATACCTTTCAAATAGTCTGTAGCTTTTTATGACCTTCAATTCCGTAAAAAGTTATGATAATTTAAAGAAAGACAAAAAATTCACAAAAATTAACATGGTATTTCCCATTTAAATTTTTAAAAAAATTTGGTGTTTGTGTGTTCAAAAAATGTGATCTTTGGAGCGGTGTTAGATCAAAATCGATTGTGGCGTGGTCGGCTTTTTTTGATATTCAATATTTCCGGGCGTTCTATCTCTTCGAGATTTTAAAATCAGAAATTGTAACCCAAGTAGATAAGTTCTAAAGATTATTTTGAACAAAAGTTGTTTATAATGTATTTTTAAAAAAATCAATAGATTTTGAGATAAATAGCTTTGAAAATAATAATTTCTCTAAAAAATTGAAAAATTTCCATTTTTCATGGTGGAATAACTCTTAGGCAAATTATTTTTAACACCTCAAATTTTTTTTCTATCTTCTGGAAGATATTTCCAGTCTGTTCACAAAATTTGGAGTGATTTCAAATTTTCATCGTACCACTGATGTGAAATAGCCCATATATATGGTAATGAACAATTAACTTACCAAAAATAGTAAAGTGCATATACTTCATTGTAGTATTTAGTAAAAACCTATTAAAATTATAGATTATTTGAAACGGATTTAATAGAACTTTACCTCCTAAAATTAATTTATTTAAGTCATCGCCAAGAGTTCTACATGTCATTAATATTTTATGCTTTAAGAGTAATACAACTTTCTTCTTAATTAAATTAATTTTTGTATTAGCTTTAAAGAATTATTTATAACATTTTAGCGGTATATAAATAAAAACCTGTTTCTTCCATTTCTCCCGTAAATCGTAATTTGCACCCGCTTTCAAAATTTGCGTTTTAATCCATAATTATATCCAATTTATTTTTCCCTTTAGTTACAGAGCCCATATATTTATTTTAATTATTATAAACAAAGGCATTCCTTAAATAACCTTTTGTTTCTAATAAATACATACTTGTTTATATAAAATATTGTTTTATATAAATATACGTAATCTACTTACTTATATATCCATACAATTTTTAAATTTTGATTTGAATAATATTTAAATTAAATACTACTAAAATAATAAATTTCAAAAAATTTTTGAAATGTAATTCGTATTTTATATTGCCTCTGTTAAAATTTGAATTTTCTTTTGCCATTACTGTTTATAATAGAATTTTCTTAAAAATTCAATAATGAATGTATTAATTTTTAATTTATTGTATATTTCACATATAGATATTTGGAAAAGTGTATGTTATACTTGATTAATATTTATTTTATCTTCGTAAAATTGTGCATATTTTTAAAAACATTACATTAAATTTTAGGTCCGTTTTTATTTTATGAGTTTTATCAGGAATAAGTAAACTAATACACATTCTTTCAAGTTATATTCACAACTTTTTTTTGCGCACGGAAAAAATACATATATTATCTATTCTAGAAAAAACAAATAACACGTACACACACACACGCACACACATACACACGCACACTTCTGGGTTAGAATTTCTAATTTCAATGTAAATTTTATATAAAATACATGCCAATATTCAACTTAAAAAAAGTGTAAGTGCGCTACAATTGATTTTTTATCCAAAAGTTTGAAAGAAAGCTTGGAGCAATACCTTTCAAATAGTCTGTATCATTTTTATGGCCTTCAGTTCTGTAAAAAGTTGTGAATTATCTTAAAAATGCAATAATTAATGTATTTAATTTTTAACCCATTGTATATATCACATATGGATATTTGGAAAAGTGTATGATCACACACACACACACTCACACACACATACACACACATACACACACTCACACACAAATACTCACATACACACACACACACACGCACGCACGCACACGCACACACACACATATATATATGACATATATATATAACATATATATGACATATATATATAACATATATATGACATATATATATAAAACATATATATATATGTTGAATTCTGAATTCTTAGACACGGCGGCGGCGGCTGCGGCGGCGGCGAAATATTTATATATTATAGAGAGATATATGGGTATAACTGTGGGAATACATTTTAGAGATATTCAGTAGTCCTCTTGAATTTCTAGTTTTTTCGGGGCCATTATTTTAAATTACAGAGAGTCAAAATTGACATGTTAGCACTTTTTGCATTCTATGCCCATTTTCATGTATTTGTAGCTCCCAGGGGATGCATTTTTTACTAAAAACATAAATATGACTTTTTTTGTAAAATTTTCTGAATTTTTCATAAAAAATACTTTTAAAATCATAAATGTATGCTGTCACACTCTTGTAAGCCGTTTAAACCTTAAATACTGAAAACCAGCAATTCTGCTCCGGACTCTGAAAACCTAATGCTGTCTAAAAGATGTCTTTTTATAGTCAGAAACTGGCTATAAATTTCCAGAGTGGGTCTAAATCATTAAGAGGTTTCGGCACGAGATAATTATGTTAATAAAGACTGGTGTTTTCTTAATAAGGATATAGGAAAATATTCAGTAATTGGTAGATTTGTTTAATTTTATTTAATATTTTTCATAATAGCCAAATTTTTTAAATAAATATTGTGATGTGTTTTTTTTCAGTAGCTGCTGCATATTGTAAGATACGGGTTTGTTTGAGGTGGCTTTCTTCATTCTTTTACAACAACACATCCATTTTTGTTGTATGCATACGTACAAGGTAAACATTGTAATTATTATTAATTTTAATATAACTATAAAGAGTGTTAAATATGTTTTAGCAACAATTACGTCACCCAATGTATATTGCTCTCTTTGGTCTTTATTCAAATGTTACAAAAATACGGCTTTCGAGATTTTTTCAAATTACTCTATCTCTTTATGTGTGGCTTTGATTGTAAAAAAATAGTATATATTAAATATTATATATTAGAATATTATTATAATATTATATTATTATTAATTGTATTGGTAATCAAATTTGATTGGTAGATTGGTAGATAAAAACAATTTTTTTCTGGCTATATTTTGATTAAATGTATTGTGTATCAAATTGAATAACTTTCTAGGATTGTTGCCTGTATAATAAAAAATTATAATTTACAGGATATATCCAATATAAAAATATTATATTGTTTGCGCGGCTTCAGTTATATCTATTAGTCGCATAATGTGGTGTCTATTACCATATTTTTGTAAATAAATTATAATGTTTATTGGCATTAAGGGGCCAATACACTGAAAATTGGTAAAATAAATTAAGACTATAAGTATTGTTATAAATAAGTGCATTTTTGCTATCTAAGTTATATTTACTTGGTACTATAATAACTGAAATATTTTGATCTAAATGCTCCATACATTGGAAAAATGCTTTTTAAGCTAAAGCGCAAAGTACACCTTTGACCAATGAACCAATTTTGATCTAATATCTCTTTTTTGTAGCTAAACGTGTCCTTTACTACTGAAGCTATTCAAAATACGATATTTCTAAATCCTAAATTGTTGTGTTAAGGAAAATTAAAAATTTTCCAACTGTTTTAAATTATTGAAATTTTGTGTAATTTTTTACATTTATTTTACTCTACAATTTAGGATCTAGAAATATCACATTTTAAATAGTTTTAATAGTAACTGATATGTTTTAGATACAAAAAAGGTATTATTATCAAAATTGGTTCATTGGTCAACAATGTATATTGCACACCAGTTCAAAGTGCATTTTTCCAGTATACAGAGGATGATAGAGATGGTAGGTGGTAATTCTTTCAATGTGTATAATTGTAAGTAAATATAACTTGAATAGTTAAATATTTGAAAACTATGATTTTATAATTCATTTTAAATTTTTAGAGTATTACCTCCTTAATAAAAGCTTTTTTAGTGCTGATTAGAAAATTATGAGGTAGCGATTCATTACCTTACAGTCAATCGTATAATTAACATGTTTTTCAACAATATTCGGACTATAGAAGATATACATATGCGTTGGCTCTGCTCATTAAATTTCCGTATTCTAATCGGCATTAAAATTTGACTGAAAATTCTGCGTAAACGAGTAATTAATTATTAATTCCTTATTAATATTTATAATTTAATCACAAAGAAAGCTATAGACAAAGATATAATTTGAAAAGTTATAAATTAAAATAAGAGTAACTGTATGCGTATTATGCAATACTTGCGAAAAACTAAAAATAGATTAACACTTGAATCTCAAATTTGACTGAAAATTGTGCGTAAATAAGTAACTATAATTACTTTTTCATTATTATTTATAATTTAATCAGTGAGCGAAACTGGAGATAAAATATAATTTAAACAGTTAACGATAAAAATAAGCGTTACCCTATGTAATACGCAATACTTGCAAAAGACCAAAAATAAATTAATTTTTTGTACGATATATTTAATTATCGTTATTTTAAATATTACGCTACCTTTTTTACTTAAAATAACAATTTGTTATATTATATTGATTTATGATTTATCACGCCGATTGTTAAGGAAATTTGTAACCTTCAATATTTTAAACACATGTGTACTACACGAGCAAATCATATTAACATTTCACTTGGTTTCACAACATCCGGCCATCGCTTCTTTTTACACAAAGGAAATTGCAAAATTTGCAAAAATTGTACTAAATATGCTTATTATCAAATAAATTATTCATTTGTTAGAAACAACTGTCAATTTTTAATAAAATTGGTAGTAACATTCATATTAATTTAAATAAAAAAATAGAGTTCTTAGATTTATACTGAATAATTTAAACCCATGAAGAAATGGTAGCAAAAATAATTAATAACTTCAATTCTATATATTCGCTGGAAAAAACCATCAATGTGTAATAAAATTAATCGTAACATACACATCAATTCAAATTAAGAAGAATGAGTTCATCGGTTTATACTAATAAGCATATTGCCAATATATTGCTGCTTGATAGGAATATATTGGAAATACATTGCTAATATAGCGCTAAAGCACACTTGCCCAAAGGTTCCCAATATGTTGGCAACAGTTGATAAATTATTTATTTATTATTATAGTGATAAATAAGGTTTAAATTTATAACTTGACTTAGCTAGAATCGGGTAAATTAAAAAAAAAATAAAAACAAAAGTTTGCCATCCCCGGGAATTGAACCTTCAATCTTTAGATACAAATGCTTGCTCTTTACCACTGAACTATTTTGTTATTTTGATTTTCAACAGTTAATTTCAGGCTATAAAGACCAATTGAGAAATCGTTTGATAAATTTTCTAAGTCCAAACTTTATAAATACAAATTAAAATTAAATTCAAATTAAATTCAAATAAATTAAATTTATAAAATTTGGACTTAGAAAATTTATCAAACGTTTTCTCAATCGCTCTTTATAGCCTGAAATTAACTGTAACAATCAAAATAACAAAATAGCTTAGTGGTACAGAGCAAGCATCTGGATCTAAAGATTAAAAGTTCAATTCCCGAGGATAGCAAACTTTTTTTTTCAATTTTTTTAATTTACCCGATTCTAGCTAAGTTAAGTTATAAATTTAAACCTTATTTATCACTATAATAATAAATAAATAATTTATCAACTATTGCCAACATATTGGGAATCTTTGGGTAAGTGTGCTTTAGCGCTATATTCTTTTTTTTTTATTCTCTTTGCTCATCACCCCGTATACCCATTAAACGGGTTTTTACAGGGACACCCCTACCACCTATGTGTGGGGGTGAAAACATTCCAATTTTTCCCATCCCAGTCCCCACCGTCTCGCATTCGCCCGGGGTTATGCCCGTGACGAAGGGAAAACCTTATAGGAAAACCTTCCACGAGATGGCCGGTGTATTGAAACATTCTGTTTAGATGTTCAGGCCACCTTGCGTAGACCCAAACACCGAAACCAAATGTTCCACACCTTCCGCTCACGTTGTGAAGTGTGGAGAAACACCTAACCGATCCCGAAAGCCGCACAAGAATAGTGTCACCCATCCAAGTGCCAACGGCACTCAGTGCTGCTTAACTTTCGTGATCGGCCGAGGTGCGTTTCCGCCACTCCGCCAACGTGTCGGTTGCTCTAGCGCTATATTATTAATGTATTACCAATATATTCCTATCAAGCAGCAATATATTGGCAATATGTTTGCAATAGCTATTTCCAATATCTCTGCAATATCATCTTGGCAATAGTTTATATTTTTACGCGGGTAATATCGTATAAGTGGAAAAGAGCATGAATCCTAATGAAAGTTCTAGTCCAACACACATGGAAAAACTATTACGATCTCACTAATAAAGTGTAGCAATAATGCTTATCAATTCCATTCTTTATTCGCCAGAAAAAACCATCGATTTGTAATAAAATTGATCGTAATATACACATCGATTCAAATAAAAAATAAGGTGAGTTAATATAGGTTTATACTAGCTAGAAATAGTGAAATATAATGCCGTGTACGCGGAAAAAGAGCACAAATTCTAATAAAAATTCCAGTTCACCGTACCTGCAAAATCCATTTTAATCTCCTTAATAAATTGTAGTAAAAACTTATTAATTCTATTATATATTCGTTAGAAAAAACCATGAACTTCTGATAATATTAATCGTAATATACACATCGATTCTAATAAAAAATAAGGTGAGTTAATAGGTTAATACTAACTAGAACAAATAAAATGGAATACCGTGTATGCGGAAAAAGAGCATGAATGCTAATGAAAATTCCATTCCAACATACCAGAAAAAACCATATTAATCCTATGAATATATTGTAGCAAAAATACATATCAATCTCATTAATCATTCATTAGGAAAAACTCGAAATAACTGATTAAACCAAAATCTGGGAGTCTTAAAGTTCCGTTTTTTCTTCCAGTAAATGCAGGTAAGTTTAGTGAAAATATTATTAAATTTTATTAGTTTTTTCCCTTTAATTACTGTAAAATAATACAATTTTATTAGTTACTAGAAAAATCTAATCAATTCTGATAAAAAACATTATCTATTTGATACTTTAATAGCATCATTAGCAATTTCTTATAAATTACAATAGAATATTTTTATAAAAAATTAATTGTGAATTATTCATAATTTTTCTTCAGGAAATGCAAATGAATACCAATACAAATTTATTTGATATTTCTTATATAAAACAATGAAATTATACATCTTATTGGTTTTCATAAGCATTTCCTGGTGCAAAAACTTATAACATGCAATCAAAAATTTTTTTTATTGGTTTTCATTGGTTTCTTTCAACCGGGATATATACTGACTTAAATAATTTAAAAGAATATTGATAAGTTATTGTTCTCTTTACTTATAGTTATTGAATATCTTTTTTAATATTTAAATAAAATCAATGTGTCAGTTGTTTGGTAAGTGTAAAAGGCATTTAATAATTTTGTAACTTTCACATGCATATAATGATTCTTATTCTAGTGCCGTGTGACCTGAATGTGTGATAGTGACACTGACTAACAATTAAAAAAACATAATGTTACATTTAAGTGGATGCTCTATCATTGTCTATCGTAATTAAAGTTACTGAATAATCATTTTATTTTCTATAAGGCCAATATATGTCTTCGATACTTTGGCAAGTGCATGATATTTAATAATTATATGAACTATAACACGTAAAGGATTATTTTTATCAATGCTGTGTAACATGAATGGTTTGATGGGTTACATTGACTAACATAATTTAAAAAAAATATAGTATTAATCAAGTGGATGCCTTATCATTCTCCATCCTGATTATAGCTGCTTTAAAACAATTTTTTTATTATTTTCTTTATAAACCCAACATATGTGTTTGATTTATTGGCAAGTGGGAAAGTCATTTAATAATTTTGTAACTTTTATAACTTTTATAGTGGTAACCTGCGTGAAAAAATTAAAGTTTATATGAACTTTATATAAATTTTAGATTTGGCTAAACTTGATAAGGGGTTGGCCAACGAGACTGAGCCGAACTTGTGCAATTGACTGTTCAAGTTTGGCGAAAGTATATCGAATGTTTAGCTGAAATTCATCCCTACTGAAAATGTATGCGCAATTAATAGCGCAAATTTTGACGCAACTTTTTGCGCAACTTTTTACGTGTCTTTATCGAGCTTTATATTTTGAAAATTTATATATATAATTTTATAATAGAAAATATCTTAAGATCTTTATTATGTGATTATCAATTGCAATTTTCAACATGAATCCAACTTTAAAAAATTTCTAATAATTTGATGAATGCAATCAAATAAAAAAAATGCATATTAATAAAGTTATATTTATTTATTTATTTAACTAAAAGCTCCAAATATTGAAAGACAAGATTTTTTGTTTTAAACTCTTACCTCGAGGTTTTTCCAAATTCAATCCTTTTCGCGCTGCTCTCGCGAGTGAACTGACGCTAGGGTTAGCTGCCAAAACAACATTGTTTCGGTTTTTTTTTCGTCGGCTAATTTATCGATATCTAACCAATTTGTCAGTACCCTTGCTAATGCGGCGCAAGAAGGACCAACAGACCAGGTTATTTTTTTCAAATCTGACAGTTTGATAAGTGCAATTGTAATCATTGTGCGTCGCCGTTTAGTGAGTAATCGAGATGACAGAGCATCATTGCGCGATCGGTGTACGTAATGCGTAATCTGGACAACGATGTCAGCATGAAAAATACGACACAAGAAAACTCATTTGGGATCAGATAAGTTTTCTCTATTTAAATTAAAAATTTTATGTTTTTAATTATGTTTTAATTAATATTTTAATATGTGAAAATAGATACTTCGTGGTTTTTTAAATTTCTTCTTTCAGGTTATGTCTTTAAAACTAAGGAAATGGACAACACTTTTCAGTAACGGATTCGAATTTTTTGGAATATATCTCCATTTTTCTAACCGATGTATTCTTACTGATGTCAGTTAAAGAAGATTTATAAATTTTTCTTTGGGTATGTTGATATCAACATTATATGACTTTATAAACCTGAACTTGCTATCACGTTGATATTGAGTTCAGCTAAACTTAGCATAAACTATATTGTATTTGTCAGTAATTGTAAAAAAACTTTATTAAAACTTTATGTGAATTTCAGCTGAACATTTGATATACTTTCACCAAACTTCAATTGCACAAGTTCGGCTCAGTTTCGTTGGCCAACCCCCTATCAAGATTAACCAAACCTAAAGTTTATATAAAGTTCATATAAACTTTAATTTTTTTACGCAGGAACTCTACAATTCTCCATCTGTATTAAAGTTACTAAACAATCATTTTTATTTTCTATAAAGGCAATATATGTGTTTAATTCTTTGGCAACTGTATAATATTTAATAATTATATGAACTGTAATGGGTATAGGATTTTTTTATTTCAAGGGTAGGTGAAATGAATGTTTTATAATTATACATTTACTTAAGTAATTTATAAAAACCATGTTTACTATGTTGGTAAGTTATTGTTCTCTTTACTTTTTTTTGGCGAATGTATAGGTTATTTAGAAATTTTGTAAATTTGATATGTATAGAATTATTTTTCTTTCAACGCTGAATAAGATAAATGTTTGATAGTCACATTGTTCAAAATAATTTAAAATGAAACACAATGTTATATTTAAGTGGATCTCTATCGTACTCCATTCTTATTATAGATGCTAAAACCATTTTTCTTGCATAAAGCCAATTTATATGAGTTCGATTCTTTAGTAAGTATATAATATCAAAATGGAATCGACAAGTGTTTCTGTAGAGAAATAATACGTTTATTTCAGAAAAGTATATGTCCTACAATTATTTGGCTTACTATATTTCTTCTTTTATTCGAACAAAACTTATCTAATACATAATCCAAACGTTAAATGTCGAAAAACACTTTCTGCGAAGGTGTAAACATTCGCGAGACGATGACATTTCGCCTAACAGACATTTCGCCTAATTTTTGAAATCTCTTTACTGGACGCAGGACTTAGACGTTTTTCAGTCAGAGAACTTTAAAAAATGTTGGCAGACATTATGCTTAAAGCGGACATTTCGCCGTTAGCAATCGCATGCATGTCCGATATTCACATATCGGAGAATATTATGATGAAAAAAATGATTTAAAAAAAATCGTATCTTCAAAACTAAATTGTCAAACAGTTTGAAAAAATTAATGACAACAAAAAAACTACATATCTAAAATTACTGTAAAAATGTAATCCATTTTAGAGACTAGTTTTGCAGCTAAAAATAAAAAACCGAAGAATATGGGTTTTCTATGTCGTACGGTTACGGGAGTAAAAGGGCTTTAATGAAGTTTCAATTTAGAAAAAGATATATCTTTTACTTACTTCGGCTTATTTTTTTGTCAGCTTATGAAACCAATCAGTTTGAAAAATATTAAAATGCCGATTCTTTGTATCGCACCCTGTATACTCTGTATAACTGAAAATCATTGTTTTCGTTAAACCTTATATAAATCTCTAAAATAATTGAATCTTATAACCTTCTAAAATATGTTAAAAAAGCATTAATATAGTATACTAGTAATATCTATTAAAGTCGTACCATTGCAGTAAAGGACAAGACAATCATTTCGATAAGTTATAATCCACATCCACGTCCACATCCACATCCACATCCACATTATATTAAAATTTTATACTGTCAAAATGACGATTTAAGTATAAATTATGTTATATTCTTTTAAATAGTTTGTAAAAATTAATTTTTTTTAATTCAATATGATCGCGGCACCCAAAAAAATAATTAGACATAGTGACTTTTTTATAGGTATTTAATTTTTTAATGTTTTTTTAAGAACTGTATTTGTAATAAATCTCCAGCAACCTTTTAAGAACCTTGCAGTATTTCTTTTATTCTAAAACCTTCTGCCTTGATCTCCATCGGAAGCGTTACAAGGTGTTTAATTACTTTTTTAAGTGGTTTAACCTCGATTATTTAACTCAATTATTTATTTCTTTATCTCGATCAGTTATAACTGAAGGTAACGTTAAGGACTGGACATCATCAACCGGAAGGGAATATTTTTTTTTTAATTTCGTAATGTGGGTTCCAGTAGATGATGCCGCGATGATCTGGTGGTAACATAGGGAACCTGGACATCTTCTACAGGAAGAAAATATTTTTTTTAGTTTCGTAATAGGCCTTCCAGTAGATGATGCCCCGTCAACCTGGAAGTAACATTAGGGACCTGGACATCATCTACAGGAAGAAAATATTTTTTTTTAATTTCGTAATGGACCTTCCAGTAGATAATGCCCCAATGACCTGGAGGTAACATTAGTGATCTAGACATCATCTACAGGAAGAAATTATTTTTTTTAACTTCGTAATGGGCCTTCCAGTAGATGATGTCCCGTCGACCTGGAGGTAACATTAGGGAGCTGGACATTATCTACAGGAAGAAAATATTTTTTTTAATTTCGTAATGAACCATCCAGTAGATGATGCCCCGACGACCTGGAGGTAACATTAGGGACCTGGACATCATATCTACAGGAAGAAATGATTTTTTTTAAATTCGTAATGAACCTTCCAAGATATATAGACATATTTATAAAATTATGATAATTTTGTTAGTAAATCAAAAGATATTATCAACATTACTAGAATGTACGATGTAAGTATTAGATCATTTCTCAGAAATTCAGGGAAATTCAGTGCATGAAGTAGATATTAAATAATATTATAATATATAATTTGATATAAAATGTGGATTTAGTTATAAATTTTCTATAATTTATTGAAAATTCGGGTACATTTATAATAAATTATCTTTAAAATGCAAAGAAATTTTTTCACATAATGCATCGAATTTTCATGAAATTTCTAAAAAAAGTCATAAAAGACATCATTTTTTCCAGTACTTTAAAAAGAAACGAACAATACGTGTATTTTCCATATTTTTTAATTAATCATTTTATGTAATGTGGTTTTGAATTTTTGTCTGTGTTTTACAGGGTTGAAAATGTCGTAATTATTAAATATATATTTATTTCTAATAAAAACGACCACATTAAAATTTTTATAAACCATTTTGCTACATTTAATGATTTCTACTAATTGTAATATAATTGTTATTAAAATGTGACAGCGATTACTCACGTAAAATAATAAATATTTAAATAAATTAATATTTTTATCGGTCTACAGTCAATTATATGGCCAGTCAGATTGCCCCTACTTATAATCACCCCCAAAGAATCTATAAAAATAATAAAAATAAAAAATAAAAAATAAAAACACTAACTGAAAATAAAAACAAATTATTAATAAAGCCATCTGACTATCACATCAGGTTTGAAAGAGCATTGTTTAGATTTTGTTCATTCATTTGATTTTAATAATGTAGAAATTTTAGAACAAAATATTATGAATAAATTTAAAAGAGAAAGTCTTGAGAATATTCACATATTCAAGAATGATAAGATTGTTAATTTAATGTTAGATGAGTCAAGTAAATTAAATAAGATTTATCATCCTATCTTAACTTAACTTTGTTTATTAGTTTATTGGTGCGAATTTATTTAGGTGTGGGTCCTTGGAGTGGGGAGGCTTTTTTGAGGGTATAAATATCGTGTGGAATAGTTTTTCATTTCAGTCCCTGATGAGGAACAGCAGCGAGCTCGAAACGTCGGACAGCATATTTGGGGTTAGTAGATTTTTTGTGCAGGGGGGCAGTCAGATTGCTTTATTAATAATTTGTTTTTATTTTCAGTTAGTGTTTTTATTTTTTATTTCTTATTTTTATTATTTTTATAGATTCTTCGGGGGTGATTATAAGTAGGAGCAATCTGACTGCCCATATAATTGACTGTTAGACCGATAAAAATATTAATTAATTTAGTTATACTACAGTGGACATAAGTAATATTTTATTAATAAATTGGGAATATTTATCATACATATTTTATTTTATTTTACTTCTTTTATTAGTTTGTATGATGCATGAAAACATGTGATGACGATTACTCAAAATAAAAATTAAATATTAGTTTGCATGAAAAATGTGATGGCGATTACTCAGCCAAATAGTAAATATTTAATATACATATTTTATTTTATTTCTATTCTTTTATTGGGTTGTATGACGTATGAAAAATTATTATGGCGATTACTCAACCAAAAAATTAAATATTTATCTTAGATATTTTATTTTATTTTTATTCTTTAAGTAGTATGTATGAAACAATATTATAGCGATTACTCAACCAAAAATTAAATATTTATTGTACATATTTTATGTGCTTTTTTCTTTAAGTAGTTCGTATGAAAAAATGATGGCGATTACTCAGACAAAATACTAAATATTTATCGTACATATTTTATGTGATTTTTTTTTTTAAGTAGTTTGTATGAATAAAGGTGATGGCGATCACTTAGGCAAAATAGTAAATGTTTATCATTCATATTTTATTTTATTTTATTTTTATTATTCTTCAAGTAATTTGTATGAAAACATGTGATGGCGATTACTCAACCAAAAAATTAAATATTTATCATTAATATTTTATTTCATTTTTATTAATTTGTATGAAAAAATGTGATGGCAATTACTGAACCAAAAAATTGAATATTCATACAAAAATTTTCTTCTTGGATTTTTCTTTTACTTGAATTTAAATTAGTTTGATTATTATTATTGTTATTGTAAGGAGATTTATTGTTAATAAATATTTTTTTTGGAATTTGGTCTTGATAATTCTATATATAGTTGTCCATGACTAAAAATAGGAGTATTTAAATGCAATCCAACATTGTTAAATTATTGACCTTCTGATTTATTTATTGTCATAGCAAAACTTAGCCTTATAGGAAATTGTCTTCTTACCATTTCAAATGGTATTTCATCTAATGATGGCTTTAAATCAATACGTGGTAATAAAACTATTTTACCAGAGTTTTTTCCTATTATTATTTCTGCAGTAATTATATATAATGTTTCATGTCTTTGATTATTAATCTTGTTCCCTTACAAAGACCATCGTTAATTTTTAAATTTCTTAAACAACTAACTATTTTGCTCCTTTTTTAAATATCAGCTTATGAGGCGGAAGTCCATTTGGAGTTAAAGAATTAAAAAATTCTGTTGATGTTTCTGTTCATTCTGTTTCATTTAATTTGTCATTTAAATCGCTTTCAATTCTATCATCACTGTAATATATATGTTCTTCTTCGTTGATTTTTTCTTATATATCATTATTAATTTACAGAACATCTGCATTTAATGGTGATAATATAACTTTGTGGGCAAGTGTTTTATCAACAATATTGATATCACTTCCAAAAATTTCTGTTATTAAATCTGATTCACAAATAAAACTTTTTGGAATCTCTCTTACATTATTTTGTAATTCAAATTTTGTTGTATTTTTGTTTTCTCCTATGTCAAGTAACCAATATTTAAATTCATTATCTGAATTTTGTAATCTTCATTCTTCCCTACTGCTAAAGGTCAGGTGATAAATCACCTGACAAGTCACCTGACAAATCACCCCAAAACGTCATCTGACGAAACTACTGAATCCACGGAAAGGAAAACTTTCTAAGTTCTAATAAAAAAAATATTTTTAGTAATAATAAAAGAAATAGTAAAAATTACGAAGTCGAGTCGTAACAAATGTTGTTCCGGGTCCAAAATCAGGGCGTCTCTTTTCGGTCACCATCGTCTAAACTGAAAAAAAGAAAATTTAAAAACACACAAAGTATCTATCTTTAATTTTTTAATTAATAATGAAAAACATATTAGATTATCATATTGAAATTTAAAAGTTTCAATTTAACCCATTAAGTCCCAAAATGACATTTTTTAATCACGGTTTTCAACGGCTGTACTATCTGATAAAAAAAGCTGTAAAAAATTTGAAAGATAGTGTTTCCGACGTAAAATTAACTGATCTTTCAGAATATGATATTCATTTTTTCAAAAAATGCACCTTTGACGAGCTATTTAGGTTTTTTTGCAAAAATAACGCGAATTTTCGAACCTCTTTTTTTTTATCGAACGTTTTCGTATTGAAATCTCATAAGGATTCTTGTTATAACTATGAAAACCACGTCAAATGATCCTAAACTTGAAGTTAAGTCATTGACAATTGTCAAATTTCATGTGGAAATACACAAAATGGCGGCCTAAAGATAGAAAAAATGTCAAAATCTTGAGGAATTTTTTACTCAAAAACGATGGACTTTAGGAAAAAATTTTATAGAATAAAAAGTTCTTAGAATTCATCAAAGAATACGCTGGAATTTTTTCAGAATTTTTCGACGACTTTATTAAATTTTCAAAAAATTTGCACTTTTGAAAAATCCAAAAAGTCGTCAAAAAATTCTGAAAAAATTCCAGCGTATTCTTTGATGAATTCTAAGAACTTTTTATCCTATAAAATTTTTTTCTAAAGTCCATCGTTTTCTAATAAACGTTCACTGAAGTCTATTTTTGTCTATTATTTACGTTTTGCTGATGACAACATTTTTATATTACTTTGAATAAGTAATATCAGTTCTATTATAATATAAATATAATTATAAGTAATATAATTACTTATAGTGATTATTTATATTATTAGTTTACCAAACTACAGCATTCTTTTATATATATTTCCTTCACAATTCATAACTGAGATATAATACTATTATTTTGAGCAGAAATTATTCTATCAATGTCTTGTTTTATGAAGATACGTCATTTGAAAGAAATTGCAATTTTATGGCAAATCTCCAAAAAACCTATTTTTTTCAATGTTCTGTATTATCGACCATGAAATTTATCAGTAATATTAAAAAACAGATAAAAATAATAAAAAAATATATACTGTAAAGAAATATTTTTTAATAAAATAATGTGAAAAAATATTGTTACATCCCATATGAAATCAGAAATAAACAGTAATACAATAACGAACCATAACGCAAAATTCGTAAATAATAGACAAAAATAGACTTCAGTGAACGTTTATTAGAAAACGATGGACTTTAGAAAAAAATTTTATAGGATAAAAAGTTCTTAGAATTCATCAAAGAATACGCTGGAATTTTTTCAGAATTTTTTGACGACTTTTTGGATTTTTCAAAAGTGCAAATTTTTTGAAAATTTAATAAAGTCGTCGAAAAATTCTGAAAAAATTCCAGCGTATTCTTTGATGAATTCTAAGAACTTTTTATTCTATAAAATTTTTTCCTAAAGTCCATCGTTTTTGAGTAAAAAATTCCTCAAGATTTTGACATTTTTTCTATCTTTAGGCCGCCATTTTGTGTATTTCCACATGAAATTTGACAATTGTCAATGACTTAACTTCAAGTTTAGGATCATTTGACGTGGTTTTCATAGTTATAACAAGAATCCTTATGAGATTTCAATACGAAAACGTTCGATAAAAAAAAAGAGGTTCGAAAATTCGCGTTATTTTTGCAAAAAAACCTAAATAGCTCGTCAAAGGTGCATTTTTTGAAAAAATGAATATCATATTCTGAAAGATCAGTTAATTTTACGTCGGAAACACTATCTTTCAAATTTTTTACAGCTTTTTTTATCAGATAGTACAGCCGTTGAAAACCGTGATTAAAAAATGTCATTTTGGGACTTAATGGGTTAAATAAACATTTTTAATACAAAATTAAAATTAAAACATTTATTTTATTAAACAAAAAGTAAATAATTCTTTAAATATATACTAAAAGAATAAAAAGCTTATCTGATTTCGATGGAGATTTTGCCTGATACCAATCGTATACATCGTATAAATCACATACTTCTGTATCTATGAGCTCGATTCTTAAACTCCAACAATAAAAAACAACTATTTTTGCGACTAGTCCCGTGAAGAACTGTTTAATTAGATGAAATACGTAGGAGAATATTTCGCGCTACGAGTGAGAGTACGTGAAGGTTAGTTGGCAAACTGAAGTTGGTTCAACAAACTTGACGTTGGTTTCTTTATGCTTATTACCTATACGTTATGTTTAGTTTAATGAATGACAATAAGAAAAACCAACTTCAGTTTGCCATCTAACCTTTGAGTAATCTCACGCGGAGAATTTCATCTCATTATGCAGTTCTTCACGGGACTGGTCGCGAAAATAGTTGTTTTTATTGTTCGAGTTTAAGAATCGAGCTCATAGATACAGAAGTATGTGATTTATACGATGTATACGATTGACATCAGGCAAAATCTCCATCGAAATCAGATAAGCTTTTTATTCTTTTAGTATATATTTAAAGAATTATTTACTTTTTGTTTAATAAAATAAATGTTTTAATTTTAATTTTGTATTAAAAATGTTTATTTAAATTGAAACTTTTAAATATCAATATGTTTTTCATTATTAATTAAAAAATTAAAGATAGATACTTTGTGTGTTTTTAAATTTTCTTTTTTTCAGTTTAGACGATGGTGACCGAAAAGAGACGCCCTGATTTTGGACCCGGAACAACATTTGTTACGACTCGACTTCGTAATTTTTACTATTTCTTTTATTATTACTAAAAATATTTTTTTTATTAGAACTTAGAAAGTTTTCCTTTCCGTGGATTAAGTAGTTTCGTCAGATGACGTTTTGGGGTGATTTGTCAGGTGACTTGTCAGGTGATTTATCACCTGACCTTTAGCAGTAGGGTTAAATTTTGTTTTAATGAATATTTTGAAAAATATGACCACACATAGCGCTTTTTTACACAAGATTCTACTATTTTGGTTCTGTTTCCGTGTCGAATTATTGGTAGAGTTTGTCTGAAGTCGCCAGATGTTGTTATTACTTTTCCTCCAAAAGGTAGATTAGTTTTACAAATATCATACCAAACCAATTGAAACCATTGATATTTCATCCCATATTATAATTTTTATATTTTTAAAAAAAAATCCTTGTTTATAATTAGGATTTATGTTACAAGTTGTTTCTTCATTAATATACAATAGTAACTTAAATATATTATGGACTCTCGTGTAAAAAAAAGAATGGGGAACGTCTGAGAAAAGTCTGGCTTATAAAGTTTTGGCAAAATCTAGCTGGTGGGACTATCCCACACTTTTTGCCAGACTTAATCTATTTTATTTTAAAAGTCTGGGAGAATTTAACCAGACTTTCGCCCGCACATTTTACCACACTCTATAATAAATTCGAAAGTCTGGTAGAATTCGACCAGACTTTCTCCCAGACTTCCCCGTCGTCGAATCTTCGTCGCACTGCATCTTTTAAACATAAAATTTATGTTGTATCTAATTATTAGAAACAATACATCCTTGACATGTTTTGAGCTATCGAACTCACAAAACCACCAGATATTTATCTATCACATAAGAAAAAAGTCACCAATGTTTTTCGTGCATCTCGCGACAACAAACTGATGAAATGGTTATGGTACAAAACGATATGAAAACCTACTTCAATTTGATGATTGTGTTTTTATCATTGGTGACTATTTTCATATGTGATAGATAAGTATCTGGTGTCAACAAAATATGTCGCGAATGTATTGTTCTATTAATTAGATACAATATAAATTTTATGTTTGGAAGATGCAGTGCGACGAAGATTTGACGAGGGGGAGGTCTAGGAGAAAGTCTGGTCGAATTCTCCCACACTTTTAAAAATTATTATAAAGTCTGGCAAAATGTGCGGGAAAAAGTCTGGTTGATTTATTCCAGACTTTTAAAATAAAATATATTAAGTCTGGCAAAAAATATGGGATAGTCTCACCAACTAGACTTTGCCAAGACTTTATAAGTCAAACTTTTCCCAGACTTCCCATACTTTTTTTTACACGGGCTGTTTCGCCATTAATTAATAAATTTGCAGTTATGCCAGTCCACGCCATTGTAATTAATGGTATTTTATGCGAAATTAAATACTGTATAATTACATTGTGTAAGTAGCTTTTACGACTTCCTCCAGGACCATCAATGAAATACAATAAATTTCCTTTGACGTTAATTACTGCATCAGTAATTATTCTGTTTTATATTATGGGGAATTTCGGCAATCGGGTTTTTTTATAAAGCATCCTATATTGATTTTTAATTATTTTGGATTATGTAGAAAGCGTTATGTGAAAATTTACATTAATTATTCAGTTTTTTTATTATGGGGTCATTTTTCAATAGTACTTTTTTGTATAGGTTCTATTACTGATTTTCAGTTATCCTGAGATTTTCATACATCGTTTGAAATAAAATTATATAAAACATTAATTCATATACTAGGATAACAGAAACTCATTAACGTATTCTCTATAAAAAGTGCTATTACCAAATTACCAATAACAAACAAATTAATAAGTACTGCTAAATAAATCAATCGATAAAATTTTGCAAAGGATATATAGATATCACATGACAATAAAAAATCAATAATAATTCCTTTATGAAAAGTGCTATTGCAATAATAATTAAACTCTATTTCATCGTATAATAATAATAATCATTAATTATTATACACATGATAATAAATCTATATGGGTACAATTTAATAAATAATAATTGAATGTAGTTAAATAATAAAATATTATTTACTTTAATTTAATATTATCTATTATATAATGATTTTTTATCGAGCAAGCGTGAGCGAGTGAGGATTTTAGCTAGTAGTATATTATGATACAAGTGTGGTATAAATAGTTTGATATAGCCGTAGCATGTAAAATCGAATGTTGAAAAGACAAAGTTTTAACTTTTAAAATTACCTATACACAATTTAATTTATTTTACAAATTATTACAAATTGAGTTTAATAACTGGTTTTCTGGCCCATTTGCCCGTAATTGTAGGAAGTGGTTGCTCCTTCCTTTTTAATTTTCTTGCAATTGCAGACTGAGAGGATCTTGATCATACCAGTAGCTGTTTCTATAAGAAATTAATAAAGTTTTAGTAACTTACGCGATACGAATTACAGCTCTTAGAATTTTAATTATTGTTTTCTTTTTCGGTATTTCTTGCAAATAATTATATGGACCTATAATCACATCACAAAGAATTATTAAAAGTTGTGTTTTTTACAATGATTTCAATGAAAGTGATTAGAGCAGGGAGCTCGATAGCGACGAAAATAAACAAAGATAGATATTCCCATCTTATACTTGTGACTCTTTTCAGTCCCTATATTCGAGATCATCGAGATCCATATAGTGGCATAAGTTGTACTTGACGGCACTGCGTGTATAAGCGCCTGAGCATAGCGAATGCGCTTAACGCCGTGTTATAAAATATCGACTGAAACTAGTGCAGTAAGTTCCGAATCGCGTACGCAGACCTACCCGCCCATTTGGGTGCATAATTGGCAAGTTCACGCACATGTTGCACAATCCTCTCTTAAAAAAGTGATGTGACGCATTTAATTCATAATCAATCGCCTACAAACGATTTAAACTATTAGTGCTCTCAACAGGCGGGAACAAATTCTTTTTGGAATGATATAATTGATGACATAATAAGGAGCGCGTTGCGCACTTGCATTTCCCAGTATACTAATAAAATAAAGAATGGGGATCATTTCGCCCAGGGAACAAAACGCCTACCAATGAGAGGCCGATGTGACGTTTTTTCGCCCACCAATCAGAGCCACTCTTTAGCTTTTGAAATTCATGGAGGGGGCAGCTCACTATGTCGGTAATTTGTAATTCGATATGCGTTGATTAGATGGCGTTCATTGATAATTTTTACTTCAATAAATTGTTCAATTAAAATTTCTGTTGTGCGTAGATAATATCTTTTCATAAATCGATTTAAATATTGTTATAACGTATTTTAAAAAATTACATTTAAAATTTATATTTAAACCATATACTGAAAATTTTATTTGAAGTAATAATATGTAGTAAATATTTGAAATAAAAACTTGTTTATTTAACAAATAATTTATCGTTTGATAAAAGTAATTTGACATGTTATTTCAAGTAATTAATGAAATGTAATTATCCAACTTAGATACTTAGAAGTGAATCAAATAATGTATATAAAAATAATTTTTGTAAAAATATAGATAATAATATTTTTTGTACATCAAGCTGCGCGGTAGCGCAACCAACGCAAGTATAATGCGCGCTAGCACCTATTAGACATCTAACTGCACCTGCGGTTTTTTTATTTTTGAATATTAATATATATAATATGTTATTTACGTAACTTTTTATATCATACATTATTTCTTTTTTAATATTTTTTCAGTTTATTAAGTTTTCGATAAATTATTTAGTAATACTTTCAATAAAACTTCATGTAAATATCTGAGATGTCAAATTCTTTTACTCGGCTATGTATTTTTCGATATCTGTTTCGTCTCCAATATATATATGACTACTCGAAAAAGTTGAGACGAGCTATAGGGGAAAACGAAAGAGTGAGTGAGACACGCGTGATCTAGTTATTTTTTCATTATTATCTTAAACGGTCATCTTTTATCTTACACGGTCGTCAATCATCTAATTTGCCGAGAAGCGTGCGCGTAACAGAACCTGTCAGTGACAATTATTGGTTATGTTTAATGTTGATAATTTTAATTCTTGGTTTTGGACTACAGTATTCACAGGTATGAAAGCTTCACAGAAATGTTTATTAATTATTTGAATAAATTATTTTAGAGAAGTTAAAAATATAATTATTTGTTAATAAAATTATTTATTTAACAATTTAGATTTTGGAGCCCAGTCGTCAAACATATCAAGCAAAATTGAAACAACAAATCACTTCTGCAAAAATGTTTAGGAAAATGCCTGAAATTTTACCAATACAGAAACACATTCATTAATTACTAGTAGTATGGTACATTTAGTAGACAATAGTTATAGATTTAAGAAGAATAATGATTTTTTGCTGTGTTGTAAAATGTAACACCATAAATAATTGTTTATTTATACATAAAAACATTTTTCATCCAGAAAATAAGTCATTAAACGTTTTTGAAAAAGTATGTATGTGTGTATGTATGTATGTAGTTAAGTTAATAGAATAACTCAGCCAATTTTGAACCCATTTGGCTCAAATTTTTATGATATATCTTCTACATAAATAGAGAAGTAAACGTTGCTATTTTGGACCAAATTGGTCGAATAGATATTAAACGGTAGCACTTTTTAACATGACGCTAAAACGTTTTTATACGACATTATATATATATAATATAAAAAATTAAATAATCTAAAATATAAATATAGAAAATGTTTAAAAATAAATTTTTATGTACAATTAAATACTGGCAAGTTAAACGCATTAAAGTGTCAAAATAGTGCAAAAAAACGTTTTTTCTACTTTATAAAGACAAATATTAATTGTAATTAAAGTATTTTGCGCTATAATATAATATAATACAAGTATTTATTTTTATTTAATTTATTTACTATTCAAAAAACTAATCTCACGTCTTTTATTAGACAACATTACATCACTTAGAAATGTTTACGAAACAAGTTTTAGTTGCATATAAGATTATGAATTTTTATGAAATACTTGACGATTTTATTTTGATTTCAGTACTTTCAATTGCAGTAACTTTTTGCGAATACTGTGATTATGGTTTGATCTTATTCTTAATAATTAAAGTTAAATATTAGATTTACAATGTGATTCAAAATACTTGTCGGTTATTCCGCTTCATTTCAGTGCTTTCTATTCAAACAACTTCTTAATAACAATTTATCTACTTTTTAATACCAAATTTTAAGTTGTTAAAAATTTGAAGTTTTTTTAAGTAGAAAAAAGATATGAAAATATTTATTTTTTCAGTTAACAACTATCATTATACTTGCGTATCCTCACACGTTCGTGGAAGGTGTTATTTCAAAATACTTTCTATTCTATTAAATGATAAGTTTTTTAAATACTTAGAATGAAAATGTAATTTCTGTAAGAGAATAGATTATATTAAACAGTTTCTAAAAATATATATAAAAGTTTTCACTTAAAGCATCGTGAACAAATTGTTTAAGATCGAGTTACGTTAATAAAAACTTGTAATGTAGTAACTAAATAATCACAGCATGGGATTTCCTATATGGCAAGGCAGAAAGCTTTTCATTAAGATTATTAACCAACACATCAAAAAATCATTCTTTTTCTCCTGATTTTTTTAATAGGTAAAAATTTTTCTGTAAAGTGTACTACAGAAAATATGAATTAATTCATACTAAATAGTATGTAAATACATATTATAATAGGTAAAACTAGTAATACCTCGACACAACTAGAATATATGATGTAATATATGACAATGCGTTAAAATGTAAAAAAAAGTATAAAATACTAAAACTATGTCGATCTTTTCTTTCATTTAAAAGGTCACTTATTTAAACAACAATGTAATTATAAATTTCTAAATTTTGTTCAATATTGTACCTTACAAAATACCTTATTTTGGTGCATTTAATTTAACATAATAAATTTAATTTTGTATTAGTCGAATATGGTTAAAATAATTTCAAAACAAAAAAGTATGTCTACGAGAAATAAAGTGATCGAAGGCATAAAGTGCAATTTTACTCCATTCGTAGAGGTTAATGAAGTAGAATATTTAGATGATCAGGGTAACGAACAGAATTATTTCTGTCTTTCAATCCAATCCATTAACAAATAGAAAGTAAAAAAATTAACTATAGGTTTCAAAATATGTAATACCTATACGCTTTTACATTCCAGGCACAATCGTTAAGTGCTTTAAAAAATAAACGACTGTAATATTTAAAAGTTACTATAAAAATAAATTTAGCGAAATGGGTAAAAAATTGACTGAATTTTTCGATTGACTTGTTTTCATACATAGTAGGTACAAGCATATATACATTTTCAAAAACAATTAGAAGGTAAACAAAAGTTTTTTTTGTGATAAACATTTCTTACCTTTAAGATTTGTACGTAAATCGATATTTATTTAGATAAGGTCTAAAACCGTCTTATTTGTACATTTTACGCTTTTTTAATCATTTTTTTTCATTTATAAGGAAAAATATCAATGTGAGGAAGAAATGTTTAATAGAAAAAAGTTTTCATTTAATGTGATGAACATTTCTTACATTTCAAATTTCTACGTGAAATCAATATTTATTTAGTTAATGTCTGAAAAGTTTCTTTTTTGTACATTTTAGGCTTCTCCAACTGTTTTTTTGTACTAAACTTTAAAATTATTCATCCAAGCATAAAGTGTTGTATACAAAAAAATTTCATCTTATTAAGATAAAGATTTTTTACATTTAAACTTTTACAGTGCAATTAATATTTGTCTTTATAAAGTAGAAAAAACGTTTTTTTGCACTATTTTGACACTTTAATGCGTTTAACTTGCCAGTATTTAATTGTACATAAAAATTTATTTTTAAACATTTTCTATATCTATATTTTAGATTATTTAATTTTATATATATATATATATATATGGGAGATTCCATGTGAAGTGATCCATTTAAAAAATAGAATTTTGTTTTAATGTATGGAATCAGTAAAAAACTACTTGAATAGAGTGTAGCTAAATTTTTAGACCTAAATTTCAATTAGTACCAGAGCTGTAGCCAATCAAAAAATCGAATTTTTTAAAAAAAAAATGACTTTATGGCCATTTTTATCACTTAATAACTCAAAATCTAACATTTTTTCTTATATACATTAAATTTGAAAAAGTTTATAAATTTCAAGAAGAATCTGTTGAAATATTTATTACATTAGTTTAACACATTGAATATAGTTATAATTATAAAATCCTTTATAGGTAAAATAAAGGGTTGTACGATCAAAATATTTTATCCATCCAAGAATCTAATTCATCGATGATTAATTACCTTCAAAATGGTGCAAAGTTTGAGTGCGGCAGAGCATTTCAGACAAAGTTATGGTGATTTTAGGCAAATTTCTTAAAAAAAGAGAGCAAATGCATTTTATGAAAAAAACAGAGTACCGTATACTTGCATTCAAACAACATGGCACTAATATTCTTCAATAATACTAAAATATACTATTTAATGTTAGTTACTGATACTTTTCAATCTCTAAGCTGCTTACCAAACACAAAGCAGTAGGTGTAAGCAGTTATACCTGTTATATAATTGAATAAATACCTGAAACTTATTAAAATTCCAATAAATCCAATTACATAACAGGTATAACTGCTTACACCTACTGCTTTGTGTTTGTAAGCAGCTTAGAGATTGAAAAGTATCAGTAACTATAAAATACTAAAACTATGTCGATCTTTTCTTTCATTTAAAAGGTCACTTATTTAAACAACAATGTAATTATAAATTTCTAAATTTTGTTCAATATTGTACCTTACAAAATACCTTATTTTGGTGCATTTAATTTAACATAATAAATTTAATTTTGTATTAGTCGAATATGGTTAAAATAATTTCAAAACAAAAAAGTATGTCTACGAGAAATAAAGTGATCGAAGGCATAAAGTGCAATTTTACTCCATTCGTAGAGGTTAATGAAGTAGAATATTTAGATGATCAGGGTAACGAACAGAATTATTTCTGTCTTTCAATCCAATCCATTAACAAATAGAAAGTAAAAAAATTAACTATAGGTTTCAAAATATGTAATACCTATACGCTTTTACATTCCAGGCACAATCGTTAAGTGCTTTAAAAAATAAACGACTGTAATATTTAAAAGTTACTATAAAATAAATTTAGCGAAATGGGTAAAAAATTGACTGAATTTTTCGATTGACTTGTTTTCATACATAGTAGGTACAAGCATATATACATTTTCAAAAACAATTAGAAGGTAAACAAACGTTTTTTTTTGTGATAAACATTTCTTACCTTTAAGATTTGTACGTAAATCGATATTTATTTAGATAAGGTCTAAAACCGTCTTATTTGTACATTTTACGCTTTTTTAATCATTTTTTTTCATTTATAAGGAAAAATATCAATGTGAGGAAGAAATGTTTAATAGAAAAAGTTTTCATTTAATGTGATGAACATTTCTTACATTTCAAATTTCTACGTGAAATCAATATTTATTTAGTTAATGTCTGAAAAGTTTCTTTTTTGTACATTTTAGGCTTCTCCAACTGTTTTTTTGTACTAAACTTTAAAATTATTCATCTAAGCATAAAGTGTTGTATACAAAAAATTTCATCTTATTAAGATAAAGATTTTTTACATTTAAACTTTTACAGTGCAATTAATATTTGTCTTTATAAAGTAGAAAAAACGTTTTTTTGCACTATTTTGACACTTTAATGCGTTTAACTTGCCAGTATTTAATTGTACATAAAAATTTATTTTTAAACATTTTCTATATCTATATTTTAGATTATTTAATTTTATATATATATATATATATGGGAGATTCCATGTGAAGTGATCCATTTAAAAAATAGAATTTTGTTTTAATGTATGGAATCAGTAAAAAACTACTTGAATAGAGTGTAGCTAAATTTTTAGACCTAAATTTCAATTAGTACCAGAGCTGTAGCCAATCAAAAAATCGAATTTTTTAAAAAAAATGACTTTATGGCCATTTTTATCACTTAATAACTCAAAATCTAACAATTTTTTCTTATATACATTAAATTTGAAAAAGTTTATAAATTTCAAGAAGAATCTGTTGAAATATTTTATTTACATTAGTTTAACACATTGAATATAGTTATAATTAATAAAATCCTTTATAGTAAAATAAAGGGTTGTACGATCAAAAATATTTTATCCATCCAAGAATCTAATTCATCGATGATTAATTACCTTCAAAATGGTGCAAAGTTTGAGTGCGGCAGAGCATTTCAGACAAAGTTATGGTGATTTTAGGCAAATTTCTTAAAAAAAGAGAGCAAATGCATTTTATGAAAAAAACAGAGTAACCGTATACTTGCATTCAAACAACATGGCACTAATATTCTTCAATAATACTAAAATATACTATTTAATGTTAGTTACTGATACTTTTCAATCTCTAAGCTGCTTACAAACACAAAGCAGTAGGTGTAAGCAGTTATACCTGTTATATAATTGAATAAATACCTGAAACTTATTAAAATTCCAATAAATCCAATTACATAACAGGTATAACTGCTTACACCTACTGCTTTGTGTTTGTAAGCAGCTTAGAGATTGAAAAGTATCAGTAACTAACATTAAATAGTATATTTTAGTATTATTGAAGAATATTAGTGCCATGTTGTTTGAATGCAAGTATACGGTTACTCTGTTGTTTTCATAAAATGCATTCGATCTCTTTTTTTAAGAAATTTGCCTAAAATCACCATAACTTTGTCTGAAATGCTCTGCCGCACTCAAACTTTGCACCATTTTGAAGGTAATTAATCATCGATGAATTAGATTCTTGGATGGATAAAATATTTTTGATCGTACAACCCTTTATTTTACTATAAAGGATTTTATTAATTATAACTATATTCAATGTGTTAAACTAATGTAAATAAAATCTTTCAACAGATTCTTCTTGAAATTTATAAACTTTTTCAAATTTAATGTATATAAGAAAAAATTGTTAGATTTTGAGTTATTAAGTGATAAAAATGGCCATAAAGTCATTTTTTTTTAAAAAATTCGATTTTTTGATTGGCTACAGCTCTGGTACTAATTGAAATTTAGGTCTAAAAATTTAGCTACACTCTATTCAAGTAGTTTTTTACTGATTCCATACATTAAAACAAAATTCTATTTTTTAAATGGATCACTTCACATGGAATCTCCCATATATATATATATATATGGGCTATTTCACGTCAAGTGGTACGATGAAAATTTTAAATCACTCCAAAATTTGAATTCAGGAAGGAAATATCTTTCAGAAGATAGAAAAAAATTTTTAGGTGTTAAAAATAATTTGCCTAAGAGTTATTCCACCATGAAAAATGGAAATTTTTCAATTTTTTAGAAAAATTTATATTTTTAAAGCCATTTATCTCAAAATCTATTGATTTTTTTGAAAAAACATTAAAAACAACTTTTGTTCAAAATAATCTTTAGAACTTATCTACCTGGGTTACAATTCTTAATTTTAAAATCTCGAAGAAATATAACGCCCGGAAATATTGAATATCAAAAAAAGGCGACCACGCCACAATCAATTTTGATCTAACACCGCTCAAAAGATCACATTTTTTGAGAGCTTTCGAATGGCGGTGGTTAGATTATTGGCCAAGACCGCTGGTGTAAGTTATGCCCTAAAATACATGAAAATTAGTGATTTTATGAGGTTTATGGGGTATAACTTACACCAACGGTCTTGGCCAATAATCTAACCACCGCCATTCGAAAGCTCGCGAAAAATGTCATCTTTTGAGCGGTGTTAAATCAAAATCGATTGTGGCGTGGTCGCCTTTTTTTGATATTCAATATTTCCAAGTGCCCTATCTCTTCGAGATGTTAAAATTAAGAATTGTAACCCAGGTAGATAAGTTCTAAAGATTATTTTGAACAAAAGTTGTTTTTAATGTTTTTTCAAAAAAATCAATAGATTTTGAGATAAATGGCTTTAAAAATATAAATTTTTCTAAAAAATTGAAAAATTTCCATTTTTCATGGTGGAATAACTCTTAGGCAAATTATTTTTAACACCTAAAAATTTTTTTCTATCTTCTGAAAGATATTTCCAGCCTGTTTTCAAATTTTGGAGCGATTTAAAATTTTCATCGTACCACTTGACGTGAAATAGCCCATATATATATATATATATAATGTCGTATAAAAGCGTTTTAACGTCATGTTAAAAAGTGCTACCGTTTAATATCTATTCGACCAATTTGGTCCAAAATAGCAACGTTTACTTCTCTATTTATGTAGAAGATATCATAAAAATTTGAGCCAAATGGGTTCAAAATTGGCTGAGTTATTCTATATACTTAACTACATACATACATACACACATACATACTTTTTCAAAAACGTTTAATGACTTATTTTCTGGACGAAAAATGTTTTTATGTATAAATAAACAATTATTTATGGTGTTACATTTTACAACACAGCAGAAAATCATTATTTTTCTCCTGATTTTTTGGTAGATAAAAATTTTTCTGTTTCTTCGACACTAGGTCCTCTTAAATCTATAACTATTATGTACCATACTACTAGTAATTAAATGAATGTGTTTCTGTATTGGTAAAATTTCAGGCATTTTCCTAAACATTTTTGCAGAAGTGATTTGTTGTTTCAATTTTGCTTGATATGTTTGACGACTGGGCTCCAAAATCTAAATTGTTAAATAAATAATTTTATTAACAAATAATTATATTTTTAACTTCTCTAAAATAATTTATTCAAATAATTAATAAACATTTCTGTGAAGCTTTCATACCTGTGAAAACTGTAGTCCAAAACCAAGAATTAAAATTATCAACATTAAACATAACCAATAATTGTCACTGACAGGTTCTGTTACGCGCACGCTTCTCGGCAAATTAGATGATTGACGACCGTGTAAGATAAAAGATGACCGTTTAAGATAATAATGAAAAATAACTAGATCACGCGTGTCTCACTCACTCTTTCGTTTTCCCCTATAGCTCGTCTCAACTTTTTCGAGTAGTCATATATATATATATATAGGAGGCGAAAAAGATATCGAAAAATACATAGCCGAGTAAAAGAATTTGACATCTCAGATATTTACATGAAGTTTTATTGAAAGTATTACTAAATAATTTATCGAAAACTTAATAAACTGAAAAAATATTAAAAAAGAAATAATGTATGATATAAAAAGTTACGTAAATAACATATTATATATATTAATATTCAAAAATAAAAAAACCGCAGGTGCAGTTAGATGTCTAATAGGTGCTAGCGCGCATTATACTTGCGTTGGTTGCGCTACCGCGCAGCTTGATGTACAAAAAATATTATTATCTATATTTTTACAAAAATTATTTTTATATACATTATTTGATTCACTTCTAAGTATCTAAGTTGGATAATTACATTTCATTAATTACTTGAAATAACATGTCAAATTACTTTTATCAAACGATAAATTATTTGTTAAATAAACAAGTTTTTATTTCAAATATTTACTACATATTATTACTTCAAATAAAATTTTCAGTATATGGTTTAAATATAAATTTTAAATGTAATTTTTTAAAATACGTTATAACAATATTTAAATCGATTTATGAAAAGATATTATCTACGCACAACAGAAATTTTAATTGAACAATTTATTGAAGTAAAAATTATCAATGAACGCCATCTAATCAACGCATATCGAATTACAAATTACCGACATAGTGAGCTGCCCCCTCCATGAATTTCAAAAGCTAAAGAGTGGCTCTGATTGGTGGGCGAAAAAACGTCACATCGGCCTCTCATTGGTAGGCGTTTTGTTCCCTGGGCGAAATGATCCCCATTCAAAATAAAGTATTACTGTTTTTGGTTCATGGTGAGGATCAGGATTGGATTCGCTTTCAGACTCTCTCTCGATTCCTGATTGCGGTTCGGGAACAGGATCAAGGTCGGGTTTCCCTTCAAATCTTGTTTCATTTAATACAATTTCAGAATTTGATTCGCCTTCAGGTGCTTTTCCGATTTGATTGTTATTACTATATGATTATTTCGTCGCTCCATATAAAGATTAACACGATTTAATGTTTCCAGCGACAACTTGCACGAGTACAATTCAAAATCTACCGCGAAGAGAAGTACAGTTTGAATATGCTGCGAACACTAACACAAATCAGAAATCAACCCTCTATTTAGGTAGTTTAAGTTATGCTAGTCTTCGCGAGAAATGCACGAGTTGTGCTAGTCTAGGGTGCGTCAAATGAGTGTGCTAGTACGAATAGAAAATTTGAACGGTGCTAATCTTCTTAAGGGGATGTGGGAGCAATAGCTTCGCAAATACGCCACGGGGTATTTTGTATTTCCAAAATTTCAGAAAAACTATAAGTTTGATCGAAATTTCCTTTGGTAGAAAGATTCATTTAACATAAGGGGAGAAGGTAATAAAAGATGGCAAAAAATCAGTTAAATATTAATATATCAATATTAAGATCCTGAATAAATAATATGGCTCGATAAAAATTATTTATTTTATCACAAACAATTCTTGCCATTAAGGTTTTATAATACAGTCAAGACCCTTTGCGCAGACTACTAAAAAATTACAAACCAAATACCTATGTTTCTGGCGTATAGTAACAACATTTTTTACATTTGGGAATTCTCACCTATATTAATAATTATTTATTTGTATAATAAGATATGATAGGGAAAAATGCAAAGTGTTACTCTTTGAAAAGGATTTGGGACGTGCTCGTCTTCGTAGATCCCGACAAAGTAATGTTTTAATTTTAAACATTTTGAAAATCAGTGCAGAAACTTTTTACCTGAGCATAATGAAAATAGCAACCTTAAACCATTGCTCCGAAAACATGTTTCAAAGCATTGTGCAAAGCTTTTTCAAAATCGCAAATTACCGTCTCTGGGTTAATGGCAAAATTGTTTTTCAGATAATCAAAAACTTCTAAAGAATCTCTCTCGGTGCTGCCATCCATCAATACCCAAGCGAATGGTACTCCCTATAATATCGAAATTTTTTATAATATTACTATTTCTAAAAAGTACCATAAAAACATGTCTAAAAAGTGAACATACTACTCGAGTATCGTACGATATTTTATAGCACTGGGTGGCTTCAATCCGCCAAATCACGCAAATCCGTGACGCATGCAGTTCTTTCTGGCACCATAAGGTAAGCGATATGCACAGTGACAGAAAGGGCTACTTACGCCACGGATTTGCGTGACTTGGCAGATTGAAGCCACCCAGTGCTATAAAAGTATTATAGACAAAATATTATGACAAATCTACAATAAATTCAGTTTTACTCACTTTTCCAAATCGATTTCCCATGATAGTAGGAAGCTGTAATTTTTTCTTATATTTTGGGAGTCCTTCGTACGCTGCATCTATATTTCCAAAGGTTTGAGTCTTTGAATTGATCAACAAATTATGTATCATAAAATACAATGTGTTTTTTGTTGTTGGCTTTTATAATCTTGTATTTCAAATTATAGTTTTTATCTCCAACATTGTACGAAAGCATATTTTTCGCCGCATTAGAATCAAGTGACTTAATGAATTCGTCCATACTTTTCAATTTTCTCAGAGAACGGCGTTCCAGAGCATTGAAACGCCATCTGTGTAGTGTCCTCTCGCACATTGCAAATGGCCATCGCAATGCAGCTTTAGTGTAGCTAAATTTTGTTTTTAAAATTAAAACAAAATAAAATAAATTTTTTGTAACACACGAACGATTTTCGCGTTTTTTGTACCTATTAATTGGGACTAAAGTGACTCTTCTTTGCCCGCTTAATAGGGCAACAAAAAATTGATTTTGATGAGTTTGCATTATTTATTTTCATTTTATTCAAATTTTTCATTGTAAATTCGGTTTCGGCAGTTAAAATCATTTATTTAATAAAAAATAGACCATTTTACCTTTACATCATGTTTGAAAAAGAGTGTGGTTGCCGTGTCAAATAATAGTCACATCAGCCCCGCTTAACACGCATATATTTTACAAGATTGTATTTCAATTATAAAGCTTCTTCTTGGAGCCTCCTAGTAGGAGGTGGAAAAAAGAAAATATTGAAGGAAATTTTGTAGCATAATCTTCACAAATCAGCCATTAGGTATTTATTTATTTCAAATGTAAAAGTCGGATTGATATTTTCTTTCTATTTAGTCTTTAAACCTATAATGCTCTGCTCATTATATTGATACATTATCGACTCTCGAACACACCAAGTATCTAATGAAGTAGTATTAATAAAGATTTTGTCCTGATTATTTAAAATTTTAGTCGGATAGAACAGTCTGAATTAATAGTAATTAAAAGCTTGTTTAGGACTAAAAAGTATACAAACGCTACTCCCCTGGTGGAAATTCAAAAATATTTTATAGTCACCAAAGTAGTTTATAGGTATAAAATATAGAAATCATAATATTTTGTAGAAAATGTCGATTAATTACCTATTTTATTGGTATAAAATAATTATACTATATTAAATAGCCAAAAAATAGACACAAAATATGCTATTAAATTTAACACTAGTTTTTATATCTATAAAAAAGCTATAAAAAATATTTGTAAAAATAACCTAAAATTTAATTTTTAAAGTTCATAAAATTAAAAATATGTATTGTCAATATACATTTCATGTATAATTATTTACTTAAATAAACTGTTAAAATTTTTTCTTATATATACAAACACTATTTTTAATAGGTAGAAACTAGGTATAAATAATAGCTTAAAAATAGAACTATTAAATACCTAGAAACTTTCTATATTATTTTTAAATAAATAGTTTGAATTTAAAAATTAGTATTATTTATTTATTTATTTTTAAATAAATTTATATTAGAAGAATGCCCTTTTACATATAGTAGCAAAATAATATACTATGTTTTAGGGTATAAATAAGTATTATAAAAGTATTCATATGCTTTTAAGAAATTATAATAATATAGAAAAAATGAAGAAGATATCTCTTTGGTAGACATCGGTAAGACCATCATTATTTAAATTAGTTAATTGCTGCCTAACATCTTATGTATATAGATCAAAGAATAAATAACAATTATTAAGATATTAATACAGGGATGATCTGTATATACAAGTTCCAAACATTTGCGTATGTAAGCGTTGCGTTAGCTTAGTGGATAGAGCGTTTGCGTTTGGTGCGTGCGTTGCGGGGTTCGATTCCCGGTTAGGGCAAAAATTTTTTCAGCGTTTTTCTGCGTCAAATATATGTAATTAGTGTAAATATATAAACTAAAACAATATAAAAATACCTATAAGTTAATTAAAAATAATAATAAGGTTCGCGAAAAAAAATTCTTTTCAAATTTTTTTTGAGTTATGTATATATAAATACTTTTTAATTTCTGCATTATTTTTGTATTCTTTAAAAATGCTTTAAAAATCCTAATTGCTCAATTTATGAGATAGGTAAATTATTTTATATTAATAAAAAATTGTTTATAACTATAACGTAATCACGTTTAATAAGTAATTTATAAGCCTGAAAAATATAAGAACAAACTTATAACTACTTTATAGGTAGAAAATGCCGAATCCCAATAGACCATATTTAATGTGTTATTTAGGGACCAAAAAACGTTACACATATAGAAATAAAATAGCTATTTTTTATACCCAGATTATTGGTAGTACAGTATAAAAAATTCCTATTTTATCGGTAAAAAATTGTTCATATTTCCACCAGGGTCTGGTAGAGATTAATAGGAAGTATTAATAAAATTAAACTGGTTCATTAGCTGGTGATTATTCTAATGTGTCAACCGCAATTTAGCCTCTCTCCACCTTTGCCAGAATTTCCAGTAGATTCTGCGCAGAAACTATCTCTAGACGGGAATTTTTCTGTGCCGAATCTGAGCAAAACTTCTGGATAGAAGTTCCTGTTAATCAATTGCAAGACAATAAATTATGGCGTATTTTCTATCAAGGAAACCAATTGGTACATATTCTATGGCTTCCCGACAAGACGACGCGTCACATATTCGTGATTTTGAAAAATTGAGATTTTGATGTTCAAAATGATATGTAAGATCGTGGCATACAAATTACGGCACTGCGCTTATTTAGTGCATCATGAACTACCTTCCAAATTACACTGGGTACAACAGATAGGCGGTTGTCTTTTTATGGCGCAGAAATTACCGGAGTTTAGTCATTATGCCAAGACTACATTTTTCATGCTATGGCTTAAACATGTTCTTCTTGGGATATTTTTGGTATCAAATTTTACATCCAAAAATTATAACAATATTTGACGCAGCTTTTTTCCTTATAGACTAATTTTGAAATAAAATTTTTTTATTCTGAGATATTTTATAGACGAAAATGGGCTTATTATACTTATTTCTTAACTTATTTCATTGCCTATATCGTGCTATTTAATTAAACAAATTATCAGTCATTATTAATATTAGCATGATAATAATGTACAATGTCTTGTTTAACAAAACTCAACTAAATATAAACTCGTTAGAATATTCATTGAGACTTGTCGAGTACATTAGTTAAAAATGACAGATTTTGCTTGGCATTAGTCATTTTAATAAAAATTTCAAATATGCCAATTAAAATGATAACATAATAAATTATATTCTAGCTTGTATAACAGCTCTTGACAATTCAAAAACCGCTGCCAAGTTCTTGGCACTTAGCTTCCTCCTATTCCATTTTTTGTTATTGTTTTCAATTATATTGAATATATTGTATAAATCATAATTATATTATTTTTAACTTCTCTAAAATAATT
This sequence comes from Theocolax elegans, assembly GCA_026168455.1. Classification (NCBI taxonomy): domain Eukaryota; kingdom Metazoa; phylum Arthropoda; class Insecta; order Hymenoptera; family Cerocephalidae; genus Theocolax; species Theocolax elegans. Next base: position 58,086,856 of record CM047425.1, read on the forward strand.
TATTCAAATAATTAATAAACATTTCCTAAAGTTTTTTTACTATTTTTATTTAAATCATGATACTTACAAATGTAGTAAAAATAAAAAATTGAAATAATTATTATACTGTACCTGTGAAAACTGTAGTCCAAAACCAAGAATTTGACAAACTTTTAAATTATCAACATTAAACATAACCAATAATTGTCACTGACAGGTTCTGCTATGCACACGCTTCTCGGCAAATTAGATGATTGACGACCGTGTAAGATAAAAGATGACCGTTTAAGATAATAATGAAAAAATAACTAGATCACGCGTGTCTCACTCACTCGTTCGTTTTCCCCTATAGCTCTGTCTCAACTTTTTTGAGTAGACATATATATATATATATATATATACTTATAGGAGACGAAAAGGATATCGAAAAATACATAGCCCAGTAAAAGAATTTGACATCTCAAATATTTACATGAAATTTTATTTATTTAAAGAGTATTACTAATCGTTATTATTACATATTTAATGTTCAATTTGTGTCTCTAGATAGTAATTTATAAAACACCTTCCCAAAGGTGTCAACATTCGCAAGTATGCTTTATCACAGTTTAAAAAACTTTATCTGATAAAAGAAATCTTGAATTTCAACTCCCACTTTTTTCTACTTACTATTATTTCAATTTAACATTTTTTTATATACTTTGTACTGAAGCTCTATAAAAAGTTTATACAATACAAAGTACTGCATTCAGAGTGGAATAATCGATACTATTTTTACTATACCATAAATTTGTTTTTAATTAATCATTTATATATTTTTTGCGTTAACTTCGTAGAAAGTTTCTGCAATTGAAAGTACTGAAATCAGAGTGTTATCGACAAGTATTTCTTACCATATCATAAATTTGTTTTTAATTAAACATTTATATACCTTCCTTAAACTCCATAAAAAGTTTCTGCAATTGATAGTACTGAAATCAAAGTGATATTGATGTCTGGAAAGCACTTTATAAAACACCTTCCACGAAGGTGTCAACGTTCGCAAGTATAGTTTCAAATTGCACTTTCAAAAATGATACCTGATAACAAAAATCTTTAATTATTACTCCCATCCTATTTCTACTTATATTTTGCTTAAACTCCATAAAAAGTTTCTGCAATAGAAACTACTGAAATCAAAACAACATAATCGATAAGTATGTACTTATAACCATATCATAAATTTGTTTTTAATTAAACATTTATATATTTTACTTAAACTCCATAAAAAGTTTATGCAATAGAAAGTACTAAAATCAAAGCGGAATAATCGACAAGTATTTTTTACCATACCGTAAATTTGTTTTTAATTAATCATTTATATATTTTTTGCGTTAACTTCATAAAAAGTTTCTGTAATTGAAAGTACTGAAATCAAATTGAATCAACAAGTATTTATCTTTACAAATACAAATATTTATTAATTCAATTGAATACAAACATTTGTTCCGAATAGTATTCTACAAATTTTGTCCACATAAACAGAAACTTTGTGATGGTGTCATCATTGGGAGGCACCTAAAAAGGAATAATAAATATTAGTAGTTGTTATTATTAATATATAATAATTGGAAGTACACTTACCTGGTTCGGAGGTTATCCAGGAACAGTATTGGGGATGCCGTCGAGGAGTTGTTGGTCGGCTGCTCCGGGGTTCTCTGCTGCAGGAGGTGGGGTTCCCGGGGTGATCGGCTACTCCAAGACACCAGCATCTGTAAAAGAAAATATGTAAATATTAGGTGTTGAATGCGAAAAAGGATGAGGGAAATCAGGAATTAATTATCGAGGAAATATAAGTTAAAATAAGATAACGGAGGGATTTGGTGAAAGATTATACCAATACTTACCTATTTCAGGAGTTTTGCATCAATGTTTATTGCAAATATGCAATAAACAATGATGTAAACATTACCATTATCGCTGTGTGTAGTACCTCGTGGAGCGTTGGTGGGGAGAACTCGTCGCCGTCTTCGCGCACGGTGTATACACACGAGTATACGTACGCGCACACACATTTTACACGCGCACTACACCCGCGGAACGACTTATCGTTGTCCCCGCCGGTGGGGATCGCGCGCACGCGGTGAACCGGTCGCGAAGCACGTTGTTTACGTGCCGGTTCGAGCTCAGTTGCGTCCATCTTGAATCGATCGAGATTCAAGCGCGCGCATAGTAACTAGGCGGTCCGCGCTTTTATCGACGTAGGGATATATGTATCGATACGTAGGGAGTTTCGGAACACGTGTAGTGGGGATCGATCGGGTATATATATTATACGTGTATAATATATATAAGTAAATAAGAGATTCAAATCTCGCGCCAATGAGATTTTGGTGATATTACTAAATGTTTTATAGTAAGGACGATGTGTCATGTATGGAATTACTGTATAAAATAGTATTATGACAGTAATTCCGTAATACACGTATATTTACTGTAATAGTTGGGACAATGATAACTTATGCAAATGAGTTGTCAATTTTGATATGAGTAAGGACTATACGGTAGCGGGGGGGCACCTGTGACATGTAATTACATGGGGATAAGTCAAATAATGACTTATCTCCCGCAGGCGACACGAGAGAGATAAGGAACTGGGACAATAAGTGAGAAAAGGAGAGAGTATTTAAATTTTCGGTTACGGAGGGTAGTTTCCGGAAAGAGAGTATTCTAGCATCGTGAGTCGGAGAGTAAAGTAGAGTATCCTTAGTGATAGAGAGAGCGTGTGTCCTTGATAAAATCAAGTATCAGTATAGTGATTGTGAGGAGATAATCTTTGAGAAGCTATTTTTTGATAGATATAGATATAAATAGATATACTAGATATATTGGATTATTATTTGTATATATAATATTTGAATTGATCTACTTAATTGGTAAGTGATTCAATTATTATTGTGGCGTCTAATATATCTATTAATTTACTGTTGGTCAAACGTGGTTGTTTCGGGAGTGATTGCTTTTCTATCGTAGGGTTCGTTGGGTTTTATTTGTTAATTACGTCGCGTTACGTTGGGTTTTTTTCGCGCGTTAGTAATAAATATTAAGTTTCACGAATCTCTCTCGTGGTAGTGGTGACAGTGGATTCCGCAAGGAATCCGCTTATTAATTTTCTGTGCGGAAAACAAGTGTATGTACGCCAACTAAAAATTATTATAGACTATAATGGAAACCGGTCCACTGTAAATTCGACGGGATCTCCTCTGAGTGAGTCGGCCGTGCAGGGTTTATTTTATTTTGTTAATATTTTCGGCGGTTCCACCGGGAAACGGTTAATTAATTTAACCAAAAATTTGGTAACGTCGCATTGGCGCCCAACGTGGGGCTCTGTTGAATTTTTATCTATTTTAAAATTCCTTGGCTCCAATAATTGTATTCGTAGGGTTTATTCGGGAGAAGTGAATTCCGTGTTGAGTGGGGTTTTATTTGAGAAGACGCACTGATTCGCCATTTTAATTTTAGTTGGCGTCGGTTGTGCTGGCCATTTTGTGTCTGAAAATCGAAATTTTTTGAATAGTAGTGTCCGTTTGACCAACGTTAGTGAGGACTTTTTTGTGTGATCATTTATTTATTTATTTGATAAATATATGTTATTTTCCCTATTTTTATTGTGACGACAAGCGTTTTTTGTGGGCTGCTGTCAATTTTTGTTGCTTTGAATCAGGATTGTAAAGACAATCCTCAATCATTGTGGCGGTTATATTTAGTGTGTGTTGTGGTTTCACCCGTGCCGAGTACATCCCCAATTATATAAATTATTATTGTATTATCTTATTTATTTTATTTATTATTTTGTGGGTGTGTTTATTTGTTATTTCAGTGGGGACTATAATAATTTATTTTCTTTTGGGTGGTGTAGTTTTTTATCTGGAATTCGGGTCGATTTCGGGATTCGCGTTTTCAGGTTTGGACAGAGTATTTAGTAGCGGAGAAACCTAAGGGAATTTATTTATTAATCATTTTTATTCTTTCCAAGCATCCATATTGGCAAAGGGCCAAATTGAGCAACCGGAGGTGATAACGTTTTGGATATATATTTTACTTTATTTTGTTTTTCTTTCCTTTTTTAGGAAGATTCAACAAGGTAATCTCCAGAATAAGATAATATTAATATTTTATTTTTATTTATTATTTATTATATTCCCTTTATTTGGCACGAGTGAAATTCGGGTCCCTTTACGTCCGACACGTGTACACGGTTCGCGTTACAGCTTTTACATTTTTTATTATATTTTCCCCAAACTAGCTTTGCTGAGGTTTCTTATTTAGTAGGGTTTATTTTAATTTTTGTTTCTTTTAACAATTTTTCGCGATGAACTCGTACAAAGAAGCAATGAAGAGGTTATTAGGGGAAAATCGGGAAATGCAGAAAATGAACATCACGATTAATGCGATGTCTCAGAAAGCGGTAACAGATGAATTAAAATCGAGGGGACTTAGCGTATTTGGGACGTTGGGTATATTAAAGGAGCGATTATTGAGAGCTGATATGAAGAAATTGGCACCAGAAGCAGGAATTCCCTGGTTTGCGGAAGACGAGGAGAATCCTCGTGAGTCACAGGATAATAATCCTGAGCCGAGTGCAATCCAGTCCATCACGGAGGCTTCTGATGAAGGTTCGGCGACTGATACGAGCAAGAGAGTAGGTAGACCCAAGAGAGTGACGAACAAGTCAAAGGTGTCCGAAAAATCTGTCAGAGATATGAAGTCAACGAAGACCAGTGTTACTCCACCAAGGGATTCTCGAGCGATGATGTCCGTGGTCGGGGAATCATCCAATCCGTCGAGTCAGCCGATCCCATCTGTGTCTCGTGAATTTGTTCGGCCACGAGATCCGACTCCAGTGCAGAGTGAAGATGAAGACTTGGCCAGGATGAAACATTTGATTACGGATGTCGTTCGAGAGATCCTTGGGGAACAGCTAAAGATCTCATTATCAGCGATCATAGATCAAAAGTTAGCTAATTTAAATGTAGCGCAAAAGTCGGGACCGTCGGGCGAAGATACGAGTAGGGATGTTAGAGAAAATAGGGAGCGTAGGGTAGTATGTGATGAGAACGAACAAGAAGTTCGTAATTATCATGAAATGCGCGACTCGTTGTTAGAACAGTCGCGTAAGCGAAGAGAATCAATGATCACAATCCGGAAATTGGGAGATCAGGGTAAGTTGTGGACAGAAATTACTCCTGATTCACAAAACGAGACTCCTCAGAACCAAACATTGTTACAACCCGTTCAATTAGGGTTTAGCAATGGAAATCGGCCAAAGAAGAGCGGAGGGAAGACGAATGGAGTTTCCGATACCGATTACAGTTCAGAGGAGGAATTGTGTAAATCCAGGAGGAAATACCGACAAAAGACCAGAAAGGCTGCAGTAGGGCGTGTAGGGAGAAGGGACGAAGATTCCGATTCCGATGCGCGAGAATCGGATGGTTCCGCTGTTCGTAGGGTCACCAGGAACCGCGTTGGCCGTAGGGAGGCGGTTGACACACGCAGAAGTACTGAGTGTGTCAAACTACTCCAAGGCTGGCGGATTCAGTTCTCTGGTGAAGGCAAGGAGGGACCGGAAGAATATCTTGCGCAACTGGAGGATTGCTTCGAGAGTACGGCGTACACGGATCGCGAATTTTTGAGTGCGATTCCTTGTACGATGTCCAAGATGGCTGTGCGTTGGTACCGGTCAGTGAAGGACCAGATTAATTCCTGGAAGGAATTTAAGAAAGCGTTTAGACATTGCTTCCTAGGAATCCTGGATCGTGAGGACATCTTGATGGAGTTGAGACGCCGTACTCAAGCCAAAGGTGAAGGGATTGCGGAGTATCTCTCCTGCATCCGTTTGATAGTAGGGCAATTACGGAGACCTCTGCCAGATTATCAACTGGTTCCGATGATTTTCCGCAATTTATTGCCGGAATATCGGAGGGCCATGGAAGATGAATATCTGGAGACGTTAGACGACATTGAGAAGTGGGGACGTAAGTTCGAGAGAAGGAAGGAGTTGGACAGTCGCTATGTTCCGCCACCGCCAAAGGAGAAGATGTGGATTCCAGAGGCGGCTTTTAAAGGGGCCACTTCGAAGGGCAAGGTGGCAAAGGCGGAAATTAAGAGTCCGGAGGTTAACGTGGATAAGAAACACAACCAGAAAATGATGAAATCGTCCTCTGGATCGGATAAAGATCAGAGGATGGTTCAAAAGAAGACGAGTAGTGAGATTGAACCATCTTCTGCGGCGATAGCGAAAACCGAGAAGAAGGTGGGGAAAATGGTAGATAGTCGAGTGACTTATGCCAGTGTAGCGGCTACTCCTCCGTCTCCGAACAGAGTTAAGCCTTTTCGAGTTACTGATCGTAGGGACAATATTAGGCCGAGTACAAAAAACCGTAGTAGGGAATTTCACGGTCCTTGTTTTAATTGTCAGAGAGTTGGACATCGAAGTGCGGAATGCCCGGATAGGAAATGTTTTCGATGCCGGGAAACGGGCCATCATATAAAGGATTGCCCGTTGATGAAGGTGCCGGACATTCACTGTCAAGTCTGCGACAAGGTGGGTGTCACATGTAAAAATTGTCCGAATTGTAAAGAATTCCGGAATTTTTTGGGAAACGGGCAAGCGAGAGCACAGACAGGTCCTCTGACTCTCGACTAACATTAAAACGGACCGATATAGATAAGGTTATTAGGGACGTGTCTAATCAAGTGAAGTTAGTCGAAGAAATTATTAGGGACGTGTCTAATCGTAGTGCGGAGGGTAACAAACGTGTGACGTGTGATAAACACACGCACTAGTATTGCGTAAAATTATTTTATAAATTGTTAATATATTGTATAATAATAATAAGTCCGTAGTATATTAAGATAGCCTCGCGATAGACACGTGCCGTTAAACGCGAGTTCAACGACCGCGCTATAAATAGATTGACCGCCTCCCCACTACTGTGCCTACTCGCCAGTTCATTGACCCCGTCCGGAGTGGGGAGACAGGCGCTATACGCATACGCGCTCTCGTAGAATCGGGTATATAAGGCGCACCGAAACCACCAGTAGTCAGTCTGCAACTGGACGACAGATCGGACTGGCCGTGAGCACACGACCAGCCCGTTTCTCCGACCTAGTGCAGCAACCGTGGATACGTTCGTGAGCACACGTTCGTAAACACGGTTACCGTATACCGTACTGACCGTTACCGTAACCGCATCCTACCGTAGGCACCTCGTGAGCACACGTGGTGTCTAATCCTGTCCGTATCCTCGTGAGCACACGTGGATTATCCCGACCGCACCCTCGTGAGCACACGTGGGTTATCCCGACCGTATCCTCGTGAACACACGTGGATTATCCCGACCGTATCTTCGTGAGCACACGTAGATTATCCCGACCGCATCCTCGTGAGCACACGTGGATTATCCCGACCGTATCTTCGTGAGCACACGTAGATTATCCCGACCGCATCCTCGTGAGCACACGTGGATTATCCCGACCGTATCTTCGTGAGCACACGTAGATTATCCTGACCGTATCCTCGTGAGCACACGTGGATTACCCTGACCGTATCTTCGTGAGCACACGTAGATTATCCCGACCGCACCCTCGTGAGCACACGTGGATTATCCCGACCGCACCCTCGTGAGCACACGTGGATTATCCCGACCGTATCTTCGTGAGCACACGTAGATTATCCCGACCGCACCCTCGTGAGCACACGTGGGTTATCCCGACCGTATCCTCGTGAACATACATACTTGCCCGAACCGTATTACCGTGCGAGTATACACGATACCCGTTAGTCGCGTCCGTTTAGGAAACTAGTTATAAGATAGCATTGTAAAGTTCGTAGATCGCGTAATAATTAAGTATTTTGTCTTGTTTTGATTACAGACTAATTAGCTATTTCACCCGACCAAGACCAGGCGGGCTGGCAGCACTTACACTATATCTTTGTTTATTTTTTATATATCTGTACATAGTCTTAATAATAATTAGCCTTTATTATAAATAGTGGTACTTTATTTCAAATTCCTTAAAACCTGAATCCTGGAATCTGAGCAAGGTCCGGCAAAGATTCACTCCGTTCATGGCGCCCGAACAGTATTTGTAAAAGGAATTTGATTTTTTTTGCTCTGAATCTACGAAACTTCCGGACCGAATTGTTAAATTACACTTGGACGCCGCGATAACACTGACACTGGTACACTTGTATATCCGACATAATTATAAGTTTGTAAAATGGTTTCCGTGTCGTGGATTTATAAACTACAACGAGAAGAATTGATTGCTGAATTAACGAAACATAATTTACATACCGAAGGAATTGTTACCGAATTAAGACAACGTCTTATTGGGTTCGTACGCAAAAACGCCGAACTGTTTTCAAATAAAGAACCAGATCCAGAAGATTATAAGGAAATCTAGACATCACAAAGGACTTAGAAACCGACCACGCTAGCTTGAGACTTGAGGAATCAGCATTAGGAAATAATAAGGACTTCCCAAATAATCAACCGTCACAACCCCAAATGTTTTCTACACCTAGTTCACCGCATCTACCAACATTACCGTCAAATAGAGAAGTTATGGACCAAATGAGAAAATGGAACTGCCATTTCGAAGGCAAAGATGTATATTCTTTTTTGGAACGAATAGAAGAGTTAAGACAAGTTTATAATTTCTCCGAGGAACAAATACTTCAAGGATTACCAGAACTCTTAAAAGGAAATGCTCTCCAGTGGTATCGAAATTATGCACGAAATTTGCATACCTGGGCAGAAGTCGAAGAGCAAATACGAAATTTTTATTTACCACCATTGGAAAGAAGAAATTTAGGACGACAAGTCACAGCAAGAGTTCAGAAACACAACGAAAACATTCGAGATTTTGCTACGGTATTATCAACTCTAATGAGACGCAGAGGAGGATATGACCCAGAAGAACAATTGGATAATTTATATTATAATATGAAACCCGAACTTAGAATTCATATTAGGCGAACTGACATAAATAACATCAATGAATTGATCCAAAGAGTAGAGGAACATGAAGCAACCGAACAGGAAGCAAACCAAGCTCAAAGAATCAGTAGAAATGAAGCGATGACCGTTACGAAACCGAATGCTACTTACAAAAGAAACGAGTGTTGTTGGAGATGTAAACAGAGAGGGCATAACCGTAACCAGTGCCGCAATCCTCGTAAACTTTTTTGCTCTGTCTGTGGAAAAGATGGAGTCTACACTAGAGACTGTCATGGAACATACCAGGGAAACGAGCGAAGGACCGAGTCAACAAGACCTACGGCTCGGTCCAGGAACGAGACAACCGATATTTCGTCTTCGTAAATGTTGAAGGTCGAAGATTTAAGGCACTTATAGATTCCGGTGCAGTCAGCTCTTTTATTAATGAAGTGACTGCAAAATGGTGCTACTCTCGAGGATGGCAAAAACAAGGAAGAATAAATCGTGCGATACTGGCTGATGGCAGTGAAATACCGTTGGAAGATAATATTTCGGGAACCTGCTCGATAAATGGAAAGAAAATAGAAGGAAATTTTCATATCATGTCTACACTCCGACACCATTTCTTATTAGGAATGGATATCCTGCCAAAATTAGGATTCAAAATGACTCTACAAGGAAAAGAGTTGCATCCAGAGAACAGACAAGCTCCGTCCGAACTGTGCCAATTAGAAACTCAACCAGGTCTATTAGATATCAAAATAGAGGAACGACAAATAATAGATAGAATTATTGAACAAGCCCGTCAAGATTTCGCGGAAATACAAGGCCCAACACCATTACTAACCTACGACCTTCAGCTTAGTAATCCAACACCGATAAAACAACGATACCGTGCCCGAAATCCAGCAATGCAGAAAATCATCAATGAAGAAATTGATAAAATGTTAAAAGAAGGTGTTATAGAACCTTCTATAAGTCCGTGGAGTTCTCCTATAGTTCTGGCGAAGAAGAAAGATGGAAAATATCGTTTTTGTGTAGATTTTCGTCGACTCAACGAAGTAACCATCAAAGATGCATACCCATTATCGAAAATAAATGCCACTCTAGATAAACTACGAGGAGCTCGTTACCTTAGTACCATCGACTTGAAAAATGGATACTGGCAAGTACCCTTAACGGACGACAGTAAACCATTAACTGCTTTCACCGTACCAGGACGACATTTCCAATTCAAAGTTTTACCTTTCGGACTTCATTCAGCACCGGCAGCTTTTCAACGAATGATATCAGAGGAGTAGTAACACCCGATTTAGAACCGCACGTCTTTTGCTATTTGGATGACATACTTATTATATCGGAAACATTTGAAGAACACATTCAACTTGTCCAGGAAGTTTTTCGACGTTTAAAAGCTGCAAAACTAAAACCGAATTGGGAAAAGAGCCATTTTGGTAGGCAACGACTACGTTATCTAGGTCATGTAATTGATTCAGACGGTATACACACCGATCCCGATAAAGTAAAAGTCGTCACTACGTTATCAGCTCCAACTACCTTGAAGGAACTCCGCCGATTTAATGGACTGATCTCATGGTATCGACGTTTTATACCCAACGTGTCCAAAACTACCGCACCGCTTAGCAAATTGTTAAGAAAAAATACCACTTGGCACTGGGGACCTGAGCAACAAGAAGCCTTCGATAAAATCAAAGAACATTTAACAAATGCTCCCATTTTAACATGCCCGGATTTTGAAAAAACAATGTGTTTACAAACAGATGCTAGTAACGATGGGCTAGGAGCAGTATTAACTCAAGAAATAGATGGACAAGAAAAGGTCATAGCGTATGCCAGCAGAACTTTAAATAAAGCAGAGAAAAACTACTCTGCCACCGAAAAAGAATGCCTAGCAGTAAAATGGGGTATCTGGAAAATGCGAGACTACTTAGAAGGTTACCATTTTGTAGTATTAACCGATCATCAATCTTTGAAATGGTTAGAAAAAATTGATAATCCGTCAGGAAGAATTGCTCGTTGGAGAATGGAATTAGACCAATGGGATATGGAAATCCGTTACCGAAGAGGAGCCGAAAACAATGTAGCCGATGCTTTATCACGACAGCCTATCGAACTATGTTCTGTAGCCAACCGTAAAAACTGCTCGTGGTATAATACAAAATTTAAAGAAGTAAAAACGCAACCGAAGGAGAATCCGGAATTTTGTATTAAAGAAGGGAAATTATACAAGCATATTCTACATACGTTAGACTTTAATGAGGAAGATCCGAACGAACAATGGACATTATGCATTCCAAAAACTGACCGAAACCGAGTCCTGCAAGAATGTCACGACGAATCAACAGCCGGACACTTAGGTATTGGAAAAACTCTCGTACGCTTATCACGTTATTATTATTGGCCTGGAATTTTACGAGACGGAGCAAAATACGTAAGGAATTGTACTAAATGCCAACAATATAAAGTACAACAACAAACGAAAGCCGGTCTTATGCATCCAACAAATGTTCAACAACCATGGGAAATGGTATCAATAGATCTTGTAGGACCACAACCTCGATCCACTAACGGAAAAATTTGGTTACTTGTAATGCAAGATCGTTTTACCAAATGGATAGAACTGAGAGCTTTGAATAAAGCCACCGGAAAAGCTATTGCAAAAGCCATTAAAGAACAAGTAATTCTCCGTCACGGATGCCCAAAAACTATAGTCAGCGATAATGGTAAACAATTTATTAGTAAAGAAGTAGAAGACTTATTAAAGAATCACGGAATTACACACCGAAAGACACCGCCATATACACCGCAATGTAATCCCGTTGAAAGAGCAAACCGTGTAATTAAAACTATAATTGCTCAATACATAGAGAAAAATCAAACCAAGTGGGATAATCACCTACCCGAAATTGCCTTCGCATATAATACCGCTCACAGTGATTCTACTGGATTTTCCCCTGCATACCTGAATCATGGAAGAGAATTTACCATCCATCAACCAACAAGTAGTGCTACTTGTAATACCGAAACCCGCATTAAGAGAATACACGACTCTATTGAATTAGTTAAAATAAATCTCGCCCAAAGTTTCCAAAAGTAACAAAAGCACTACGATCTTCGACGAAGAGCATGGACACCAAATGTAGGTGATAAGGTATGGATGAAGACTTTTAAGCTGTCTAACAAAGCAGAAAAATTTAATGCAAAGCTAGCACCCAAATTCGACGGACCGTACGTAGTAAAACGAAAAATATCACCAGTTATTTTTGATTTACAAAGAAATGGGCGAATAACTAAATATATTCACGTCAAAGATATCAAGCCGCATTATGAAAACTCCGTAAACACCGTGATAATACCTATAGAAGCCGCAGGGCAACTGTTACATTAAAATAAAAAGTAATCCGCTAGATGGCTACGCGAATCTCCACAACTCGCTGTAAAAAGTAATAACTTCAAGTTATATATATGAGTTCCAAGAAACGAATTTTATCAGTCCATCTCAAGACATTAAAGAGTGAACAATGGAAGCAATCTTTGAGGAAATGATCCGAGAGCTCGATCAAACAGGCTTTGCTTGGTTTGATACTCTCCGTGAGGAGAATTTAGAAGAATACATACCGGCACCAGTGGCAAATAATGTTCCAAGAGGAACTTATACTCCAACACCGATTCAAAACCGGGAAACCGCGGTAGTACAACCGCGCATTATTGCGGACGTAATTTTGTCGCCGCAGCATCGCCTTCCAATACGCCCTCGTCCAAGAGTAATAGACACCAGAGGAAGACTAAATACCAGAAGAATATGGTCGGGAAGAACAAGCTCAAGCCCCGAGATCATCGATCTAACGGGTGAAGAGGTATCGCCACAAAATCCGATGCGACGTCAGCCACCGATGGAGCTACCACTACCTCTGTTTGCCATCGAAGAGGTGCAAATGACACGTGAGGTACCGCCAGTAGCACCTCAGGCCAGAGAGCCTTTGCGGATCCAGGAGGCCGAAGATATAACAGCCATTCCGGCAAGAGCCATAACACCTATACCGGCTCCAGTACAGTACCGCGACCGTACTGACACACTTCCGCATACGGAACAACACCTACCGGACGGAACAAGAATCCAAGTACCGTTGGGAGTAAGGAAATATGTGATAAGGACGGCCGAGGGGAAAAGACTCTTACGACTCAATCCACACACAGGAACCATTCGTCATATAGGACCACTTCGATCGGTAAAAATTTTTTTTTTCTCCCTCACACTTTTAATGCGTTATTCTTAGATTCTTAATTTTATTTTGTAGTATTTTATATTTTTTTTTTTTAAGAATAAAAATTCCCGAATTTTTACTCTCCAAAGAAAGAGGGGAATGTGACGTGTGATAAACACACGCACTAGTATTGCGTAAAATTATTTTATAAATTGTTAATATATTGTATAATAATAATAAGTCCGTAGTATATTAAGATAGCCTCGCGATAGACACGTGCCGTTAAACGCGAGTTCAACGACCGCGCTATAAATAGATTTACCGCCTCCCCACTACTGTGCCTACTCGCCAGTTCATTGACCCCGTCCGGAGTGGGGAGACAGGCGCTATACGCATGCGCGCTCTCGTAGAATCGGGTATATAAGGCGCACCGAAACCACCAGTAGTCAGTCTGCAACTGGACGACAGATCGGACTGGCCAAGAGCACACGACCAGCCCGTTTCTCCGACCTAGTGCAGCAACCGTGGATACGTTCGTGAGCACACGTTCGTAAACACGGTTACCGTATGCCGTACCGACCGTTACCGTAACCGCATCCTACCGTAGGCACCTCGTGAGCACACGTGGTGTCTAATCCTGTCCGTATCCTCGTGAGCACACGTGGATTATCCCGACCGCACCCTCGTGAGCACACGTGGGTTATCCCGACCATATCCTCGTGAACACACGTGGATTATCCCGACCGTATCTTCGTGAGCACACGTAGATTATCCCGACCGCATCCTCGTGAGCACACGTGGATTATCCCGACCGTATCTTCGTGAGCACACGTAGATTATCCCGACCGCATCCTCGTGAGCACACGTGGATTATCCCGACCGTATCTTCGTGAGCACACGTAGATTATCCTGACCGTATCCTCGTGAGCACACGTGGATTACCCTGACCGTATCTTCGTGAGCACACGTAGATCATCCCGACCGCACCCTCGTGAGCACACGTGGGTTATCCCGACCGCATCCTCGTGAGCACACGTGGATTATCCCGACCGTATCTTCGTGAGCACACGTAGATTATCCCGACCGCACCCTCGTGAGCACACGTGGGTTATCCCGACCGTATCCTCGTGAACATACATACTTGCCCGAACCGTATTACCGTGCGAGTATACACGATACCCGTTAGTCGCGTCCGTTTAGGAAACTAGTTATAAGATAGCATTGTAAAGTTCGTAGATCGCGTAATAATTAAGTATTTTGTCTTGTTTTGATTACAGACTAATTAGCTATTTCACCCGACCAAGACCAGGCGGGCTGGCAGCACTTACACTATATCTTTGTTTATTTTTTATATATCTGTACATAGTCTTAATAATAATTAGCCTTTATTATAAATAGTGGTACTTTATTTCAAATTCCTTAAAACCTGAATCCTGGAATCTGAGCAAGGTCCGGCAAAGATTCACTCCGTTACAAACGAAAGCATGTTAGTACGGAGGGTGATAGGGAAACTCAGGTTAGTACGGAGGGGGTGCTCCCTGAGGTAGTGAGATTAGATCGCGATTCGGATTCATCTGTTCCTAATCCTAATAGTGAGGTAGACGTAGGGAAGTCAGAATCGATGGTGCGAGTTTCAGAGAAGGTTAGGCCAACTAGGAAATCAATTGATGGTGGCGGGACTCAGGTTAACGAGAAAAGATTTTGTAATCGGGAAGAGAATTTAGATTATTCAAGATTAAATATAATTAATCAGGGGGTTGACATTCTATTGGGGTTAGAATCAACGGAATCTAATGTTACGAATTCGGAAATATTTTCTCGTAACAAAGAGACACCAGATCCATCAATTGAGAAGGGAACTAGACAGGGAATCTCCATGATCAATGCAGATAATCGGAAATTTCTTAACGTAGAATTAGGAGGAATTACGTATAGGGCTTTGGTCGATTCCGGGTCTACGTTGTCTTTAGTTGGATCTAAAATTGCGCAGCGGTACAAGAGTAGAATTAGAAATAATAATTCGGTACTTAGAAATTTTAGTGGTGGTACAGTTAGTGCGGTGGGGACTATCGACATCATGTTAAAAGTTGACGGTCAGGTGGGCCAAATCCATTGCAACGTAGTCAGTGATTTAGACACTGACATGTTACTTGGGATGGATTTTGGCAAGGCCTTTGATTTCGATGTTCGATTGGGACGGAATCAATGGAGAGTTAGCGAAGGGAAATGGAGAACATTTGACGATAATGCTGAAAGGCAGTCGTCGAATATCCATGGTGAGTGCTCTGGTATATCCGAATTGCAGGATAATCAGAGGGCTCGAGTACAAGAATTGGTGCAGAGGCTGATTCCTGAGTATAATCCGGAGAAGTTGGGAATGACTGATTGGACGGAGCATTCTATTGACGTGCAGAATGCCTCCCCAGTCAAACATCGTACGAGGAGGATGTCTCCCAAGATGCTGGAGGTGGCTCAGGAAGAAGTTAAAAAGATGCTGAAGTTAGGTGTGATTGAGAGATCAGCCAGTGATTGGAGTAGTGCACCAGTTCTTGTCCGCAAATCCGATGGCTCCATTCGATTCTGTATTGACTATCGGGACCTGAATGCGGTAACCAAACGAGATGCATATCCTTTGCCTCAAATAGATTCGATCCTGGATAAGATACGGAGAGCAAAATTCATAAGTAAGATCGACTTAAAGCAGGCTTACTTCCAAGTTAAGATGGCGTCTGCTAGTCGGAGGTATACTGCGTTTTCCGTGCCGGGATCGGGTCTATGGCAATTTAGAAGGATGCCGTTTGGTCTTACCAATGCTCCAATGACCTTCCAACGGTTAATTGATGCAATATTTGGGCCTGAGTTTGAGCCATTCGTGTTTGGGTATCTTGATGATATTATAGTGGTGACTGAATCGTTCGAGGATCATTTGAAATACCTAGAACTTGTTCTTAAAAAGTTGTTAGATGCTGGATTGACTATGAATAGGGACAAATGCGAATTTTGTTGTAGTAGGGTTACATATTTAGGGTTTATCTTAGATAAGGATGGACTTAGGACGGATCCAGATAAGGTAGCTCCGGTGGTTAATCCAGTACCTACAACGATTAAGGGATTGCGAAGGTTCTTTGGTATGGTAGCGTGGTACTCGAGATTCATTGAGGACGAGGCTAGAATAAAGATACCGTTAGTGAGGCTATTGCGTAAGGGACAGGAATGGACATGGGGAGAGGAGCAGCAAGCTGCTTTCAATGAATTGAAACAAGCCTTGACTGCCGCTCCTGTTCTTGCTAGACCTGATTTTGGCAGGCCTTTCAAGGTTCAGTGCGACGCCAGCAACTTTGCCTTGGGGGCTGTGCTGACACAGGATCAGGAGGACGGAGAACATCCCATCGTCTATATTAGTAGGGTCCTGACTGCTGCGGAGCGAAATTACACAACCACTGAAAAGGAGTGTTTGGCATTGCTCTGGGCAATCAAGAAGTTGAAGCCGTATCTTGAGGGTTATAAGTTTACGGCGATCACGGATCACAGTGCTCTTAGGTGGCTGAGGAATTTAAAAGAGCCGACGGGTAGACTTGCTCGTTGGGCCCTGGAAATGCATCAATGGGATTTTGAGATAATTCATAGGAAAGGAGCCTTGAATCAAGTCCCAGATGCTCTCTCCAGGATGTACGAGTCTGAAGAAAATGTAGTAGCTGCCTTTAAAGAGATTGGAGATCCGTGGTACCTCAACATGCTGAGCAATGTTCAGCAGTTCCCTGATAGGTATCAGCAGTGGAAAGTGGAAGATGGAATGCTATATAGATTCCGGAACGAACCACTGTTAGACCCAGTGACCAATAGAGAAGAGTCCTGGAAATTGGTAGTTCCGGAGGAGCAACGTGATCGGGTAATGAGTGATGCCCATTGCGTTACCTCCGCAGGTCATTTAGGGGTTGAGAAGACATATGATAAGGTCGCTAGGGAGTATTTCTGGAGAGGAATGTGGTACGACATTCATAAATTTGTAGTAGGGTGTGAAACTTGTCAAAAGTACAAAGTTTCTCAATCAGGGCCTCAGGGACTAATGAGTAGTAGGGTAGTAGAGAAACCGTGGGTTGTCGTTGCGGCGGATATGATGGAGTTTCCGGCCAGTAAGAATCAATGCAAATATCTGCTGGTATTTCAAGATTTATTTACTCGCTGGATAGAGTTGAAACCATTAAGATCTGCTGATGGGAAAGCGGTAGCGAGAGCGTTCGAGGAGTTAGTTTTATTTCGGTGGGAAACTCCAGAATATTTGCTTACGGATAATGGTAAGGAGTTTGAGAATAAATATCTGAACGATATTTTAGTAGGATATGGGGTGAAACATATCACTACACCTCCTTACCATCCGCAAGCAAACCCTGTCGAACGTAGCAATCGCACGCTTAAAACGATGATTGCAACGTTTGTCGAAGCGGATCATCGGACTTGGGATCAACATCTCCATGAATTCCGACACGCTTTAAACACGGCAATTCAATCGTCGACACGGGTGTCACCAGCGTTTTTAAATTATGGGAGACACCCAAAACCAGTAAAGAGTTTACGTAGGGAGGTCGAGAAACCTCAACCAATTAGTAGGGTTGATGATTCTGTGTGGGCTGATAGGGTTCGTAGGTTAGATATAGTGAGGGACATAGTAGCTAAGAATTTAGAGAAATCGAGAGAGAAACAAGCTAGGGTATACAACCAGGGTCGGAAGGATACCAGATTTTTAGTGGGGGATAAAGTTTTAGTTAGGACGCATTTCCAATCACATGGAGGGAATAGGTTCTCAGCAAAGCTCGCTCCCAAATTTGAAGGTCCTTTCACTATCGTAGAGGTTAAATCCCCTAATACGTATATATTGGACATGAGTTCGAAATCGAAGGGTCGTGTTAACAAAGTACATGTGTCGGATTTAAAGAGGTATATTCCACCACGTACTAGTAAGGTGACTTCATAGCGTCAGTAAGGTCGCAGACGGAAGATTGAGAATGAAGAATCATCTCGGTGTATCGTGTGAGTAAACTTAGACGTTAAGAGGTAAGTCAAAGTTTAGGGGGGGGGGGGCAATGTGATGGTGTCATCATTGGGAGGCACCTAAAAAGGAATAATAAATATTAGTAGTTGTTATTATTAATATATAATAATTGGAAGTACACTTACCTGGTTCGGAGGTTATCCAGGAACAGTATTGGGGATGCCGTCGAAGAGTTGTTGGTCGGCTGCTCCGGGGTTCTCTGCTGCAGGAGGTGGGGTTCCCGGGGTGATCGGCTACTCCAAGACACCAGCATCTGTAAAAGAAAAATATGTAAATATTAGGTGTTGAATGGGAAAAAGGATGAGGGAAATCAGGAATTAATTATCGAGGAAATATAAGTTAAAATAAGATAACGGAGGGATTTGGTGAAAGATTATACCAATACTTACCTATTTCAGGAGTTTTGCATCAATGTTTATTGCAAATATGCAATAAACAATGATGTAAACATTACCATTATCGCTGTGTGTAGTACCTCGTGGAGCGTTGGTGGGGAGAACTCGTCGCCGTCTTCGCGCACGGTGTATACACACGAGTATACGTACGCGCACACACATTTTACACGCGCACTACACCCGCGGAACGACTTATCGTTGTCCCCGCCGGTGGGGATCGCGCGCACGCGGTGAACCGGTCGCGAAGCACGTTGTTTACGTGCCGGTTCGAGCTCAGTTGCGTCCATCTTGAATCGATCGAGATTCAAGCGCGCGCATAGTAACTAGGCGGTCCGCGCTTTTATCGACGTAGGGATATATGTATCGATACGTAGGGAGTTTCGGAACACGTGTAGTGGGGATCGATCGGGTATATATATTATACGTGTATAATATATATAAGTAAATAAGAGATTCAAATCTCGCGCCAATGAGATTTTGGTGATATTACTAAATGTTTTATAGTAAGGACGATGTGTCATGTATGGAATTACTGTATAAAATAGTATTATGACAGTAATTCCGTAATACACGTATATTTACTGTAATAGTTGGGACAATGATAACTTATGCAAATGAGTTGTCAATTTTGATATGAGTAAGGACTATACGGTAGCGGGGGGGCACCTGTGACATGTAATTACATGGAGATAAGTCAAATAATGACTTATCTCCCACAGGTGACACGAGAGAGATAAGGAACTGGGACAATAAGTGAGAAAAGGAGAGAGTATTTAAATTTTCGGTTACGGAGGGTAATTTCCGGAAAGGGAGTATTCTAGCATCGTGAGTCGGAGAGTAAAGTAGAGTATCCTTAGTGATAGAGAGAGCGTGTGTCCTTGATAAAATCAAGTATCAGTATAGTGATTGTGAGGAGATAATCTTTGAGAAGCTATTTTTGATAGATATAGATATAAATAGATATACTAGATATATTGGATTATTATTTGTATATATAATATTTGAATTGATTTACTTAATTGGTAAGTGATTCAATTATTATTGTGGCGTCTAATATATCTATTAATTTACTGTTGGTCAAACGTGGTTGTTTCGGGAGTGATTGCTTTTCTATCGTTGGGTTTGTTGGGTTTTATTTGTTAATTACGTCGCGTTACGTTGGGTTTTTTCGCGCGTTATTAATAAATATTAAGTTTCACGAATCTCTCTCGTGGTAGTGGTGACAGTGGATTCCGCAAAATTATTATAGACTATAGTGGAAACCGGTCCACTGTAAATTCGACGGGATCTCCTCTGAGTGAGTCGGCCGTGCAGGGTTTATTTTATTTTGTTAATATTTTCGGCGTTTCCACCGGGAAACGGTTAATTAATTTAACCAAAAATTTGGTAACGTCGCAACTTCTAATTTATTTATTAGGGTTTCACTTTCAATAATTTATTTATTTGTTATTATTACATGTTTAATGTTCAATTTGTGTCTCTAGATAGTAATTTATAAAACACCTTCCACGAAGGTGTCAACATTCGCAAGTGTATGGTTTCTAATCACAGTTTAAAAAACTTTATCTGATAAAAGAAATCTTGAATTCCTACTCCACCTTTTTCTACTTACTATTATTTCAATTTAACATTTTTTTATATACTTTGTACTAAAGCTCTATAAAAAGTTTATACAATACAAAGTACTGCATTCAGAGTGGAATAATCGATACTATTTTTACTATACCATAAATTTGTTTTAATTAATCATTTATATATTTTTTGCGTTAACTTCGTAGAAAGTTTCTGCAATTGAAAGTACTGAAATCAGAGTGCAAATGAGTGTCAATTTTGATATGAGTAAGGACTATACGGTAGCGGGGGGCACCTGTGACATGTAATTACATGGAGATAAGTCAAATAATGACTTATCTCCCACAGGTGACACGAGAGAGATAAGGAACTGGGACAATAAGTGAGAAAAGGAGAGAGTATTTAAATTTTCGGTTACGGAGGGTAATTTCCGGAAAGGGAGTATTCTAGCATCGTGAGTCGGAGAGTAAAGTAGAGTATCCTTAGTGATAGAGAGAGCGTGTGTCCTTGATAAAATCAAGTATCAGTATAGTGATTGTGAGGAGATAATCTTTGAGAAGCTATTTTTTGATAGATATAGATATAAATAGATATACTAGATATATTGGATTATTATTTGTATATATAATATTTGAATTGATTTACTTAATTGGTAAGTGATTCAATTATTATTGTGGCGTCTAATATATCTATTAATTTACTGTTGGTCAAACGTGGTTGTTTCGGGAGTGATTGCTTTTCTATCGTTGGGTTTGTTGGGTTTTATTTGTTAATTACGTCGCGTTACGTTGGGTTTTTTTCGCGCGTTATTAATAAATATTAAGTTTCACGAATCTCTCTCGTGGTAGTGGTGACAGTGGATTCCGCAAAATTATTATAGACTATAGTGGAAACCGGTCCACTGTAAATTCGACGGGATCTCCTCTGAGTGAGTCGGCCGTGCAGGGTTTATTTTATTTTGTTAATATTTTCGGCGTTTCCACCGGGAAACGGTTAATTAATTTAACCAAAAATTTGGTAACGTCGCAACTTCTAATTTATTTATTAGGGTTTCACTTTCAATAATTTATTTATTTGTTATTATTACATGTTTAATGTTCAATTTGTGTCTCTAGATAGTAATTTATAAAACACCTTCCACGAAGGTGTCAACATTCGCAAGTGTATGGTTTCTAATCACAGTTTAAAAAACTTTATCTGATAAAAGAAATCTTGAATTCCTACTCCACCTTTTTCTACTTACTATTATTTCAATTTAACATTTTTTTATATACTTTGTACTAAAGCTCTATAAAAAGTTTATACAATACAAAGTACTGCATTCAGAGTGGAATAATCGATACTATTTTTACTATACCATAAATTTGTTTTTAATTAATCATTTATATATTTTTTGCGTTAACTTCGTAGAAAGTTTCTGCAATTGAAAGTACTGAAATCAGAGTGTTATCGACAAGTATTTCTTACCATATCATAAATTTGTTTTTAATTAAACATTTATATACCTTCCTTAAACTCCATAAAAAGTTTCTGCAATTGATAGTACTGAAATCAAAGTGATATTGATGTCTGGAAAGCACTTTATATAACACCTTCCACGAAGGTGTCAACGTTCGCAAGTATAGTTTCAAATTGCACTTTCAAAAATGATACCTCATAACAAAAATCTTTAATTATTCCTCCCATCCTATTTCTACTTATATTTTGCTTAAACTCCATAAAAAGTTTCTGCAATAGAAACTACTGAAATCAAAACAACATAATCGATAAGTATGTACTTATAACCATATCATAAATTTGTTTTTAATTAAACATATATATATTTTACTTAAACTCCATAAAAAGTTTATGCAATAGAAAGTACTAAAATCAAAGCGGAATAATCGACAAGTATTTTTTACCATACCGTAAATATGTTTTTAATTAATCATTTATATATTTTTTGCGTTAACTTCATAAAAAGTTTCTGTAATTGAAAGTACTGAAATCAAATTGAATCAACAAGTATTTATCTTTACAAATACAAATATTTATTAATTCAATTGAATACAAACATTTGTTCCGAATAGTATTCTACAAATTTTGTCCACATAAACAGAAACTTCTAATTTATTTATTAGGGTTTCACTTTCAATAATTTATTTATTTGTTATTATTACATGTTTAATGTTCAATTTGTGTCTCTAGATAGTAATTTATAAAACACCTTCCACGAAGGTGTCAACATTCGCAAGTGTATGGTTTCTATTCACAGTTTAAAAAACTTTATCTGATAAAAGAAATCTTGAATTCCTACTCCACCTTTTTCTACTTACTATTATTTCAATTTAACATTTTTTTATATACTTTGTACTAAAGCTCTATAAAAAGTTTATACAATACAAAGTACTGCATTCAGAGTGGAATAATCGATACTATTTTTACTATACCATAAATTTGTTTTTAATTAATCATTTATATATTTTTTGCGTTAACTTCGTAGAAAGTTTCTGCAATTGAAAGTACTGAAATCAAATTGGTATCGACAAGTATTTTTACTATACCATAAATTTGTTTTTAATTAAACATTTATATACTTTCCTTAAACTTCATAAAAAGTTTCTGCAATTGAAAGTACTGAAATCAGAGTGTTATCGACAAGTATTTCTTACCATACCATCAATTTGTTTTTAATTAAACATTTATATACTTTGCTTTAACTCCACAAAGAGTTTCTGTAATTGAAAGTACTGAAATATTTTTGAAAATAAAATATCTCTTATATTGAATATATTTTCAGAATTATATCCTGCAAATTTACTTTTCGTTTCTAGTCCTGACATGTCTTACAGCAAAAAAAAAAACAATTTTTTAATAATTTTATTAATTTCTGTAAAACTATTGAACAGTAATTTCTCTCTTATTTATTCTCTTTCAGTAAATAATGTCTATTCTTGCCATGTCTTACTGCAATAGATAAACAATTTTATAAAATAATATAATAATATTCATTTGTCAAAATTAATTTCTGCAAAACTAATAAAAAAAATTTCTCTCTTTTTTATTCTCTTTAAATAAAATAATACTTGCACCACCGTTGGCTAAGTGTTCCACGAGATATTAAATCTGATTTACTAACATCCTCTTGTGCACTGATGATAGTAGATTATCGTTTAAAAAATGTTGAAATAAAATATTATAATGATTAAAACGTATTTCTGACTTATTTCTGATTTGTAATTTAACATATTTATTTAATTTTGTATCATAAAATTGGCTTTAAGTGCTGGTACTTAGTTTAACGGCAGAAACTAGTTATAATTAATCGTTGTTGTAATATATGTAGGCCTCATGAGAAACATCAAAAGCCATCATATAAATCTTACTTATTATATCATACCGCAAAATATTTTGTAGCCCTTGCTATAAACATGTATATGCAATATGTTATTCATTTAAATTAGTCATATTATTCAAAAGAACGATGGTAATCCAACGCGTGGTGCAAGTATTATTTATTTAAAGAAAATAAAAAAGAGAGACATTTTTTTATTAGTTTTGCAGAAATTAATTTTGACAAATGAATATTATTATATTATTTTATAAAATTGTTTATCTATTGCAGTAAGACATGGCAAGAAAAACTTTATCTGATAAAAGAAATCTTGAATTCCTACTCCACCTTTTTCTACTTACTATTATTTCAATTTAACATTTTTTTATATACTTTGTACTAAAGCTCTATAAAAAGTTTATACAATTCAAAGTACTGCATTCAGAGTGGAATAATCGATAAGTATTTTTACTATACCATAAATTTGTTTTTAATTAAACATTTATATACTTTCCTTAAACTTCATAAAAAGTTTCTGCAATTGAAAGTACTGAAATCAGAGTGTTATCGACAAGTATTTCTTACCATACCATCAATTTGTTTTTAATTAAACATTTATATACTTTGTTTTAACTCCACAAAGAGTTTCTGCAATTGAAAGTACTGAAATATTTTTAAAAATAAAATATCTCTTAAATTGAATATTTTTTCAGAATTATATCCTACAAATTTACTTTTCGTTTCTGGTCCTGACATGTCTTACAGCAAAAAAAAACAATTTTTTAATAATTTTATTAATTTCTGCAAAATTAATTTCTGTAAAACTATTGAACAGTAATTTCTCTCTTATTTATTCCCTTTCAGTAAACAATGTCTATTCTTGCCATGTCTTACTGCAATAGATAAACAATTTTATAAAATAATATAATAATATTCATTTGTCAAAATTAATTTCTGCAAAACTAATAAAAAAAATTTCTCTCTTTTTTATTTTCTTTAAATAAAATAATACTTGCACCAAGCGTTGGATTACCATCGTTTTTTGAATAATATGACTAATTTAAATGAATAACATATTGCATATACATGTTTATAGCAAGGGCTACAAAATATTTTGCGGTATGATATAATAAGTAAGATTTATATGATGGCTTTTGATGTTTCTCATGAGGCCTACATATATTACAACAACGATTAATTATAACTTGTTTCTGCCGTTAAACTAAGTACCAGCACTTAAAGCCAATTTTATGATACAAAATTAAATAAATATGTTAAATTACAAATCAGAAATAAGTCAGAAATACGTTTTAATCATTATAATATTTTATTTCAACATTTTTTAAACGATAATCTACTATCATCAGTGTACAAGAGGATGTTAGTAAATCAGATTTAATATCTCGTGGAACACTTAGCCAACGGTGGTGCAAGTATTATTTTATTTAAAGAGAAAAAAAGAGAGAGAAATTTTTTTTATTAGTTTTGCAGAAATTAATTTTGACAAATGAATATTATTATATTATTTTATAAAATTGTTTATCTATTGCAGTAAGACATGGCAAGAATAGACATTATTTACTGAAAGAGAATAAATAAGAGAGAAATTACTGTTCAATAGTTTTACAGAAATTCATTTTGCAGAAATTAATATAATTATTAAAAACTTATTTTTTTTTGCTGTAAGACATGTCAGGACTAGAAACGAAAAGTAAATTTGTAGGATATAATTCTGAAAATATATTCAATTTAAGAGATATAATATTTTTAAAAATATTTCAGTACTTTCAATTGCAGAAACTCTTTGTGGAGTTAAAGCAAAGTATATAAATGTTTAATTAAAAACAAATTGATGGTATGGTAAGAAATACTTGTCGATAACACTCTGATTTCAGTACTTTCAATTGCAGAAACTTTTTATGAAGTTTAAGGAAAGTATATAAATGTTTAATTAAAAACAAATTTATGGTATAGTAAAAATAGTATCGATTATTCCACTCTGAATGCAGTACTTTGTATTGTATAAACTTTTTATAGAGCTTTAGTACAAAGTATATAATAAAATGTTAAATTGAAATAATAGTAAGTAGAAAAAGGTGGAGTAGGAATTCAAGATTTCTTTTATCAGATAAAGTTTTTTAAACTGTGATTAGAAACCATACACTTGCGAATGTTGACACCTTCGTGGAAGGTGTTTTATAAATTACTATCTAGAGACACAAATTGAACATTAAACATGTAATAATAACAAATAAATAAATTATTGAAAGTGAAACCCTAATAAATAAATTAGAAGTTTCTGTTTATGTGGACAAAATTTGTAGAATACTATTCGGAACAAATGTTTGTATTCAATTGAATTAATAAATATTTGTATTTGTAAAGATAAATACTTGTTGATTCAATTTGATTTCAGTACTTTCAATTACAGAAACTTTTTATGAAGTTAACGCAAAAAATATATAAATGATTAATTAAAAACAAATTTACGGAATGGTACAAAATACTTGTCGATTATTCGGCTTTGATTTTAGTACTTTCTATTGCATAAACTTTTTATGGAGTTTAAGTAAAATATATAAATGTTTAATTAAAAACAAATTTATGATATGGTTATAAGTACATACTTATCGATTATGTTGTTTTGATTTCAGTAGTTTCTATTGCAGAAACTTTTTATGGAGTTTAAGCAAAATATAAGTAGAAATAGGATGGGAGTAATAATTAAAGATTTTTGTTATCACGTATCATTTTTGTAAGTGCAATTTGAAACTATACTTGCGAACGTTGACACCTTCGTGGAAGGTGTTTTATAAAGTGCTTCCCAGACATCAATATCACTTTGATTTCAGTACTATCAATTGCAGAAACTCTATATGGAGTTAAAGCAAAGTATATAAATGTTTAATTAAAAACAAATTTATGATATAGTAAGAAATACTTGTCGATAACACTCCGATTTCAGTACTTTCAATTGCAGAAACTTTTTATGGAGTTTAAGGAAGGTATATAAATGTTTAATTAAAAACAAATTTATGATATGGAAAAAAATACTTGTCGATACCAATTTGATTTCAGTACTTTCAATTGCAGAAACTTTCTACGAAGTTAACGCAAAAAATATATAAATGATTAATTAAAAACAAATTTATGGTATAGTAAAAATAGTATCGATTATTCCACTCTGAATGCAGTACTTTGTATTGTATAAATTTTTTATAGAGCTTTAGTACAAAGTATATAAAAAAATGTTAAATTGAAATAATAGTAAGTAGAAAAAGGTGGAGCAGGAATTCAAGATTTCTTTTATCAGATAAAGTTTTTTAAACTGTGATTAGAAACCATACACTTGCGAATGTTGACACCTTCGTGGAAGGTGTTTTATAAATTACTATCTAGAGACACAAATTGAACATTAAATATGTAATAATGTTACGTTTGAACAGTAACGTCTGTATCGTTTTTCGTGGTTACCGCGGCTCGTTGAATCCAAAACTCAGCGAGTACAAGCGTAAAGAGGTGGATGAGTTGTTGTTCTGTTGTTCTCCAGGTTCTCCAGGTGTTAGTGCTTTGATTGGCTTGCGTTTTGTCGTTAAGGCTGTAGGGAGAACGATCCTGGCGATATCGTGTCTCCGTGCCTTCGCGTTGTATCCACTCGTAAAATGTCACTTCTGTCTTCTCTCTTTACTTCTCACTTTTTCGCTCTTCTGTTTGTTTATTACGGTCTTCTTTTATATAAGTTTAGTGACCTATATACAAATGTAATCGGAGGGGCGCTTAGCTGATCCTTGCGCTTCAGGTTGCACCGATGATCGAGTTGCGAAGTCGCGTGGCACCGTTTAATGACCTGAATGGTCAGCATTTTCGACGAACCAACTGTTTACTTATTTTAATACATCCGTGACGTGTATCCACACGTAACAATAATAACGATTAGTAATACTCTTTAAATAAATAAAATTTCATGTAAATATTTGAGATGTCAAATTCTTTTACTGGGCTATGTATTTTTCGATATCCTTTTCGTCTCCTATAAGTATATATATATATATATATATGTCTACTCAAAAAAGTTGAGACAGAGCTATAGGGGAAAACGAACGAGTGAGTGAGACACGCGTGATCTAGTTATTTTTTCATTATTATCTTAAACGGTCATCTTTTATCTTACACGGTCGTCAATCATCTAATTTGCCGAGAAGCGTGTGCATAGCAGAACCTGTCAGTGACAATTATTGGTTATGTTTAATGTTGATAATTTAAAAGTTTGTCAAATTCTTGGTTTTGGACTACAGTTTTCACAGGTACAGTATAATAATTATTTCAATTTTTTATTTTTACTACATTTGTAAAAAATATTATTTATTATTCCTAATAAGAAAAATTTTGTAAATAAATATCCTTATTTCCTTTCTTAGAAGTTAATAAATAATTTTTTATTCAATTATTTTGGATGAAAAATATTAGAATGTTTTTATGATTAAAATTATAAAAAAATGTAAATAAAAACATAACATCAATGAAGGTAGAATATAATTTTAACATTACGGTCGTCAATCATCTAATTTGCCGAGAAGCGTGTGCATAGCAGAACCTGTCAGTGACAATTATTGGTTATGTTTAATGTTGATAATTTAAAAGTTTGTCAAATTCTTGGTTTTGGACTACAGTTTTCACAGGTACAGTATAATAATTATTTCAATTTTTTATTTTTACTACATTTGTAAAAAATATTATTTATTATTCCTAATAAGAAAAATTTTGTAAATAAATATCCTTATTTCCTTTCTTAGAAGTTAATAAATAATTTTTTATTCAATTATTTTGGATGAAAAATATTAGAATGTTTTTATGATTAAAATTATAAAAAAATGTAAATAAAAACATAACATCAATGAAGGTAGAATATAATTTTAACATTTTGAAAAAAAATTTTTTATTATTTATTATATACAACAGTTACATGTTCAAACGAAATGAATTATTAATAAAATTCCTATTAAATCGTAATTATCCTGAATGAAATAAAAATTAATTTAAATTAATTGGATATAGAAATTTTAATTGTATAAATATCAAAAATCAATCGTATAAAAATATATACTTGATAATTATAAAAATGTATAAAGTATTGATCATTATTGATCAATTAAACACATTATTTTTGTGCACTGTGCAACAATAATGGCTAAATATATTTTAATTATTGATTATAATATTTTTGTATATTGTACAAAAATAATGTGCGTGTTTAATTATTGGATGCACATTCCATCATATACACTACCGGCCAATTGCTTTTGCCCACTTCGACTCAATTTTACCCGTTACATAAAGTATCATAACTTGGGTAAAAATTGAGATAAATAATCGTTCGACAGCTCATTTAGAAGCTTGAAGCAAGGGCTTTTTAATGGTTTACCGTCCTTATTTAAATTTTTTGTTTTTTAATGTTTTTAACATAAAAATCAAAATGTATAAAATTCGGATTTTCTTGTTCGTCTTCATTTTAAAACTGCACTTCAACCAAACATCGGAAAATAATTTTATAAAAAAAATTGAAAAGCTTGAATCAAGAGCTTTCGAAGGCACCATATTAACATTGTTTTAAAGTCCTTTTTACGTTTTGACTGGTGGTTTTCTTTTAAAACACGTCTTTTCTTCAACTTTATGTATCTCGGAAGGATTAAATTTAAAAAAAAATGTCTAGGAGAAAAAATGTTTGATTTTATCTTAAGATTATGTACAAATTTTTCAGATTGTTTAGAATTTTTTTTTTTAATTTGATAAATGAATTGATTATAAAGAATTTTTTAAACTATACAGTTAATAGAATTTTAATAATTATTTTCTGTATATAGTGTACATTTTCTGTATTTGGTAGTAAAGAAAACCACCAGTCAAAACGTAAAAAGGACTTTAAAACAATGTTTAAAAAAATTTTTAAAAATTAAAAAAAGAAAAAAAATGTTAAAAAAATTCTAAACAATCTGAAAAATTTGTGACACCTTCTTGGAAGGTGTTTTTTCATTATAAAAAGCAAAATATTTTTTCAAAAATCGAAAAATGGCCATGAAATGGTCATAAAATAGTCCAAATCTTAAAAGAAAACGTACTCAAATTCAGAATTAGAAAATATATATGCATGTCCAATCTTATTACGATCAATTACGTGGTTCCAGAATTACAACGTTGTACGTACGCACGCACAGACGCACACGCGCACAAACGTACACACACACGCGCGCGCACACACGCACACGCACACATACACACAAAATCATCTGCACGGACATTTTACAAAACCAAGAAAACTCTCAAAATATACTAAGCTTTAATTATCAAATTATATGGTTTAACAAAAATAATAATTTTCAGTCATACAAGCACAGGGTGAGAGTTGAAGAATTTGAATCTTAATATCTTTTAAAACTAAACGGTTTCATAAGTTACAAAAAGAACATGGCCAAAGTGATCAAAAGATCAAACTTTTCCTAAAATGTCAACTCAATTGAAATCTTTTTACTCCCTTAGTCGTACGACATATTTTTTTACTTTTTGATTTTTATCTCAAAAACTAGACGCCAAAACGGCTTAAAATTTTTACAACTAGTAACTATAGTTACTTTTTATTGTCATGAATTTTTTCAAAACATTAAGCTATTTATTTGTTTAGTTATGTATGCTTTTCGAAAAATTACCTTTTATATCATAAAAAATGAACAGATCGGCCAATCTAGAAAATCTTGCGGGCAAAAGTAGATAATTTTAAGTTCTTTTAGATACACTATTGTTGAATATATTTTATAAATCTTATCATTAAAGAAAAAGCAAAAATATTTTTTCAAAATTGAATAATAGCTACAATATGGCCATAAAATGGTCAAAATCATAAAAAATGACGGAAATTCAGAATTAGAAAAAATATATACATGTCAAATTTTATAACGATCCCTCGCGTGGTTCCAAAATTATGGTGGTATACGTACACACACACATACACACACAACCATCCGCATGGACATTTTTTAAAAACGTATGATTTGTATTCCAAACACCTCCAAATGCGTTTCTACGAAGTATTAGCGAAACTGAAAATTTTACTATTACAAAATTTCCTCTTCGCAGCAAAAAGAGTATATATCAATAACTTTCGATTTATAGTTCAGAAGTTATTAGAACATTTTTATCTTCTAAAATTGAAAACCACGAATAAATACTTAAATTACTTTTGAACGTTTTTAATAACTTCTGTACTGTAAATAAAAAATTATTTACATATACTGTGATTTAAGTAGTTTTGCCTGGAAGCTACACAGAATATATACTTACTATATAACCTCCTAACCTCGAATTCATATTTCTATATTGTATATAATACGTTGCCACGATATTTCGAAAGTCTGTCGAAAGAATCTACCTGATTCGTAATTTACTTTTTAAGATTTTAAGCTAACCTATCAATTTGCTAATTCCTGTATGAGAATATAGGTGTTTTATTTTTGTCATAAAACATAGTACTATAAAGAAAATTAACTACGTACATAATTCCTAAATAGTTTCTGCAATAGAAAGTACTGAAATCAAAATGAAATTGACAAGTATTTTTATAAATATTTATTACTATAAAACTTTACGTTTAATGTTGTAAAACACCTTCAAGAAGGTGTACATTTTGGCAAGTATGGGTTCGGTCCGATCACAATTTTCCAATATTTTTATTTTAACTAAACCTATATTACATAATAACTTATTTATCAATAGAATAATACTAATGAAGTTATTACATTAGAAAGTACTGAAATCAAAATGCAATTGTCAAGTATGGTGTATATTTTAATCACACTTTTAAAATTGTTGTACATAATTCGTAGAAAGTTTCCGCAATAGAAAGTACTGAAATCAACATGGAATCGGCAAGTATTGCTTTTCAAAAATAAATATATTTTTCGAACTGAATGTACTAATATTTTCTGAAAAATTCTATCTTACTCATTTATTTTTTTTTTTTAGTTACAGCAGAAAATACACAATTTTATAATAATATTCATTTGTGCAAAATTAATTTATGGAAAAGTAATAAAACAGAAAATTTTCTCATTTTTATTCTTTTTAAATGAAATAATACTTGCACCACCGTTGGGTGTATCACGAGGTAATTTTGAATATTCTCTTACTAACTTAAGAAAGTAGATTAACGATTAAAAAAATGTTAAAATAAAGATTTCTAATGTTTTAAACTATAAAACGAATTTCTATTTGGAATGGATCGTATCTATTCATTTTTTTTACTATATAATAATTATGAAGTGCTTGTACTCGGTTTGACAAATTAATATTATCTGCAGTAATGATATATATAGGGCTTATGAGAGTCACTAAAAATCATTTAGATATGTTGTACCTATTAACTTACCTTAAAATATTTATAATAACTTGATATGTGCATATATAATATATTATGCATTGCTAATTATAACTTATTAAAAGTAATAAGGCAAACCAACGCGTGGTGCAAGTATTATTTCATTTAAAAAGAATAAAAATGAGAAAATTTTCTGTTTTATTACTTTTCCATAAATTAATTTTGCACAAATGAATATTATTATAAAATTGTGTATTTTCTGCTGTAACTAAAAAAAAAAAAAATAAATGAGTAAGATAGAATTTTTCAGAAAATATTAGTACATTCAGTTCGAAAAATATATTTATTTTTGAAAAGCAATACTTGCCGATTCCATGTTGATTTCAGTACTTTCTATTTGCGGAAACTTTCTACGAATATGTACAACAATTTTAAAAGTGTGATTAAATATACACCATACTGACAATTGCATTTTGATTTTCAGTACTTCTAATGTAATAACTTCATTAGTATTATTTCTATTGAATAAATAAGTTATTATGTAATATAGGTTTAGTAAAATAAAAATATTGGAAAATTGTGATCGGACCGAACCATACTTGCCAAAATGTACACCTTCTTGAAGGTGTTTTACAACATTAAACGTAAAGTTTTATAGTAATAAATATTTATAAAAATACTTGTCAATTTCATTTTGATTTCAGTACTTTCTATTGCAGACAATTGCATTTTGATTTCTACGTACTTTCTAATGTAATAACTTCATTAGTATTATTCTATTGATAAATAAGTTATTATGTAATATAGGTTTAGTTAAAATAAAAATATTGGAAAATTGTGATCGGACCGAACCCATACTTGCCAAAATGTACACCTTCTTGAAGGTGTTTTACAACATTAAACGTAAAGTTTTATAGTAATAAATATTTATAAAATACTTGTCAATTTCATTTTGATTTCAGTACTTTCTATTGCAGAAACTATTTAGGAATTATGTACGTAGTTAATTTCTTAATAAAAAATTTTGTTTTTATTGTGGTGCAACAAAATTTGCTTAAAAATTAGAAATGTTTAACTATTATATTTACATAGCAATTTTAAAAGTGTGATTAAAATATACACCATACTTGACAATTATTCCATTTTGATTTTTTAAACTGTAGAAACCATACTTGCGAATGTTGACACCTTCGTGGAAGGTGTTTTATAAATTACTATTTAGAGACACAAATTGAACATTAAACATGTAATAATAACAAATAAATAAATTATTGAAAGTGAAACCCTAATATTAAGGACACCAAAAAGTAGTTTCTGCTCTTGCCTTCAGAGATGAAGTGCTTCCGACAAGTTAAAAACAAAATAGACTGTGCATTATTAGTTCATTGAAGAATGTTGATGAACAATTTTAGTATAATATATTTGTTAAGAAAGTGTAAAGACATTAAAAAATATAATTTATTATTTCTAATAAGAAACATTTTGTAAATAAATATCCTTATTTCCTTTCTTAGAAGTTAATAAATAATTGTTTATTCAATTATTTTGGATGAAAAATATTACAATGTTATTATGAATAAAATTATTGTTTATTCAATTATTTTGGATGAAAAATATTAGAATGTTATTGTATATTGTACAAAAATAATGTGCGTGTTTAATTATTGGATGCACATTCCATCATATACTTAATATATTGGTGTTTTGCAACCATAATTAAATAATATTAACAATTTTAAATTTATACAATTTTTTTAATTACGAGAAAGTCTTAGGTTTCTGGTACTACTACTACTGCTATTATGATTATTGGTATTTACAGATTCTCTTCTACTTATTTCACTGATGTCCAAATTATCATTTGTAGTTGGTTGAAATAATTTATTAGTTTGCACATGAAGTGGTGTACTTGTTATGATAGGTTGCTTGATTCGTTTGTTAATTATACTATGTGGTCTTCTAAAGGTATTTATTTTTGTTATTGATTTCCTTTTCATGTCAATAGTCTTATTTAAATATACACCATACTAATAAATAATATTATTGAAAGTGAAACCCTAATATTAAGGACACC
The DNA here is from genome assembly GCA_026168455.1 of Theocolax elegans. NCBI lineage: Eukaryota > Metazoa > Arthropoda > Insecta > Hymenoptera > Cerocephalidae > Theocolax > Theocolax elegans. The sequence goes on from CM047425.1 coordinate 58,120,814, forward strand.
AAAAAGTAGTTTCTGCTCTTGCCTTCAGAGATGAAGTGCTTCCGACAAGTTAAAAACAAAATAGACTGTGCATTATTAGTTCATTGAAGAATGTGATGAACAATTTTAGTATAATATATTTGTTAAGAAAGTGTAAAGACATTAAAAAATATAATTTATTATTTCTAATAAGAAACATTTTGTAAATAAATATCCTTATTTCCTTTCTTAGAAGTTAATAAATAATTGTTTATTCAATTATTTTGGATGAAAATATTACAATGTTATTATGAATAAAATTATTGTTTATTCAATTATTTTGGATGAAAAATATTAGAATGTTATTGTATATTGTACAAAAATAATGTGCGTGTTTAATTATTGGATGCACATTCCATCATATACTTAATATATTGGTGTTTTGCAACCATAATTAAATAATATTAACAATGTTAAATTTATACAATTTTTTTAATTACGAGAAAGTCTTAGGTTTCTGGTACTACTACTACTGCTATTATGATTATTGGTATTTACAGATTCTCTTCTACTTATTTCACTGATGTCCAAATTATCATTTGTAGTTGGTTGAAATAATTTATTAGTTTGCACATGAAGTGGTGTACTTGTTATGATAGGTTGCTTGATTCGTTTGTTAATTATACTATGTGGTCTTCTAAAGGTATTTATTTTTGTTATTGATTTCCTTTTCATGTCAATAGTCTTATTTAAATTAACTAGCTTGCTAGCTAATTGCTGTTTTTGTGGTTTACCTTTTGAATTAACTTTATTAATTTTATCTGTTTTATCCATTTCACTATTTGATTCTCCTTTGGATGTGTTGACTTGCTTTAATTGTTCTACCCTTTTTTTATTCACAATATGAATAGCAGCGCTTATTGCACTATTATCACCAGTAACATTTTTTTCATTTGCATTCTTCTCTAATGTAAAGTTTAGTTTTGTTTGTCTTATTGTATCTTGAAGTTTTTTTTCTTTTTCTTGTTAGTTTTCTGTGTTTGTTTAACATTCAATTTGTTTGAGAATTTCCTTGACTATACTGTTCAGTCGAGCCATCATTTTTACCTTGTGACTTTTTGTTAGTTTGTAATTTATTAACAGTTGTTTTTTTAATTTTAGTATATGAAAGCTTCTTCACCGCTTGTTTTGTTTGTTTCTTTTTTGGAGTGCTCATCTGGCTAATATCATCATCTGAGCTTTCAAAATCTGATAAATCCTAAAAGAGAAGTAAATGAATAATTTTTTTTCAGTTTTAAAGTCTTTAGTTTAAAAATACTTACACTTAAATTTAATATTGTATCATATTTTTCCAACTTCCATTCCATAGGTGCATTATCTTGTTCAATTATTTGAATAAATGCTTCTTTTAATGTTAAAGTTTTAAAACATTCGAAAAAGATTCTAAATGCTGCTTCATATTAGTATTGTCAATATCATCAAAGCTATTTAAGTCAAATTTTACTTTAATAGGATTTTCTTTTGTTAAGTCATAAAATACATAAACAATTGTGTTAAAGTAGATATTAGTTTCAAAATCTTTGTATTTCAGAAACGTTATAAAACAAAAGTATAAGAATAATGCACATCCACAGAACAATTACAAACATCTTCCAAATAAGATTTCAAATCATAATATTGTTTTTTTCGTTTGTAATACGTGTCTAAGTGTAACTTAAGATTTCTTACAAATATTGGAGTATTTACAATATTATCCAAAAAGGTGTTTCTTTAACTACTTGATGCAAATCTATGGCCAATGGAATATCCAAAACTCCAAATGTTCCCTTATTATTTTCATTAAAAATTTGAACAGTATATGTTTTTATATGTTCGTCATCATCATATATTGCAAACTGAAAAATACATTCATCCTTATTAAACTTAATGCAATGAATTCCATTATTACGTTTCTTAACATCTGAGTTTTGTTCGCTAGTTTTTATTTGTTCCATTTGTTCATTGTAATTAAGTTCCATTCCATTAAATATTCTATCTCTCTTCAGACTTTTTCCTTTTTATCGTTTATTTACTCATCTTATTAGTGAGGTGCTATTTTTCTTTACACAGAAATACTTGTTTTATCTGTAACACTTTTTGCACGCTGTAATGTACACGCAGGTTGACGTTTGACTTGATTATCTCTCACTTCACTCTATCTCTCTTTCTCTCCCGTGTAAGTAAATCTGATCCCCTGCACCTATATGTTAGGTTAGGTGACATTTTTGATGAAGATACGGGAATGATGTCATAATATTATATATATATATATATATCCAAAGGCCCCCCGATTAATTTTAGATTTGAAAATTTAAAATAACAGTTAAATTTAAGGGTTAAATTAGCTGTCTATATAAAATATATATATATATAGTGTTGGAGAACACGAAGAAACAGAAAAATTTTCCTCTTATTCCGAAAGTAAAGAATTTCGACCGGTAGGCGGCGCTGCTTCAACATCTCTATATAGTCTCTAGTCTCTCATCGCCTATTATTTAGTATGAGTATATCTATATATATAATGTTGGAGAACACGAAGAAAAAGAAAATTTTTCTCTCATTCCGAAAGTAAAGAATTCGACATCCGAAATCTTGATATCGTTTTATTGTAAAAATGCGGTAATGAATGAATCCAAAATTTTGTCGAAACTATAAAATATGACTAAGAATTATTGGGGGTTAATGTTGAAACGTATAAAAAAAAGATGTACATTAAAAAATTAAGAAAGTAAAAATTAAAGGTTTGTTTTAGCTGTATATAGGGCTAGTGCCGCGTACCCATACTTGCCTCGGGTGCGCGACACGCGCCCCTTGATGTTTGTATAGTTTTTAAAAGGCACTACTTGATGCAAATCTATGGCCAATGGAATATCCAAAACTCCAAATGTTCCCTTATTATTTTCATTAAAAATTTGAACAGTATATGTTTTTATATGTTCGTCATCATCATATATTGCAACTGAAAATACATTCATCCTTATTAAACTTAATGCAATGAATTCCATTATTACGTTTCTTAACATCTGAGTTTTGTTCGCTAGTTTTTATTTGTTCCATTTGTTCATTGTAATTAAGTTCCATTCCATTAAATATTCTATCTCTCTTCAGACTTTTTCCTTTTTATCGTTTATTTACTCATCTTATTAGTGAGGTGCTATTTTTCTTTACACAGAAATACTTGTTTTATCTGTAACACTTTTTGCACGCTGTAATGTACACGCAGGTTGACGTTTGACTTGATTATCTCTCACTTCACTCTATCTCTCTTTCTCTCCCGTGTAAGTAAATCTGATCCCCTGCACCTATATGTTAGGTTAGGTGACATTTTTGATGAAGATACGGGAATGATGTCATAATATTATATATATATATATATATCCAAAGGCCCCCCGATTAATTTTAGATTTGAAAATTTAAAATAACAGTTAAATTTAAGGGTTAAATTAGCTGTCTATATAAATATATATATATATAGTGTTGGAGAACACGAAGAAACAGAAAAATTTTCCTCTTATTCCGAAAGTAAAGAATTTCGACCGGTAGGCGGCGCTGCTTCAACATCTCTATATAGTCTCTAGTCTCTCATCGCCTATTATTTATTATGAGTATATCTATATATATAATGTTGGAGAACACGAAGAAAAAGAAAATTTTTCTCTCATTCCGAAAGTAAAGAATTCGACATCCGAAATCTTGATATCGTTTTATTGTAAAAATGCGGTAATGAATGAATCCAAAATTTTGTCGAAACTATAAAATATGACTAAGAATTATTGGGGGTTAATGTTGAAACGTATAAAAAAAGATGTACATTAAAAAATTAAGAAAGTAAAAATTAAAGGTTTGTTTTAGCTGTATATAGGGCTAGTGCCGCGTACCCATACTTGCCTCGGGTGCGCGACACGCGCCCCTTGATGTTTGTATAGTTTTTAAAAGGATGTCATACTCCGAAAAATTCTAGAGACTCGGAATAAAACTTGGCAGTTTTACAAAAATATAATAACAAGAAACAGGCAAAAATAAAATCCACGAATATATATGAAATTAAGAATATTATAGCTTACGTGATTTCTTCGTTGTCTATAGACAATAATGCTAGAGAATAAAGCTTTATTATAGCTACGATTCCGTACTTTGTAAGTATAGCCTTCCCGATAATGACCCCTTTCGGACACTTGAGCGCTTGGATCGGACTTCTCGTTTTTCTTCAGGATGAAATTTTCAATGCAAAACTTAGACTTACGTCCCAATATTGTAAATAAACAAAAATTTGGTTGCTTGGCAATAACCAAAGACGAATAAATTCGAATAATTCAAATACGAAATTTTTAAAACACTTTTGTAATTATATACTGTAACGGGGTACGGATTGAATATAAGGAATAAAAAAATCAACGAAGGTATCGGGGCGCGAACCCACGATCCCGGGAGCGCGAGGCAGAAGCCTCACCACTGCGCTACCATTCGCAATTATCCCGGTTAGTCGACTTGGTCCTATCGACGAACGTCGCCGACAATTCAGGGACCTAACCTGCGCCGACACTCGAAATCCGTACCCGTTATATCCCCCACCCAAACGCGACCTACGCCCTCGGGGAGCCGTTTGATCACTTCGATCACCTGGGCTAGAGAGGCGAAGGTTGTCCCTGCTCGACCGGTGTCAAGAAGACCGTTTTCTGAGCACCGGGAGCCTCGTTAGGGATAGCCGTGCGTTTGCACCACCACGCTTGAGATCCCAGAAACTCAAGCTCCCCTACGTCTAGTGCCAACTTTGGAGGTGTACTGCGTATACGTATACACACTGTGGAGAGAGAAACACAGGCTTTTCTCCTACAGTCGTACCTCCGCACTTTTTGACGTTCTCGCGGGGAAAATCCACCGGGACTGTGGTGGTGGGGATGGGAGTTTATGACCGACTTCGGTCCAAGATGAGCCAGGCGAAGATAAACTACTTCGTCTCTTCTGGCAAGTGGGTTTTTGAGTTGGGCGCCATTTGTAACGGGGTACGGATTGAATATAAGGAATAAAAAAATCAACGAAGGTATCGGGGCGCGAACCCACGATCCCGGGAGCGCGAGGCAGAAGCCTCACCACTGCGCTACCATTCGCAATTATCCCGGTTAGTCGACTTGGTCCTATCGACGAACGTCGCCGATAATTCAGGGACCTAACCTGCGCCGACACTCGAAATCCGTACCCGTTATAATACATAAAAATAATAATATTTTGAAGAAAAAAAAATACAAGCAAACCGAAAATTATCGAAAAAGCAAAATAGTTGGAGTTTTATATAAAACAAAAAATGTAATATACACAAGTGGTTTTTGCTAGCTTTACTGTAAGAATAATTATCACGAAAAAAATCGATGCATCCAATGAAACATTTCATACATAAATAAGTATAAATATTTTATAAGAATTTTAATATTACATTAGTATATTGAAATTAATATATGCAATACTTTTTTCTTATAAAGAATGAAATTTTGGGCTCGAAATGTAAAAAAGACAAAATGTCAAGAATTATAATTAAAAATTTAAAACTTACTTTTCAAACTGTCCTCCCATGCTAAAAATAAGCACTAATATTACATACATTATTGCGAAAACAAATCTGGAGCCAGATTTAGAATTCGCTAATAGCAATATTATACTTCTGTACGAGGTTATAATTGTTTAATAATTTGCATAAATGTATACATATTAAAAGTTCTTTGTTTATAAAGTAATGAAAAAAATTCCTAGAGTAAAATTCGTAGAGCAAATATAAAAGTCCTTTGTCGAGTAAAGAGATTTCGAGAATAAGGCGAACTTTCCGCTCAGGCTGAAATCTTTTGCGAGAAACAAAGCCTAAATACAAGGGAATTAGCGGCAGAAACCATAGAAGAGGAAATGTGTTTACATTGTCTGCTTGAATTCGAGGTTGTGTTTTTGAATAGCTGCTACACTATCGTTGGAAACTTTTTTGGGTGTTCGGGGTCACTGATTACGTATCCCAGGAAGTGCATTTCGTAACTTTTCATGCATATGCGAATATCATTCCGCAGTTTCCGGTCATGCATAGTGGCTTTGTTACCCCGGTCTCCGATGAGAAGATCGAAATATAGTGAGTGCCATAGATTATCCTATCCACGTGTCAATATCAGACATGGACGCGGTGTCTAATTATAACTGCAACCATGACCGATATGTCAATATTGGACATGCATGTGATGTCTAACGGCGAAAAGTCCGCTTTAAGCGAAATGCCTGCCAAGATTTTTCAAAGTTCCCTGGCTGAAAAACGACCAAGTCCTGCGTTCAGTAAAGAGATTTAAAAAATTAGACGAAATGTCTGTTTTAGGCGAAATGTCTGTTAGGCGAAATGTCATCGTCTCACATTCGCAAGTATGGTTTAATTTCAATCACACTTTTGCAATTGATATTGAATTCTTAAAACAATAACTTTTTACCTTTTTTGATTCTTATAAAGTTTTCGCAATAGAAAGTACTGAAATCAAAATGTCGACAAGTATTACTTATAATAAAGTAATACTTGCACCACCGTTGATTATGTGTTTTGGCAGTTCATTCTGATTAACTAATCATGTACGATTTTTAATTGATTGTATCTATTCATATCATATGAAATAATAAATAAGTTTTGAAATTTGATGTAATTGCACAGAAACAAATATCAAAAGGCGCGATAGCGCCTGACGCAAGTATAGGCGCGAGAGCCATTATATACAGCTAACTAGCCCCCCAGATTTTTACTTTTCTAACCGCTGCATTATTACATTATGTATTTGTGCTATTGACCACGCATTACGTTCCTTATTTATTAATCTTTACTGTACAACAAGTTTTACACGAATTCATTTACGCACAATCAAGAAAATCAATGCCAAAGATATTGCTTGCTGATTTCCTTTCCTCAATTTTCGTCTTCTCCCTTTTGATATATATAGTCAACTTCAAACAAAATGAGATAGAGATAGTATAGGAAAGGCATGAGATAGAAAGAGAAACAATGCTTTCCAGCCCGTGAGAGAGCGCGTACAGAAGTAAAAACTTATGGAAGAAGTTCAAACGTGGCCACGAGAGGGAGCTAGTTTCAGGTGAATACTTTTGTCACAGCTGAATCATCTGGCCGATTTTGTGTGAAAAGTTATGAATTAAAATTATTTATTTACGTAATTATTTCCAATACCTCACATTATTCCGTTTCGGTATTTTTTATTGTAGTGCAATGCAGATACTATATTGCAAGGTGAAGATTTCATATTCGCTCATATCCTATACTAGCATGTCGACCTTTGACATCTCGACAAGAGAAAGAGTGAGAGAAAGAGAGAGAGAGAGAGAGAGAAAGACAAACATTGATAAAATTCTAACCATGAAAACAATGTTTTCATTTCCATGCAAGTGATGGTATAACTTTTTTTAATCTTAAAGTATAATATTAATAAGAATTGCACAAAAAATAAATGTATATTATTATATTATTTTAATTATATTTATTATATTATTAATTCATTTTATTTATATAATTTGATGTGTTTGCTTTAAGTTTATATTATTTGAAGGGACTTATGCTTGTATTTTTATAATGAATCCCTCATGATATCTCAATGTTTTCCACATTGACCAAAATAATTTAAAAAACAATAGATTATAATTAAGTGGATGCTGTATCGTTCTCTATCCTAATTAAAATTACTGAATAATCATTTTATTTTCTATATAAAGCCAATATATGTGTTCGATACTTTGCCAAGTACATAATATTTAATAATTATATGGACTATAACATATGTAGAATGATATTCTTTCCAACGTTAAGTGAAATGATTGCTTAATAGTTATATGTACTGACTTAAATAATTTAAAAGAATGTTGATAAGTTATTGTTCTCTTTACATATATTTATTGAATACCTTTTTTAATATTTAAATAAAATCAATGTGTCAGTTGTTTGGTAAGCGTAAAAGGCATTTAATAATTTTGTAACTTTCACATGCCTATAAAAAGTTTAATAGTGACACTAACTAACATATATAGTTAAGTAATTAAATAGAATTTCTTGTGTTGTACTAAAATTATAATATTAAATTGTACTGTTGTCATTAATTATTATAGTAACCCAATAATATAGAATTTAATTTGTTACAAATAAATTTAGCTTAATTAAAACTATAAGTGTATCATATTAAATTCACTGAATAAGAAAGGGTTATTTTTAAAGTATATTAATTTTAAGCAAATAACGTCTCTGAAATGAAAAACTATTGGTACAAAGTAAAATTAATGCAAATTTGCTGTAAGGAACAGTTTACCTTGTAAATATTATCATAAATCACTGAAGATACAGCAAAACAAATTTAAATTTAAGTGACGAGAGGCTACCTAAAAAGTGCACTATTATGAGTATGTAAATATATATATATTTCATAGGATTTTTCTTATTTGTTTAATGGTATTCATTTTCTGGAGTTGTTCATTTGACTCTGGTTAATTACTTGTATTTGTATAAGTGCAGATTATACATGATTCAAAAACAATATGTACTGAGAGCTGCATTGATATAAGAAATGAAAGAATTGAAAGTACCAACATAGGATAATTCTGTAATTGAGTCATTGATATAATAATGAAACAAATTTTGTGTAAGTAAATAATTGTGGTTCTGTCTTAAGTCTAACTATAAACTGAAATATATACAGTCCCACATATAGCATAAACAAATGTGTTATAATATAATAATGGGCAAATTTTAGTCGCTTCGAGAAGAAACTTTCTATTACATGTGCCAGTCCAGTTGTAATCTAAACTATATAGTATATATTTAGATTTACATAATTATATTTAAGGAATAAATCGATGATCCTTTATTCTAGGCAAGTTTAATTGTGACTTGTCAAGAAGAGAAAAAAATACATTGTACATATTATCTAATGGATATATGGTATGGTGGCGTAATTCACTGTTAACCGTAGTTGTATTTTTCTTTGAATAAATGATTATTAGATATGTCATAATACACAAATTTGTTTGTAAAATAAATACAATGCAACTAGGAAATGTTTCATTTTACTGTTTTGTAAGAAATAACCATTTTTTTAACGCATAAATGAAATGATAATTAAATATTTTTATTTTATTTTTCTTTTTTATTAATTTATTAAAATTATACACTGCTGTATTAATAAAAACACCTTCTACGAAAATGTCAACATTTGCAAGTATGGTTTCCAATCACACTTTGAAAAATGTTATCTGATAAAAAAATCTTTAATTATTACTCTCATCCTATTTCTACTTATATTTTGCTTAAACTCCATAAAAAAATGCAATAGAAAGTACTGAAATCAAATATCGACAAGTAATTTTAATTGAATATTTATATATTTTTTTTGCTTAAACTCCAAAAAGTTTCTGCAACAGAAAGTACTGAAATCAAAGCGGAATAATCGACAAGTATTTTGACTTGCACCACAAATTATTTTATTATTAATAAATTATTGGTTTATAGTATACAGTCTTGTTTCCACGCGTGGATGGGTCTTTACACTATTTAATAATATGCCACAAGTCGCTTTGCATAATATATTAGGCCCCTTAAATTTTAAAATAAGATAATAGATAAGATGTATGTAATGATTCATAAAATGTAACATCAGTTAATATAGTCAGAATTAACACCTATATGAAAAGGTAACATCTATTAACCAACGGTGGTGCAAGTATTATTTTATTTAAAAGAATAAAACAGAAGAAATGTCCATTTTATTAGTTTTGCAGAAATTAATTTTCCACAAATTAACATCATTAGAATATTATTTATTTATTACTGTGTAAGACATGGCAGGGCCAGAAATGAAAAGTAAAAGTATAAGATACTTTTAATAAAAAAAATCTGTATTCAGATTGGTAGACATTTTTGCATGATTCAAAATACTTGTCGATTACAGTTTGATTTCAGTGCTTGCAATTGCAGAAACTTTTTACGAAGTTTAAGTAATATTGTATATATATAAATGTTTATTTAAAATATATATTTATGGTACGATTTAAAATACTTGTCGATTTCACTTTGATTTCAGTTCTTTCAATTGCAGAAATTTTTTATATGTAATTTTTATAAGATTAAAAAAAATGTTTAATTAAAATTCAAAGAAATAGATAAAATAAGGGAGTTAGAATTAAAATTATTTATTTATCAGATAACAATTTTCAAAGTTTGATTAGAATAACAATACTTGCGGGTTTTGACACCTTCTTGGAAGGTGTTTTTGATTTCAGTACTTTCAATTGCAGAAAACTATTATGGAATATAAGTTACATATAAAAAAGGTTATTATTCTATAAAATTGTTTATCTACTGATGCAAAGCACTGGAAGGATAGGCATTGTTTATTTAAAGAAAATTAAAAAAAAAGAAGTTTCCTTTTTATCAGTTTTGTGGAAATTAATTAAAACTTTTTATAGAGTTTAAGCAAAATATATAAAAGTTTAATTAAAAAAAATTCAGTGTAATATGGTAAAAAATACTTGTCGATTATTCCGCTTTGATTTCAGTACTTTCTGTTGCAGAAATTTTTTGGAGTTTAAGCAAAAAAAATATATAAATATTCAATTAAAATTACTTGTCGATATTTGATTTCAGTACTTTCTATTGCATTTTTTTTATTATTAACCGCTGTAACGATGTATAGGCCTCATGAGAAACATTAAAAATTTTATAACATAGCTTTACCTTTTGTTTTCAGAAACCTTAAAATATTTATAAATTCTTGATAATATAAATATTCCTATGAGAAGTGTCTTATGGATTTTACATACTATCTCTTTTTGTTTCGAGTTGCCCTGCTAGAAATCAGAAAATTAAAAATCGGCAAATAATAGGTTATTAACTAAATTAACGTATTTTATAGCTATTTCTGCTAGCTTGTTACCACTGTTAAATGAAACGCTTTTTCCTCTTTAATTCGCCCATTTCTTAGATTCAAAACAGCTAATGATTACGATATGTTCATTTATAGCTGCCCTCCGTGAATCGTCAAACACGCCGTGTTCACATAAACGAACTCTCATTTACACTGTTGTCTTTAAATTCTGAGCAAGGTAAAAGACCCAGTGATTGGACACTTAAACTTGCCGTAATGATATAGTGCTTGTACACCAAAATTTCGTATTTATTTTAAGAAAATTGTTTCAAGTCGAAAAAAATTGCGAAACAGACAGTTACTTAATTAAAATATTCTATGAATGTACTTAACTGATATTCATTGTCGAATTTGTTTCATAGACATTTGTATATAATAGATATGAATGATTCTATCCAACAACTAGTACGTGTCCAATTACTGGGTCTTTTACTTTAATGGCGATTTTGTACCCATGTAATGCGCACATTTCTATTCATTTTTACTAGCCACAAACTAGAAGACGAAACAGTTTTATAATGTTTTCATTTCTACCAGGAAAACTATATAATTATCAAAAACTTACAAAATATGCAACTGCACAATAAATAGTCGGAAAATTTTTGTTTCTTTTTTTAACCCATAAAAACTGTACGTTGTTGCACACTCGTAAAATTAATTTAATAATTAGTAATTATTAAAAAATTAAAAAATTAATTTAATAATAGAATAAATATAGTTTAAACATTTTTATACAACAATTAATAAATGAATAAAAGAATAAAAAACAGGAAAAATTGAAGCAAAAAAACCGTATAGAAAATAATTCGTAATTTTGAAGCCAAAATTTCGTAAAAGAAGCTGGTAGTGACGTTTTGGTTACCCAAGTTAAAAAATAAATTCGGTTTACCTTTTCTTTATTTGTGATATATAGCATTGACGTACATAATTATTATTTAAAAATAAAATTGGTTTATTTAATTTTACTTGTTCCCGATTTATAACATTGTTCTAGCTTTGTTAAAGTTTCTACAGTTTATTACTAAATTAGAGATCTTCTTGCAGGTGTTATTACTTCCTTTAAATATTATTTAAAACAATTTTTATATAAATTAAAAAGTATAATATTTAATAGTTTTATTTTGTTTTCAATAATCAAATAAATATAATTAATCATTTTTTATAAATTAAGTCCAAAAATACTTGGCGATTTTATATTGATTTCAGTTCTTTTTTTTGCGATAAATCAAACTAATTTATGAAAAAAATTTTTTACAAGGTTAAAATTGTTGAAGCTATATCCCAGCAAATATTTTTAAAGAGGGATCGGAAAATACTCATACTTGTTAAATTGATCACCTTCTAGTAGGTGTTATTACACTAGTGAAAACGGAAACTGTAATAAAATGTAAAAAATTATAAAAAAACCTAAAATAATAGTAGAAAAAAGGTCAGAATTGAGACATAAGTAACTGTTATACAATATTTTTTTACAGTTATTTACGTTTTTTACAGTTTCATACTGTAATTTTCAGTTAATTTACATTTCCTTAAATTAAAAAATAAATTAAAAGTGTAAAGAAAAATTTATGATTAAATAACTGTTATTTACAAAATTTTGCAGTTTTTTACATCATTTTCCAGTTTGGAGAAGGTATAAAGGTGTGCACTAGTCTCAATAATGCAATTTCGACGTAAGAGGCTCAGAGAAAATATTAAATAACAATAATAATAGAACTGCTAGCAGCTTCACTGGAAGCATATACACATTCGAACTACTTTCAAATTGTTTAATAAATTTCATTTTATTATAAATAAGTATTATTATAAATATATATTATATGATTTTATTACTTTATTCTAACACATTGTTGTTATATTAACATTTGCTGATTCTTACTTAAATTAAAAGATATTTTATTTATGGGAGAAAACAAAAAAGTATGAAATCATATGCTATTATTTACGAAGAGATATCCCATTATGAAACCAAATGCAAAAAAAGAAAAGAAAATGTTGAATTTTGGCAGAGAATTTTCGGTTTTAATCATATCAAACATTACATTACTGTATTTTAAAAAAACACTATTAATATAATTCAGAGACTTTTTATTCAATTGAAAGTTATAAAAAGTTCATGTTTTTTAAGATAAAAAATAATACAAAATGATGGAAATATGAATTAAAAAACTCGAACATTACTATATTTATCTAGTTGTAACTTTGATATAAATTAATACTTCGACCTACAATTATTTTTCAATACCAATTATACATAATGTTGTCAGTCAGGTGTAGGTATACAAATTTTAAACAAATTTAAATTTTTGACTGGTTTAGTTGATTGAAATCAGCCACACACACGCACGCACGCACACACACACGCACGCACGCACGCACACACACACACACACACACACACACACACACACACACACAAGTGCTCTTTTTAAATGCGAACATCTGTTCAATTGATTTGAGACTCATAGGTGGATAGTATAAATTTGTGAATTTAAGCGTCACTGTTGAAAACAGAATTGCTTCTAAAGTGGTGTTTTTGAATATGCGAACACCAGTTAAAGTCATTTGAGGTTCATTGATTCATAACATACATTAAATTCAAGTTATTATGTTTACTCATATTTTTTCTAACTACATATTATTTTCTTTTGTTTATTTAATAGTAAATAATTAAGTTTGATATTGTTTTAATGATATTAAATAAAAAAAGTAAAAATTCACTTTAATAATATAAATAATAATTTTGACCTTTTTTACAAGTCGCTATTACACTCACAAACTATTTTCGGTTTTATCAATTCCATATACCACCTATTTACATGAAATATTAGAATTGCTAAATTTTATTTTGAGCTAACAATTGTCTCTACTCCAACAAACAATAATAGAAAGTATTGAATTAAAAAATTCTTTTTAAAAGTTCAAGCATTAGCTCTCAAAACTTGCCCCTTTTACATTTCTCCAATATTAATTACTTATAACATCTGCATGACTCATAAATTTAATAATAAATTAAATATACTAATAAAATCATTTATTTGTAACAAATGAGAAGTCAAAAGAGAGATAGCGAAGCAGCATACAGAAGTGAAAAAGTCGTATGATATGTCACATCTGACAATCATCGTAATATATTGCAACAGTCCTTTTTAAATAAATGGAAGAAATTATAAATAAATAAGTAAAATCCGCGATTAAAGGGAATTTTCCATTCACGGGCGCACACGAATTCATTTCGATACCTTACGTTTATATGGGACTCCCCTTACCGCGGCGCGGGGTCAACAAGCGCGCGGGACTACGAAGGTCCGCACAAAGAGGAGAGACCGATAACTCCCGAATTCCGATCGATCGATCTAATTTTTCGTTTAGATATTTTATTACTATTTAAATTCTGTTAATTTTTAATAATATTATAGATTCGGAATCTAAACGTTTTTAGGTGTTAATTAACTTTAAAATCCGGTATAAAATTAAATAACGAAAGAAGGCATTAATATCTAAGATACTCTAATTGCGCGTATTTAATTAACGTGTAATAATAAATCGAGCTTTCGCGCATATGATTATCTATATTCCTTTATCTCATCCGGTGAGATAATCTACTCGGGAGCTCACTGTCGCGACAGATCCAGGCAGTATCGTCCTAGCAGCCAAAGGGATAAGACCTCACCGTCCTGCGAGAAAGTTTGATCCTCACGGGTTTCTAAATTGTAGATAGCGAGTAAAATTTTTCCCGTATCCCAAATCCACTGTCCAGGAACTTAATAACCCTATGGGCGACAAGTTCCGAGTAGTTCCATATTTATTTATGGAACTGCGAAAATTTTTTTTTTTTCTTCGGGTAAAAGAGTAGATACTCTTCCCCATGCGTGTGCCCCATCCTTCGGGATGACGCCGATGCCAGAGGCTACAACGGTACTCGAACAGCGGTTCCCGGGAGTGAAACCTGTCGCAGGCGAGGATCTCGATCCGGCAGGTTTCCCGGGACTTCCGCCCGCGCGAGATAACTTTGTCGCGGCACACGGCCTGAGTGGCCATTTTGTTAATTATTTTATATGAAATAAACATTTCTTTTATTTTACTTTTAATTCAGCGTGTTTATTTTATTCTCCCCGCTCCCGCCGACGTTATATTAATTTAAATCGTGTCGAGGCAAGGAGGATTGCCCGAATCCTCCACACCGATCGTCCCAGCGAACTCGCGTTCCTGGCGACAGCCGCAGTTCGGAAAGTAAATAAATTAATTGTGTGCGCGGTATTGGGCAACGCGGCCCAACGGTTAATATTAATTATATAAATTAATCGGGTACGCGAATACCACGTCACAAATGGCGACCGCGACAGGACGTTCGGTTTCGTCCTCAACGATTTTAAATTAAAGTAAAATAGTCGGCCATATTTTCGCGCGCGAGCAGTGTCGCGGCGAAACGGAGCGGGTAAAGAGAGAGAGAGAGAGAGTGTGTGAGTTGTACGAGTTAGAGTGAGAGAGAGAGAGCGCGAGAGACGGCGTGTGAGACGCGTCTCTATACCGGAGTATTCCCCCTCTTGCTCGGGTATCCGAGGAGAGGTATACACTGGTATATCGGGAGAGAGTTCGCGCGCGACCGTGTTCAGCCTGAAGCGCCCGATCTCACCGAGATCGGTCTCTCCCGATCGTAAGCTTGACGGGAGAACTTTGCTTAGCTTGTATGGGAGCGGCAAAGTAGGGAGAGAGTAGCTTGCGCCGCGGATCGCGGGCAGCGAGAATCCCCCCCGAATAGCGCAAAGGAAAGACTTCGCGAGAGCCGATCATCATCGGCTCTCTCCGATTGCGCCCGCGAGTGGGAGTGAGAGAGAGAATCCCTAGTCGTGGGGAATCAGAGTTAGGTGCTAGGCGGGCTATACGGTGTGTGTGAGAGAGAGAGAGAGAGATAGCGCGATCGCCTAGCCCTTTCGCGTATAAAGTCTTCGCAGCTGGTTTCGTCGAGAGAAACCACTGCGGCGAATTATTTTATTTAATTCTAATAAAATAAATTCATTGCAGCGCGGAATCTATTTTATATTTATGGTGTGAGAGTGTTTGAAATAGATTCTTTCGGGAGAGGTAGTTGCCCCACCCCTCCACCCTTTTAAAGAAAATTTTAAATAATTTATTTTTCTTTTTTTTTTTTATGTTATTTAACGTCGCTCTATTTATGCTGCCAGGGCTAATCAGCGACGGAGGTGAACGGTGTGTCTGTAAACAAAGCAGATGTAGTTGAAACAGTGGTGCTTATGTCCATCGGAAGATATCATCGGTCACTGTAATTAGTCTACTAATTACAGTTTCCTGTCCTTCCGATGGAACCTCTTTACATTTTCGCGTCCCTAACGTTCCCTATAGTTCAGATGCCCGTGCCTCTCATGCACTGACAAGTGCACGAAACGCACGCGCACCCGAACTGGCGTCACATTATAGTAACACGCCGAGCCACTGAGTCGCGGTGTTCGAAAAATGCACATGAAAAAATTTTTCAGACGTACACGTCTGGGATCGAACCCACGACCCTCGGTGTGAGAGTCGGGAGCTCTACCCATGAGCCACCGCGGCTCTTCTTTTTCTTTTATACGGGACGCGGCGAAACAATTATTGTTTATTTTATTTGAGTTCGAGAGCGCAGTATTTTTATTTTGCTCTTCTCCCCTCCCTGACATATATTATATGGTAGTTATAATTTTATAATTGTGATTATTATTTATTATTATTTATTTATATAATATATGTATAAATCTTTGTGTATATAAAATATATTTTACAACTATTGTTAATTATTTAGACTTGTTTGCAAGTTAAATAATTAACATTAAGTAACTTTGTGTGAATCAGCCGCAAAGTTACAATAGCTGTAATATTAATTATTTAAACTCGTGTGTGAGTAAAAATTTTTTTATAACTCGTGTTAATTGTTTAGACTTTTTGCAAGTTAAACAATTAATGTTAAGTATCTTTGTGTGATTGTTCCGCAAAGATACAAGAGTTATAATATATAATTATTTAGACTCGAGAGTGAGTTAAATAATTAAATTAAAAATTTTTTTTTGCATGTATTTTAATGATCGGCATTTAACCTAATATTTTGTATTCGTTATTTGCCGTGAAATTTGAATATATGTAAAAAAATTTCTTTTTCTTTTTTGTGTGTTTAAATTATATCTCCACACATTTTTGCCAATTATTTAGACTTGTTTGTTAGTTAAATAATTGTTTATAATTTTTTTTGGTGTGTTTGAGTAAAATTATTCGGTGTATAAATTTAATTGTTTAGACTTGTTAGCAAGTTAAATAATTAAATTTTCATTTCCTTTTCGTTAAATTTAAAAAAAAAAAGGAAATATAAATTATTTCAACTTGGTAGCAACATAAATTATTTATTTAGTCCTTTTTAGGATAAAATAAATATATTTCGCTGAAAAATTGTTGTTTGGGACGACAATTAGTGAAATAATTATTTTTGTTGCAAACCATACGGGATTTACAACATTTCGTAAATACCCCTATTGTTGAAGTAATTTAATTAAATTTGTGTTTGTAGTGTAGTGTAAATTATAAAGGAGAATTTTTTTTTGTTGTTTGAGTAAAATTATTCGGTGTATAAATTTAATTGTTTAGACTTGTTAGCAAGTTAAATAATTAAATTTTCATTTCCTTTTCGTTAAATTTAAAAAAAAAAAGGAAATATAAATTATTTCAACTTGGTAGCAACATAAAATTATTTATTTAGTCCTTTTTAGGATAAAATAAATATATTTCGCTGAAACAATTGTTGTTGGGACGACAATTAGTGAAATAATTATTTTTGTTGCAAACCATACGGGATTTACAACATTTCGTAAATACCCCTATTGTTGAAGTAATTTAATTAAATTTGTGTTTGTAGTGTAGTGTAAATTATAAAGGAGAATTTTTTTTTGTGTTTTGGGCTTGGAAAAGCAAAATAATAAATAGTGTCTTGGTGTGTGTGAATCAAAAGACACTGTATTTATTTTTATATTAATTTTAAAATTAATTATTTAGGCTCGTTAGCGAGATAAATAATTTAATTCTTTTTTCTTTTCTTTTCTTCCTTTATAATTTGTTGTTCTGTATTTATTAATAGATTGAAACTTTAATTATTTCATTTTCCATAACAAAATAAATTCTTTTCGCCAGTGAGGAATCTTTTGGATTATAACTGGTGAGAGAGATATTTTGGGAAATCGTTAAATTTACCATTACTGGTAAATTACTGACGATATTGAAATAATTTGAGATTTCTTTTTGTTAATAATTGTTTTTGCTTGCAGAAGCAATTGTATAGAGTCTTGGTGCGTGTGAGTCACAAGACACTATTATAAACATTAATTATTTAGACTTGTGAGCAAGTTAAATAATTGATTTTAATTTGGTACAAGTGTTAAGTGTGTGATTTGCCACAACGTTAACCAACAAAATTTAATTATTTTGTCCTTCTAAGGACGAAATAAATTTCTTTTAAAGAAAATCTTTTGGATTTTTAATTAAGTGAATTAATTTTGTTGGTACACTAGTCGGTGCATTTTTACAATTTATTGTAATTAAGCCGACACCAAATTTATTTTTTTACTCGTTGGGAGTAATAATTATTTTATTGTGGTGAGTCCAATAAAATAATTTCCAATTGAAAATTGGATACTTCCGAAGTATTTGAAACACTAGGGATTTCATCTGAAATCCCGGTTGAGAGTACTTCTCTCGACGTAACATGTGGGCTGCTGCTGGTCAAAAAATAATGGCCAGCAGCTATGAAGCCCGAATGGCCCAGGTTATGCGTGAATCACGCATAGCTAGGGATATTCGTCGGGAAACGAAGAAGCTTCCAATTGAGGCAGTGTATGCCCAATTGGAGCATCTGAGTTTAAACGCAAATGGCAAAGAGGCGGAGTGCCGCGAACGCCTTTTGCGTCACCGGATAAGATGTGTAGACATTAATCTGGAAATACCATGGTTCCCTGAATACGATGAGAATGTAAGGGCAGAGCCTGCACATAAACCTCTAGTATGTCAGGAACTATGGGAAATTAGGAAACCTCGTTCCAGGAAAGGGAGTGTGGTCCCATCAGGAACGGAAGTTTCCTGCGAGTCCGAAATGTCGGATCGCGAAAGGGTTGCTAGTGACAGAGCACCCATTCCTGAAGAAGATGGAGCTCTGTCACCAAGTGGTCAGTCTAGAAACTCGCCAATGAGTACTGCACAAAGCCCGAGGTTGGCATCAACAGGTGCTATACCTAAACGGTTTGGTGAGGTACTGGGAGCAAACATGACCACGAGTGCAATCCCTTATGTTCCTGTTTCGGTGGCTGCAACCTCATGCACAACCACTACGTCGACGGTTACGACCGTGACGACTGCTCAACTCGGAGGTTTTTATGCACCCGCACATTACCTCCCAATTGAAGAGCAAAGAAACAGCGGACATCTTGGCACTAGGGAGAGTGAAGTGCCAACACAATATTTTGACTTGGGTTCGCAGACGGAAGCCGACCGTCGTACGTCACGAGGATACACCTCTAGACAATACGACAACAGGCAACCCGAAGCTAATACAACCGAACGTCAATTTGTTGATGATAGGAATGGATATGACCTTCCTAATGACGTCAGTGTTCAACCTTACCAAAAACCGAGATTTGAACAGAGACGTCGTGAGACCTCTTCTAATACTTGTGAGGGACAAGATAGAAGAGAGAGGCGTGAGTACACGACTCCAAACAGAAATTCACGACACCATCGTTCTGTGAGTAGAGCTTCAAGCAACGATGAACGTCGTGAAAGCTGTACGGAGAGACGTACTCATAAACGTCAGTCAAACCGTAAACTCGACGACCGAGCACAGCCGGAAATTCCGGAGCAAGGTCACAGAGAGAAGTCGGACAGACGTAGAGAAACGCCTCGATAGAAGCGTGCGGTGGCCACATGCGATCAGTGCACTCAGACGGATTCGTCCGATGGGTATCAGTCTGATCGCGAACCTGCTCGTAGGAGATCCGATTCTCGTAGGGCGGCTGAAGGCCGACAAGAGAATAGGAATCCTTCTACCAGCAGGCGTAGGAGTTCCCGGACGGATAATAGAGATGACCGTCGGGAAAGAGAGTCCTACGAGGCCAGGCCAAGGTATCGTGAAGACGATAACCGAACGCACGATCGGACAGGGTGCGCACGAGAGCTGCGTATCTGGAACATGTCCTTTGATGGTGAGACCAAAAAGGACGCGGAAGAGTTTCTGAACCGTTTGCACGATTTCAGAAATGACAACGAGTTCTCAGATCGCAGGATGTTTAGTGCCCTGCCCAATGTTTTCTCAAAATCAGCTCTGTTCTGGTATAGAACAGTTCAGCCATCTCTACGAGATTGGCGTGATTTTGAGATCGAGTTCCTAAATGAGTATCGCCGTATCATAAATGACGAAGATTTACTCATGGAACTTCGAGCAAGAACACAAAATGAGGGAGAAAAGGCTACGACGTTCTTGAATTGTTTCAGAGCGATCGTAAATAAGTTTAAATGCCCTCCCTCATTAGAACAACAAGTGAAGATGGCCTACTCGCAGATGAGGCCAGATTACCGTAGGTACATACCAGTACGACAAATCAGGAATTTCTCTGATTTGACAAGCTACGGTAAAGAGTACGAGCAGCATTTAACATGGGACACGAAATTTTCCAGTTCCAACGTTAAGCGCGAGAAGCTCGTACCAGAAGCTTTTCCGAAACAGAGTGGTGCAGCACGAGTTTCGGGTAAAGTGGCGACTGTTACCGAAAAGAGTAAGGATGAGTCTTCTCATTCGGATAAATAGTCGTCTAAGAAAACTATTAAGAAGAATAGCAAGAAAAGTGCGAAAAACGCGCCAAACTCTTCTTCAAGCGAATACGAAGCAGCCGCTGTGTACGGTACTTCCAACGTCGCTAATAGTTTTCAGAAACGATACGGCAAATCGAATAATGGAGTGAGTGTTCACAATTCGAAATCCGTATCGTACGTGTCTGTTTCTCAACAGTCACCTGGGCAACAAAAACAGAGCTCGGGCAAAAGAGAAAGACGTGTTTTGACGAATTCTCAACTGCCCCAGCAAAATGTTTTTGTCCCGCAAATGGCACAAAACCTGGTGAGGTATGTGCAACCACAGGCGACGGCAGTAAACCCAACGAACCTGAGTTCCAACTTTGTCGGCGTGTGTTTCACATGCCAAAAAGTCGGTCATAGGTCGTCGGATTGCCCGAGCCGAACATGCTACCGATGCGGAAACATTGGGCACTCCGCTGAACAGTGCTCTACCGAATTGGAAGCAAAGGAGTGCCAGCTGTGTGGAACTAGTGGCGTTACACTCCAAACATGTCCTAACTGTATCAGATTCCTCCAAAACGTGGGAAACCTGAACGCAGGGCACCCGAGCTGCCCCGGGCGCCCTACACTGCAGTAAGTAAACCGCATGGTTTACAAGGGCAAGAGTTTAAGGTTGGAGAACCCTCTAAACTCTTTAAGAAGCCTAGCAAATCATTTGCTGACTTCTCTAAAGTCCTTAACGGAGATTAAATTCCCTCTCAGACCGAAGTTGGTGTTGAAAGTAAGTCTGAGTGTAAGGATCCTAAACGTTCTGGGGATTCGACAGATGGAAAAGTTCTTAGAACACAACCTGTCAATCCCACCCGAGCTTTGCAAGGTAAAACAGAACAAGGAACCTTATTAAACCAACAAAAGCGTGAGGTTAATGATTGGTCTAAGGAACTCCAAAGGCAAATATACTCTGATAGCAGAGATATTATTGGTGAAGAAAGCGTAAAGAGATCGTTATCTCACCCGCTTAGCACCATCGGAGTGAACGACCTTGGTTGTTGCTCATCGTCACCCCGTTGTGACACACCTAGTAAAGAAGACGAGAAGCCCTTGGTGGAGAAGGAAATTGTCCTCAACAACGAGCCCTTGGTGGAGAAGGTAGTTGTCGATGGTGTGCATAACATGAACCGTACAAACTCGTTGCCGAGAAGTACAGTTCAGGGGGGGGGGCAGATGCCGTACCAAGTACGTCTAAAATGACGCACACGGCATCGACTCCTAACGACGATAGTCAAACCGATCAGATAATTGCTGGAATCCAATCGGATAACCGGCTATTCTTTTTGGTACGACTCGGTGGAAAGGACTTTAAAGCACTTTTTGATCCTGGCGCCATGGTCTCTCTTGTACGATCAGATGTTGTCGAACAGTACAAGTTTAAATGGAGACCTGTCAAGGTTATCGTGAAAGGTGTGGCTGGACCAGCACTTAAAGTCCTTGGCCTTATCGACATTCTATTCTGTGTAGAAGGCCTGGATGGCAATATCCAACTGAGAATTGTAGAGAATATTGAGCATTCCATCATTCTCGGTATGGATTATCTACAACATTGGAATATGGAAGTCAAATTAGGCGAAGCTATTTGGCGTATTGGCGAGAGTGATTGGAGACACTTCGTCAGAGATACATCTCATGACATCGATTCGAGGATTTCCGCTGAATGTGCTGGTATAATTGAGATACAGGACGACCAGCGGAAACAAGTCAAGAGTTAGTTGAAAGCCTACTCTTGCCCTCGAGAGACGTCCACGGCTTTACGACGTTAACGGAGCACCATATAGAGGTTGAGCCTGGTGCAAGACCGGTTCGTCATAAGCCAAGACGTATGTCTCCCAAGGTCCTCGAATTTGCCCATAGTGAGGTCAAAAAGATGTTTGACAAGGGCATTATTGAACCGAGTGCGAGTGATTGGTCAGCGGCTCCGGTCATCGTCCGCAAGGACGAAGGAAGTTATCGCTTCTGTATCGATTTTCGAGACCTTAATGTAGTCACAAAACGTGATTCTTATCCAATTCCTAATATGGATACCATATTGGATAAGCTGCATAATGCAAGGTATATATCAAAAATCGATCTTAAGAAAGCGTACTTCCAAATATTAATGGCCGAGGCGAGCCGGCATTATACTGCATTTGCTGTATAATGAGAATGCCGTTTGGCCTCATGAATGCTCCTATGACCTTTGCACGGCCTATAGATGCAACTTTCGGGACTAAGGTGGAACCTCATGTGTTTGGTTATCTAGACGACTTGATCGTCATTACCGAAACTTTTGAGGACCATCTAAAATGGCTCGAATACGTACTAAGGACGTTGAATGACGCTGGACTCGAAGTGAATCGAGAGAAGTGTGAGTTTTGTTGTTCCAGTGTAACGTTCCTTGGGTACAAATTGGACGCGGACGGCTTGAGGCCTGACGAGGAACGAGTCGCCTCAGTCCTTAATTACCCTACTCCTCGAAATGTCAAACAGCTGAGATCCTTTCTCGCGATGGTAGGCTGGTACTCTCGATTCATTAATCGAGAAGGTGACATTAAAGCTCCCCTTACCAAGTTGCTGCGTAAAGACCAGGCTTGGGATTGGGGCGAGGAGCAGGAGGAGGCGTTTCGTCAGCTTAGAGTTGCGTTAGGTGAAGAGCCTGTATTAGCCCGTCCAGACTTTTCTAAGCCATTTACCGTCCAAAGTGACGCTAGTGACTTAGCAATAGGTGCAGTGTTGACGCAACTGGACGACGAGGGTTTCGAGCATCCGATTGTCTACGTCAGCCGATTATTAAATCGCGCTGAACGTAATTACATGACAACGGAAAAAGAATGCTTGGCTCTCATATGGGCTATTAAGAGATTGAGACCATACATTGAGGCCTATCGATTCACGGCTGTGACCGACCATAGTGCTCTTAAATGGCACAAAAATCTTAACGAGCCTTCGGGTAGGTTGGCACGATGGATACTTCAAATGCAGCAATGGGACTTTGAAATAGTGCATAAGAAAGGAGCCTTGCACTATGTCCCGGACGCGCTTTCTCGTGCCGTCAACCCAGACCCCGACGAAGAAGAGATTGCCTCGTTCGAAGTAATTACAGACCCATGGTATATTGCTAGATTAAACGATGTACGCTCATGCCCTCAGAAATTTCCGGAGTGGAAAATTGAGGATGATATGCTATATCGTTTTACAAGTGATAAACTCTTGGACTCTGTAACAGAACGAGAAGAAGGCTGGCGCCTTGTTCTAACCTTAGAGCAGAGGAACCGAATCTTAGTAGATTCTCATTTCCACCCATCCATGGGTCATATGGGAGTCGAAAAGACTTACGAACTTGTTGCAAGAGACTATTGTTGGCCAGGTGTCTACCACGATACCCGCCAATTTGTTTTACAGTGTCTGATCTGTCCGAGCTATAAGACGTCTCAAGCAGGTCCTCAAGGCTTGATGGGTAAACGGAACATTCAGAGACCCTGGGCTGTTGTGGCAGCAGACGTAATGGAGCTTCCACGTAGTAAAAGTCAATACAAATACATCATAGTATTTCAAGACTTGTTTACAAGGTGGATAGAGCTCAAACCATTACGTACGGCGACCGGTAAGTCGGTGTCGAAAGCATTTGAGGAACTCGTAGTCTTCCGTTGGGAAACGCCAGATTTCCTAATAACGGATAATGGGACTGAGTTCATCAACGGCATCATGTCGCGAATGCTGGAGGAGTATGACTTAAAACATGCCAGAACCGCTCCTTACCGACCACAAGCCAACCCGGTGGAGAGAACAAATAGAACGTTAAAAACGATGATTGCGACGTTTGTGGATTCGGATCATCGTGGGTCGGACACACACGTGCACGAATTTCGCCATGCAATAAACACGGCAATGCAGTCAAGTACCAAAGTCTCACCCGCGTTCTTAAACTTCGGGCGTCATCCACAACCTGTGAAGAGTCTCCGCAGGGAAGTGGAAAAACAGGGATTTAAGATCCTGGACAATCCCGAAGTATGGCTAGATCGTCTTAAAAGACTTGATGCTCTACGCGACTTGGTCAAGAAATACGTTGACGAGGAGCAAAGACGTCAAGAAAAGACCTACAACAGAAACAGACGTATTGCCTCGTTTCAGTTCGGAGATCTAGTCATGAGGAAGTGCCGAACGCTTTCCCAAGGTGCGAAGGGCATATCTGCTAAACTAGCACCAAAGTATGACGGACCCTTCGAAGTTAAAGAAGTACTATCTCCAGTAATTCTGAGACTAGAAGAGTCCGGTCGGAAACGGACCGAGGTACACATATTTGATGTAAAAAGATATGTACCACCTCGGGTTGTCAAGTAAAGCAGTAAGGGTTGCGTATCGGTTCGCATGAGAACAGTTATCGAAGGTTGGGCCTGGTAACTGTATGCCATGCATTGAGAGAGTGATATTTGAGAATACTTGTGTGTGAGTGAATGGGCAATCCTCCCTTATTCGTAATTTACCTTTAATTATGACTAATTAACCTTTTGTTTTCTTTCAGCTCCCCGATGGACCAGAACCGAGACCTGGAGGCAGGAGACGGTGTTGATCCATCGTCGCCTCCGATCATTCTGCTGGGGGAAGACACTCCGTCGTCGGGTGTTGCCGAAGAAGTCGTCGGAGTGGCCTCCGACTGTCTCGAGGTGCCCGTTGATGACCCACTCGCTGGATGTGACCAGTCCGTGCGGGAAATCGACGAAGTACTCATCGAGATGGAAGGACTATCCCGAACCTCGACGATTGATATCCCGTCATCGGGTGATACGATCCAGGTGGAGCAGATGGAGGTGGACGTACCTGCGGTGTTAGCACTGGGGTCGTCCACCAATATCTACCCCGCCGACTACGTAGAAGATCTACGCGAGGCAGAACGGGAGCTGCAAAAGGCCGCCGCCGATAATCGCCCACGCCGCAAGAAGAAGAGGAGCAGCGGCAGACGGCAGTTGACGATGGATGACTTTAAGTCAGAAGTCCCAGCCAACCCCCAAGTGACGGAGAGTCCGTGCTTGAGGGCGGGAGCTGTATCCGTCATAGTCCCATCAACCGCAAGGGAACTCGATGTTGGGGTCGAGACCCTGACGGAACAAGCCAAGGCTGGGCCATCGTCATCCGGCCCAGTCATTACTAGGGGGATCGTCCTTCGTCGATTGGTTCCTCTACCTTTCGATCGGTCGGTAGATCCGCCTAAAATGGCTTGTTTTAACTGCTGGGCGATGGACCACAGCCACCGGGAGTGCGCGGCACCGCAATCGATACACTGCTTCAATTGCGGCCGCCGAGGGGTGGCAGTGAGTGAGTGTCCAAGATGCTCTCGATCCTATGCCATCTGGATCCAAGAGCGGGGATACTCGCCGTTCTCGACGGTTGCTTCCCAGGTTTCGGTTGCCAAGGTCCCTGTACCTCAGCAGAGACCGAAGCGGTCGAAGCAACGGGACAGCCAGAACGAGTCCAAAAAGCGGCGGATGGAGACGCCCACCCGCAGGGAGGGACCCAAGAAGGGCTCGTTTGTGAAGCCTTCTGGGCCCAAGCCCTCCTATGCGGAAGTGGTGGTGGGTCGCCGAGTAGAAGAGGCGACTCGCCGCCAGGCTGCTGCCTCCGGCTTAGACAGCACGGGGCCCTTCGAACAGGTGAAGGTTGCCCTCAGTGCTGTCGATTTAAATCGTGTCGAGGCAAGGAGGATTGCCCGAATCCTCCACACCGATCGTCCCAGCGAACTCGCGTTCCTGGCGACAGCAGCAGTTCGGAAAGTAAATAAATTAATTGTGTGCGCGGTATTGGGCAACGTGGCCCAACGGTTAATATTAATTATATAAATTAATCGGGTACGCGAATACGACGTCACAATATATATTTTTTTCTCGCAAAGGGTAATAAAATGGATTGTATTTTTTATTAAACCGATCCGCGTAATTAGTATTGCGATTTGATTATATAAATACGTGGAATGAGATTAATTAATTTTGCGATCCGCATCAAAAAAGAAAAATTACATTATGGTGGTCGCGGTAATCGATGGGATTTTCGTTTAAGATTGATTCACTATTGAGTGCGGTGGTTCAGATTTTCTTTCATATACAATTTTTGAACAGATGATACTCAATTTTAGATAAGCTTTACTGACATCACATCATTTTGTTGTATTTATCTGTCATGTATCAATAAACAATCAAAAGAGCCAAAGGCCAAGAGAACTTAAAATGATCGTTTTCTTTTATTTTATGTTATGTTTTGTCTCACCTCTCACTCATCAAAGGCAAGTCTATAAAAAATAGAAAATTTTAAATTAATTTAAACTTAATTTAAATTCACATGCAACCGGAAGAACTCACCACCGTCAAGGAGGATATGCAAGATTCTTGTGACCACCGTTGTAAATCCGCATGAGATAAAAATTAATTAATCTTTTATAATTAATAATTATATTATTAATTTCAAATCTTTATATTTTCATTTTTCTTTATTATATTTTTATTTAAATCTTTGCTGCTTCGACTACAAGGCTAAATCGACGTAAATGGTTGCCATCGATGGATCCGGCACATATAAATTGAATAACAATTTATATTATTATTATTTAATGTTACAAATAACTTGCACCCTCCCGAAATAAACTAAAATATCATTTAAACGTTGCAATATACTCTATCCAACAAGTTCATGCCATTATAACTTTATAAAAGATAATAAAAAGTGCTAAGACATTAATTAACTTAAAAAATTTGTTTGTGATAATTATTTTAAAACCAGAATAAAAAGTATATTATTGTATAATAAATACATTTCAGGTGCAATCTTTGCAGTCTATACACCTAAAAGTAACTACTAAATTATTAAGTTTTACTTACATGTTTTTTGAGAATCTGAAGATTATACTATTAAAAGTTTTCAAAAGAAGCCTAACTTCAATTTATACTAAATGCTACTCTTGTATAAAACTTGTGGAAATAATTTATACTTTAAAAAAGCACTTTTGCTGGAATCATCGAATGTAATATATCTTCATAATAGAAACTGAAAAACAAAACATTATAATAAGTAAGCAGTTAGTTAAATAATTCATTAAACATGTAGAATAAAAACTACAATTACTGTGTAATACAATTTTTGCAGTCTACCCACGTGAAAATAATTGGTACAGATTGTATAAAAATTGTCTACGCCAACAATATACAAAAGTGATTCTGTACAACTTTTATACAATCTGTGTAGAATTTTGTCACTGAGTGTACTGACATTAGACTAATCATAAGATGAAACAAAAAAAAAAGATTAATCTAATTTCAGTACACACCGTAGACTTTGTATACACTACATGTACACAGTGACAAAATTCTATACAGATTATATAAAAGTTGTACAGAAATACTTTTGTATATTGTTGGCGTAGACAATTTTTATAAAATCTGTACCAATTATTTTCACGTCGGTATTCATAAAAGATACTACTAAATAATAAACTTATAGAACTAACTTATACTTACAGAAATTCAGCGTATGCTGCATACTGCCATGGTACAAGATTTGTAATATACATATAAATACTGAATTACAGAACTGTAGGAGTAACTTAAAGAAGTCCTTCCAATAAAAATGGACAAAGACGAACCTTTCGACAAATTTGTTACTCGTCTTTCAAAAGCACAAAATGGCAATAACGTCTCTTTCTTAAAACTGAAAAAACAATGTATAAAATATTCAACTTTATAGATAATATCACACGAGGTTGAAAGTTTGCAACGCACATGTTATAAAAATAATATTTTCGACACAGTAAACGAAAAATTGCATTTTGAAAAATGTAAAATGCAATTTTACGCATACTATATTGAAAATATACATATATAATATGAATAACTCCATTTTAATTTATGTTTGTTATATTTCAAATTGCACTTCTTGGTTAGGTATGAAAAAAAGTATCTAGTTATATACATATAAATACTTCATAAATGTAAGGATTAATATACTATACTTACATTAATCATACGTATGAGATTCTTAACAATAGAATTGGAAACAATTTGATAAAAAGATGCTAATTAGTGCGAACACGATAAGAAACACGCACCACAATGTCGAAACTTCCTGTCGATGCGAGATATTTTTCTTCAGGATAATTACAAACGAATTGTACGGTACGGTAGGGGTCACTGACGGCACTTACCTACGCAGTTACCCGGAAGGCGGGAAATTTAACAAAAACCACTTTAGAATTGATACACGGCTGCACCCATTTGAGCATTGCGTTTAAGAAAACAATAATACTCTAAAATGTATTAAACGTTGGCGCGACAAAGATTTTTAATTATTCGATAATATTTCAATCGTTAATGAATTTTTCCGTCTCTTTAAATCTTCCAGAAGTTATTCTAGAATATTTCACAAAACGTTCAGCGGAAGCTTGTTGGAAAATTCCGGTAATAGTTATTGCTATGTTATAAGGAAGGTTGTATTACAAACGTTTTTAACCTTGAAAAAACAAAATTACCTGATGCATATAATTACGGTGCATGCGCAGTTGTTACATATCAATCAGCTATGTGCAAATGTTATTTTTACGCATATAAATAATTTATATATGTACATTGTCACACCGCACTGGGGATCAGGGTGCGGGTGATAAAATTAATATCAATGATAAATTAACAGAGAATTTATTATAGGATAGTAATTAAGTACACGGTTGCCAGTCGTGCTCGCGACTAAATATTATCGGCTGCTATTATTAATAATTACGCTTAATTAGTATAAAGTTAATAGGACTCGTGGTTTGGCTCGGTATAATTTCTCGCACGGCGATATAACTATTGCCTGATCGCACACACACACACCTTACGAGGAGAGGAACACGAGTATGGATAGCACTTTGCACCAACCTTATATCGTAATGCCGTTCTCTCAATTGCACCCGGTGCACACTCTCCGGACTCTATCTCACGTACGGAAAACGGTCGAAAATCGCTCAATGTAGCCTCGCTGCGTCTCGTCACGGCCGAGTTCCCGAGCTCTCTGTGCCTTCGTCCTACAAGAGCGCCGCGCGCATGCGTCGCGACCGTCTCCGCGCAGTGCGAGCGCGGCCTTACAGCGAGAGCGGCTTGATGTTGTTGTTGGCGTTCTGCTATGGTTCGAGTGAGACGAAGACGACGACGACGACTGGCGACGACGAGCTGGCGACGACGAGGCTGCTATTTGGTAATTATAATCTCGTTCCTTATTAATTATCGGCTAATAGATCCATGAGTTTATTTCCAGATGGACGACGAACCTTACTGCCGTGGTTAACGGGTCGTGGCTGCTCGGTGGGTGCATGTACGTGTCGCTATCTCCGTCTCTCTCTACTTCGTGGCTTCTTTGCTGCTGAGACGTCTCTTCACGACGTCGGCTCCGGAGGCTGTTCCTCGGGTCTACTGCGCGGCTGCTATAATACGGTAAGGAGTAACTTGAAAGGTGCCTTGTTATTTAGTTAGTATATGTGAGCAATGTTTATGCTCACATAACCTCTAACCCTGGCTCCTATACACCTCTACTCCTGTACACAGTCTTGTGTACTCCTATCTGCTCCTTAGTCTTGAAAACATACTCATGATTATGCCTTACAGGTTGATCTCCCTGTACGAGTCCGTTGCTGTTGGATGGCTCCTACAGGATTGAGGCTACTACGGATATGCTGTTACAATTGCTGCAACAGCCGCCTTCTTTGTATTTTGGACCTCGATGCCCTGTCCCTGCTCTTATGCTGCCTTCGCACTCAGTTGATGTCTCCAGGCTCTCCGAGTGCTGTTCGCCCTGCATGTAGCCTCTTGGTGGCTGCTGGTTTCCTCGACTTCTGTGTGTGCTGGCTCCGCTTCTATTCCAGGGTGTAGCTTGTTCGGCTTTTAGGGGGTTATCTGCTGTAGTAGGTAGCTAGGGATATGTGTGCTCGGTGCTAGATGTATTTAATATACGGTTTAGGTAGGAATTGGGTAATAGGTAGGTAGAAATGTGTCTGTGTGCGCTATGCACCACGACAGGCACAATTGCCTTGTCACAACATAAATACAACATTTCATTTGCGCATAGCTACCATTGATAGGTAACCACTGCGCATGCTCCATAATAATAATTATGTTATTCGTTAAAAATATTCCATCTAAACTTTGGTGTTATAAAACCGAAAACTTTGCTGAATATATTATGAATAATTTCATGGAAGATTCCCGGAAGGTTTTGGAAATATTTCAATCGACAACGAATATAGCCCTCTCTTTATATCTTCCAGAAATGTTTTTAAAATATTTCAGAAAACATCTTGCGGAAGAATGTTAGAATACTCTGCTAATAGTTAATGCAATGTTACAAGGAATATTTATGAAATATTTAAATAATATTATCGCCTCGAACACGCTTTTTCCAAATTAGTAATTATTCAAATTTATTTCGCAAATCTTCCGTCTAAACTTTGGTGGTATAATTCCGGGAAACTACGCTGAATATATCTTGAAACATTTCGTGGAAGATTCCCGAATGGTTCCGGAAATATTTCGATCGACACCGAATATAGCCCTCTCTTTATATCTTCCAGAAATGTTTTTAGAATATTTCAGAAACGATTCCGCGGAAGATTGTTAGAAGATTCCGCTAATAGTTAATGCAATGTTACAAGGAAAATTAATTTAAATAATATCCTAGCCTCCTACACGCTTTGTGCAAATTAGTAATTATTCGAATTTATTTCGCAAATCTTCTGTCTAAACTTAGGTGGTATAATCCCGTAAACTGCGCTGAACGTGTTATGAATAATTTCATGGAAGATTCCCGGAAGGTTTTGGAAATATTTCAATCGACAACGAATATAGCCCTCTCTTTATATATTTTAGAAATGCTTTTAAAATATTTCAGAAAACATCTTGCGGAAGAATGTTAGAATACTCTGCTAATAGTTAATGCAATGTTACAAGGAATATTTATGAAATATTTAAATAATATTATCGCCTCGAACACGCTTTTTCCAAATTAGTAATTATTCAAATTTATTTCGCAAATCTTCCGTCTAAACTTTGGTGGTATAATTCCGGGAAACTACGCTGAATATATCTTGAAACATTTCGTGGAAGATTCCCGATTTAGAATATTTCAGAAAACGATTCCGCGGAAGATTGTTAGAAGATTCCGCTAATAGTTAATGCAATGTTACAAGGAAATTAATTTAAATAATATCCTAGCCTCCTACACGCTTTGTGCAAATTAGTAATTATTCGAATTATTTCGCAAATCTTCTGTCTAAACTTAGGTGGTATAATCCCGTAAACTGCGCTGAACGTGTTATGAATAATTTCATGGAAGATTCCCGGAAGGTTTTGGAAATATTTCAATCGACAACGAATATAGCCCTCTCTTTATATATTTTAGAAATGCTTTTAAAATATTTCAGAAAACATTCCGTGGAAGATTGTAAGAAGATTCCGCTAACAGTTAATGCAATGTGACAAGGAAGATTTATGAAATATTTAAATAATATTCTAGCCTCGAACACGCTTTTTCCACATTAGAAATTCTTCGCATTTATTTTGGAAATATTCCGTCTAAACTTAGGTGGTATAATCCCGTAAACTTCGCTGAACATGTTATGAATAATTTCATGGAAGATTCCCGGAAGGTTTTGGAAATATTTCAATCGACAACGAATATAGCCCTCTATTTATATCTTCCAGAAATGTTTTTAGAATATTTCAGAAACGATTCCGCGGAAGATTGTTAGAAGATTCCGCTAATAGTTAATGCAATGTTACAAGGAAAATTAATTTAAATAATATCCTAGCCTCCTACACGCTTTGTGCAAATTAGTAATAATTCGAATTTATTTCGCAAATCTTCTGTCTAAACTTAGGTGGTATAATCCCGTAAACTGCGCTGAACGTGTTATGAATAATTTCATGGAAGATTCCCGGAAGGTTTTGGAAATATTTCAATCGACAACGAATATAGCCCTCTCTTTATATATTTTAGAAATGTTTTTAAAATATTTCAGAAAACATTCCGTGGAAGATTGTAAGAAGATTCCGCTAATAGTTAATGCAATGTGACAAGGAAGATTTATGAAATATTTAAATAATATTCTAGCCTCGAACACGCTTTTTCCACATTAGAAATTCTTCGCATTTATTTTGGAAATATTCCGTCTATACTTAGGTGGTATAATCCCGTAAACTTCGCTGAACATGTTATGAATAATTTCATGGAAGATTCCCGGAAGGTTTTGGAAATATTTCAATCGACAACGAATATAGCCCTCTATTTATATCTTCCAGAAATGTTTTTAAAATATTCCAGTAAACATTCCACGGAAGATTGTTAGAAGATTCCGCTAATAGTTAATGCAATGTGACAAGGAAGATTTATGAAATATTTAAATAAATTCTAGCCTCTAACACGCTTTTTCCATATTAGAAATTCTTCGCATTTATTTTGGAAATATTCCGTCTAAACATAGGTGGTATAATCCCGCAACCTTCGCTGAACGTGTTATGAATAATTTCATGGAAGATTCCCGGAAGGTTTTGGAAATATTTCAATCGGTAACGAATATAGCCCCCTCTTTATATATTCCAGAAATGTTTTTAAAATATTCCAGAAACCATTCCGCGGAAGATTGTTAGAAGATTCCGCTAATAGTTAATGCAATGTTACAAGGAAAATTAATTTAAATAATATCCTAGCCTCCTACACGCTTTGTGCAAATTAGTAATTATTCGAATTTATTTCGCAAATCTTCTGTCTAAACTTAGGTGGTATAATCCCGTAAACTCCGCTGAACGTGTTATGAATAATTTCATGGAAGATTCCCGGAAGGTTTTAGAAATATTTCATTCGACAACGAATATAGCCCTCTCTTTATATATTTTAGAAATGTTTTTAAAATATTTCAGAAAACATTCCGTGGAAGATTGTAAGAAGATTCCGCTAATAGTTAATGCAATGTGACAAGGAAGATTTATGAAATATTTAAATAATATTCTAGCCTCGAACACGCTTTTTCCACATTAGAAATTCTTCGCATTTATTTTGGAAATATTCCGTCTATACTTAGGTGGTATAATCCCGTAAACTTCGCTGAACATGTTATGAATAATTTCATGGAGATTCCCGGAAGGTTTTGGAAATATTTCAATCGTAACGAATATAGCCCTCTATTATATATTCCAGAAATGTTTTTAAAATATTCCAGTAAACATTCCGCGGAAGATTGTTAGAAGATTCCGCTAATAGTTAATGCAATGTGACAAGGAAAATTAATTTAAATAATATCCTAGCCTCCTAACACGCTTTGTGCAATATTAGAAATTATTCGAATTTATTTCGCAAATCTTCTGTCTAAACTTAGGTGGTATAATCCCGTAAACTTCGCTGAACGTGTTATGAATAATTTCATGGAAGATTCCCGGAAGGTTTTGGAAATATTTCAATCGGTAACGAATATAGCCCCCTCTTTATATATTCCAGAAATGTTTTTAAAATCTTCCAGAAACCATTCCGCGGAAGATTGTTAGAAGATTCCGCTAATAGTTAATGCAATGTTACAAGGAAAATTAATTTAAATAATATCCTAGCCTCCTACACGCTTTGTGCAAATTAGTAATTATTCGAATTTATTTCGCAAATCTTCTGTCTAAACTTAGGTGGTATAATCCCGTAAACTCCGCTGAACGTGTTATGAATAATTTCATGGAAGATTCCCGGAAGGTTTTAGAAATATTTCATTCGACAACGAATATAGCCCTCTCTTTATATATTTTAGAAATGTTTTTAAAATATTTCAGAAAACATTCCGTGGAAGATTGTAAGAAGATTCCGCTAATAGTTAATGCAATGTGACAAGGAAGATTTATGAAATATTTAAATAATATTCTAGCCTCGAACACGCTTTTTCCACATTAGAAATTCTTCGCATTTATTTTGGAAATATTCCGTCTAAACTTAGGTGGTATAATCCCGTAAACTTCGCTGAACATGTTATGAATAATTTCATGGTAGATTCCCGTAAGGTTTTGGAAATATTTCAATCGGTAACGAATATAGTCCACTCTTTATATATTCCAGAAATGTTTTTAAAATATTCCAGTAAACATTCCGCGGAAGATTGTTAGAAGATTCCGCTAATAGTTAATGCAATGTTACAAGGAAAATTAATTTAAATAATATCCTAGCCTCCTACACGCTTTGTGCAAATTAGTAATTATTCGAATTTATTTCGCAAATCTTCTGTCTAAACTTAGGTGGTATAATCCCGTAAACTTCGCTGAACGTGTTATGAATAATTTCATGGAAGATTCCCGGAAGGTTTTGGAAATATTTCAATCGGTAACGAATATAGCCCCCTCTTTATATATTCCAGAAATGTTTTTAAAATCTTCCAGAAACCATTCCGCGGAAGATTGTTAGAAGACTTAGCTAATAGTTAATGCAATGTTACAAGGAAGATTTATTTAAATAATATTCCTGGCTTCAACACGCTTTTTCCAAATTAGTAATTATTCGAATTTATTTCGCAATCTTCCGTCTAAACCTTGGTGGTATAATTCCGTAAACTTTGCTGAACATATTTTGAATAATTTCATGGTAGATTCCCGGAAGGTTTTGGAAATATTTCAATCGACAACGAATATAGCCCTCTATTTATATCTTCCAGAAATGTTTTTAAAATATTCCAGTAAACATTCCACGGAAGATTGTTAGAAGATTCCGCTAATAGTTAATGCAATGTGACAAGGAAGATTTATGAAATATTTAAATAAATTCTAGCCTCTAACACGCTTTTTCCAAATTAGAAATTCTTCGCATTTATTTTGGAAATATTCCGTCTAAACATAGGTGGTATAATCCCGCAAACTTCGCTGAACGTGTTATGAATAATTTCATGGAAGATTCCCGGAAGGTTTTGGAAATATTTCAATCGGTAACGAATATAGCCCCCTCTTTATATATTCCAGAAATGTTTTTAAAATCTTCCAGAAACCATTCCGCGGAAGATTGTTAGAAGACTTAGCTAATACTTAATGCAATGTTACAAGGAAGATTTATTTAAATAATATTCCTGGCTCCAACACGCTTTTTCCAAATTAGTAATTATTCGAATTTATTTCGCAATCTTCCGTCTAAACTTTGGTGGTATAATCCCTTAAACTTTGCTGAACATATTTTGAATAATTTCATGGTAGATTCCCTGAAGGTTTTGGAAATATTTCAATCGGTAACGAATATAGCCCCCTCTTTATATATTCCAGAAATGTTTTTAAAATATTCCAGAAACTATTCCGCGGAAGATTGTTAGAAGACTTCGCTAATAGTTAATGCAATGTGACAAGGAAGATTTATGAAATATTTAAATAAATTCTAGCCTCTAACACGCTTTTTCCATATTAGAAATTCTTCGCATTTATTTTGGAAATATTCCGTCTAAACATAGGTGGTATAATCCCGCAAACTTCGCTGAACGTGTTATGAATAATTTCATGGAAGATTCCCGGAAGGTTTTGGAAATATTTCAATCGGTAACGAATATAGCCCCCTCTTTATATATTCCAGAAATGTTTTTAAAATCTTCCAGAAACCATTCCGCGGAAGATTGTTAGAAGTCTCCGCAAATAGTTAATGCAATGTTACAATTAAGATTTGTGAAATATTTAAATAATATTACATTCCGCGGAAGATTGCGTAAAGATTTATGGTACATATTGTGTAATATTATGTGAAATATTTAGTTAATGTTCAGGAAGTAATACTAAAAAAAAGATGTGTGATTTTTACAGAATTATTTATAAAATATTATTGGAATATGTTAATGAATATTCCAACTAGATATTGTTGAACTATTCCTCGAAGGATTATATTTAAATACTAGCAACAATTCCTTGGTCGCTAACGCTCCCTCGGTTGAAATTACACTAAATATATACTTATTTTTCATATTTTTTTTTAAATTTATAATTTTACAATTTAATTGAATAAAAATGTAAAATATAATATAATGTGTAATTAATTAACCTAGTATTCAGTTACAATCTATTTTTTTTAGTCAATAAAATAAAAATAACAGTGTATT
Source organism: Theocolax elegans (assembly GCA_026168455.1). NCBI lineage: Eukaryota > Metazoa > Arthropoda > Insecta > Hymenoptera > Cerocephalidae > Theocolax > Theocolax elegans. The sequence continues at coordinate 58,157,690 of CM047425.1, forward strand.
ATATTTGCAACATTATATATACTGATTTAATCTTAGTCAATTACACAAGAGTTTATAATTACTGAACATATTTCTACACAATACTGAAACAATTAAAAAAAATTAAAAATAATCGACATGATAAAACTTACACTGGAGTAAGGAATTTTTATTTTAATTTTTATTACGTAGTAACACATATATCATTACTTACAATATTTCCACACTATTCCTGTAAGAAGCTACATCAATCTAGTAACAAATGTGTTATTTTTCTACCAGAATAATATTTTCAACAACAAAAATTAGAATATAAAATTATTCTTTAACCATTATACATATATTTCATGCTTTTTCATGATGTTTAACGGAAAGGTGATGAAGAATTTAAAATTTCATACAAAATTACTAAAGTCAGCTCATGCATCGTATGTATTCAATTATTCTTCCAACAAATAATTATACGTAATAATTGAATTTATAAAAATTTTTTTCAGATTAAAATTCTGGCTAAAAGATTTATTTTCACATTTTATTAATTTTGTTTTATTTTCAAAAATCTTTTATAAAAAAGAATATTAGTAATTTCAACCAAAAAATATAAATGATATTATATCCAATTACAATAATAAAAATTGAATATTAATTATGCAAGTTATTTTACTCTCTCGAAAAGTAATGTTCGCGCCTCGGCCGTAAACTTTTTCAGCCTCGCATGTAAAGTAGCGATCCTCGGACCTTCTTCGCAGGTCCTCGGACGCTGCTTTCCACACTCGGCTGAAAAAGTTCTACTTTACGGCCTTGGCACGAAAACTACTATTAAATTTTTTAACCAGCTTCCTCACGCATTTTACATCTTAGAAATAGGAGATGATGAAAAATGTTTGTAAAAAAAATCTATATAAATGTAATATAAAAAAAATAAATCATATCGTCAAATAAAATATGTATTACATTAAATTATATATATTATATTGTATATGTTTTCAAAATTTATTAGAGTAATAGTACTGTTTTTGTCAATGTTCATATTATAGTGACCACTTTTTTTTACCGAAAACCCCTATAAAATATTTTTGGAATTTTTCTACTAAACTCCCCTCTTACCCGCTACCACTCAATCATTACATGGGGGATAAATTAAGACTGGTTGTCATATATTCAATGTTGACCCTTCCTCCCACCTTCCTTCATCTTTAAAATAGGGGATAAAAAAGGGTGGTTGTCATATTGTTATTCACCTGTACCGTAAACCCCTAAATTATTTTTGGAATTTTTCTAATTTTATTTCCCCCTCCGTCTTTTGCCCCTCCTCTGTCTAGCAATAAATGAAGGATAAATGAAGAATGATTATCATTTCGCTATCCACCGTAACCAAAAACCTCATCTTAGTCTTTTTAGAATAAAAAAGAATGGTCGTCTATTCTAATTCATATATACCGATAACCCCTATAAAATATTTAAAAAATTATCTAATTTTACCCCCCCCCCCCTCATGACTCCTCCTGCACCTATGATTAGATGTGAGATAAATGATGTGTGGTTGTCGTATTCAGCGTTAACCCTTCCACTCCACACATACGTTTAATACTTGTAAGTTTTGGGATATCGGACATCGGAGAATGGATGAATTTTGATACATATATAGATGATAAATCAAAAATAAAATTTGTATTTTTTTATCCACCTTTCTCACTCCTTTTACACCTTTGTAATAGAGTATGATGAAAAATGTGTAAAAACGTATATTTACATGTGATAAAAAAACAAAACGAATCATCAAATAAAATATATATTACATTAAAATATATTATTTAAGTTAATAAAAATTATTAGACTGACAGTACTGCTTCAATCTATGTTAGTATTACTGCGACCACTTTATTTTTACATTATTTATGTATGTAGTGACTATTTTTTATTATTAATTACTTATAATATTACTTATAGGTATGTTCCTAATATAATAATTTAATTTGGTACAAAAATATACAAAAATTGGAGTACTGGCAAAAGAGCTTATACACTTTTTTAATATTTTATCCCGGAATACCTCACGAATTCCCGAAATATCGAGGAAATCCCGTAATTAGTGAAGTGTCCCGAAATAACTCACAAATTCTCGAAATATGCAGGAAATCCCAAAATTAGTAAATTTATCCCGACATACCTCAGAAATTATCGAAATACCACAGAAGATCCCGAAATACCATAGAAAATCTTGAAATATTCAGAAAATCCCGAAATTAAGAAATTCATCCCGAGTAGATAAGCTATAGGCATTCTGGCTCATACGGGTTCTGGCTCACCCCCCTCTCCGCCGCCAGTGAGCTAGAACCCGTACGGATTCTGGCTCACTACCTTTGACGGTGATCCAGAATCCTAGGGAAAGGGAAAGCGTGCTCCCCTCTCCTTATGCCAGAATGCCTATAGCGTTTTCTACTTTTTTTTCTTTATTTTTTTTTTGTTTTTAATTTTTTTTTATTTATTATTTCTTTTTTTTTTAAATACATGTGCTATTTTAGATAAGTTTTTTCACATCACCACTGATAGGATTATATTGAATGATGCGATCATGTAAGATCATGCAGTAAGCTGAAGTATTAGCTGGAAATTCAGCTTTAGATTCGAATTCTATTCGCACATCGACGGGTGCGCTCTTAATAGATTCGTTTTGACGTGAACAATCAATAACAATAAGTGGTTCATATCTTATAAAATCTGACTTTGTCAGTAATGGCTGTGGATCCCTTCCATAGTAGGATTTTTGGAAATTAGCATACATATCATAGAGAATAGCGAACTGATTCTTATTAATATCAAGATTCAGGTTGTTGTATGGATAATATTGTGAATTCAAGAAAAGTTTCACATTGCTGATTTGACAAGGATCAAAGCGACTTGCATTAGCAGATCTTAAATTTTTTTTCTTTGACTGTAATCCAAGAATGACAAAACGTGGTTTCTCCAATTGATTTGATGTTTTCACAGTCCAAACATGTTTATTTGTGGATGGAAGAAGAGGATATTCAAATAATTCCCAAGAACGATAACACATAGAAATAGGATTATTTTTACCAATAAAATTCAATATCTGAATTTTTTGTTTATCGGATGCAATAACATATGGCATCATCCATTCTATCTTTGTTATGTTTAATTGATAATCCTCATAAGTAGTAACATTATTTGATAGGGTACCTTCCTGAATTATTGCATTCAAGTCACTTCTTGATCTTGTGAGAATTAATTCATGCTTCATATTTACTATAATTTTTTTATAATCTTCAGCAAAGCCCAGAATCATACTTAAAGGAATTGTAACGTCAAAGTTTCCGTTTGCATCTATTAAAGTTTTAGTTATTTCTTGATTACCAAGCCATCCTGCATTTTCTAACATGTTAGTTTGATTTGGATTAAACGATGTCCATCCTTTCATGAGACTTGTAATGGTACTAATATTTATAATAAAATTAAACTTTTTATTTCTCAACTTTTTCACGATATTAATTTAATGAAATACAAGTAATGAATTATTACATTATACAATTTAATGCTAACAATCCGCACGTTCACTCACACATTCAGGTATTTCCCCTCTTCTCTCTTCTTAATTCACCTTAATATTTCTGCTTGGTTGGAGAATCGAATTCGGGCCCGCTCCGTACACAGTATTTGTTTTGAGGCGATATAAAATCTGTTTTTTCCTTGTTTTTGCTCTTCACGTTTAATACAGTGATCGTCTTATCAATAATATTAAGAGAGAGATATATAATTGGGTTTAGGAGTAAGCCATGCTAAACAGTGGCTCTCCTCTTCTAGTCTGATTTTAGATCTTATAGAAGACTAGTCGACTTATAATGTTTCCCTCTCTCTTGAACATTCCCTCTCTCTCTCAGAATTTTGACGATGAGCTTATTAGATTATTACAATATCCCCCTTTTAAATATTTTATGACACAAAATATTTAAAATACGCCTTATATATTGTATATATATATATTTTTATATATATACATCGTTGTTTGTATCGTTTCTTGTTGCTGATTGATTTATTTCTTCTTTCTTCTTTTCAACCCACCATTCATAAACATTACTCATACATACTTTACATATATTTTTACATAGCTGAAATTAATTATAAATTATAATATCTTATTTTTCATTACCTTCTCTTATAAGTATTGTACATAAAATTTAACACTTATCTATTATAAACTATTTACAACCATCATTTATATTTACTTAATTATCATTTCGCTCTTGTCTGTTATTAACTATAAAATACAATATAATCTTATACATTAGCATGCTAAATCGTCAATAATATATACATTTATAGACTAGTACATATTTAACTATGATTGTCAACAATCGGGAGATGATATGGTCTCAAATCTGATCGGTTATACCTTCCAATTACTTTTGACGGATTTTTAATGTGAACGAGTTCAAACGCATTTTCATTGAAGGAACGAGATACGCGAAAGGGTCCATAATATACATGGAAAAACTTCGAGATCGTTTTATTTAACGCATTTGATTGTTTGGGTATTCGCAAAAGTACGAGATCATTCACATTAATTTTCTCACTATTATATTTGTGCATTGCACGTTTCTGCCTTTCATGTTGCTTGTTTGTTCTCTCGTTAGCTAACTCTATATTTATTTCATAGTTGTCGATTTCATTAATTTCCGGGAAATCAATTTTCTGTCGAATTTTATCTAAAGGTTTCTTACCATAATGTAGTTGATATGGGGTAAAACCTGTAACTGTATGGGTACTAAAATTTATCCATGCATTTATTTGATTCAAATGGCGTGCCCAGGATGAATGACGATCACTACAATACGCGCGAAAAAAAACGTCCTAGCTCACGCATAATACGCTCAGATGGATTCGCCTGAGGGTGTCGGATCGAACAATATACGGGTTCTACTTGTTCGCTTTTTAAAAATTCCTGCCAAGCCGACGACAGAAACTGTGTTCCATGATCGCTCAATATTTTTTGAGGCTTACCTACCATCTCGAAATATTCTTTTAGTTTTTTAATAGCAGCGCGCGCAGTCGCCTTTTTTAACGGATATAAAGTGACCAATCGAGAAAATACGTCCAATAAAACAAAAATGTATTCGACACCTCCTGTTGACCGCGGTAACGCACCATAAAAATCCACAGCTAATAACTCATTAGGTTTTGTAGCTGAAACTTGTAAATATTTCCCGGTCATAATACGATTTAACGGTTTAGTTCTTTGACATAAATCGCAAGAAACTACGAAGTCTTTAACTGCATTTCGCATACCTTTCCACCAAAAATTATTTTTTATTTCACTCATTGTTTTATATACTCCTAAATGCCCTATGCGTTCGTGTATTTCTCGGATTAATTTCAGTTTTAAATCTTTCGGAACTACAATTTTCCAATTGTTATTATTCTTTGATTTATGAAATAATATATCGGATTGTATTTTAAAATCATCACGTTCAGTAATTTTTATGTTTTCTATTAAAGATTTTAAATATTTATCACTAATTTGTAATTTACTTATATTTTTTAAATCGGGAAACCACGTATCTATACCTTTTATATTGTTGATTATTTTTACTGCGCTGATTTCCTGATTTTCGCTGTTTGAATCAACTCCCGAATCAATGATATCAGACTCCTTTACATTATGTTTATGTATTCGACTAAAATAATCGGCGATTATATTTTCACTGCCCTTGCAGTGTTCAATTTCATATGGAAATAAGTCTAAAATCAAAGACCAACGAGTTAACCGCGACGTGTAAAATGGAGTTTTTATTAAAAATAGTAGTGCTTTATGATCGGTAATTAATCTAAACGTACATCCTAATAAATAGGTTTTTAGCTTAATTACCGCATAAACAATAGCCAAAAGTTCAATTTCTGTCGCACTGTAATTCATTTCATAACTCGACAAACATCGAGAAACCAAAGATATTATACGTATATCGCCGGAATCATCAATCTGAAAGAGTACCGCACTAATACCGCTTTTACTACCATCTGTTTGTAAATAAAATGGACGATCTGTTTGATAATGATTTAATTCGATGTGTTGACATAATTTATTTTTTATATTTTCAAATGCTTCTACGTGTTTATCGGACCATTTAAATGTCGTTTTATTACTAAGCAAATCGCGAAAAGGATCTATGTATTTCGCATATTGATAATAAAATCTACGGTAATAAGTACACACGCCTATAAACTGCTGTAATTCCTTTCTATTTTTTGGTGTAGGTATTTTTTTAATGGTTTTTATTCGTTCGGAATTCGGTTTTATTCCCTGTGTACTTAGTATAAATCCAAGAAACGGAACTTCATCACGACAAAATAATGTCTTGTCAAAATTTAGTGTTAATCCCGCGCTCTTAATAATTGACCAAAATTGTCTTAAATGTAATAAATGCTCTTCGAATGATCGTGACCTAATAATTGCATCGTCAATATATGCTACCAAAAACTCTAAATCACCGAACAATTTTCTTACCGCCCGAATAAACGCACTGCCCGATATTTTCATTCCAAAAGGAATTCGTTTAAAAACAAAACTTTCTCCGTCTATTAAAAACGCTGTGCATAACTGTGACTCCCGATCTAATTCAATTTGATAATATCCCTGGGTGAAATCCGTACAAGAAAAAATTTTAGTTCCTTCGTGCTTTTGTGCAACCTCCTCTATTAACGGTGGTGATTCGTTATCTGCCTCTATAAATTTATTTATTATTCGCGCGTCTAAGCACAATCGAACGCTACCATCTTTTTTCGGCACGACATGTATTGGATTACAAAACGGACTACTTCGCTTTTCTATAATTCCGTTTTCAAGCATTTTGTCGATTTCTTTTTTTACTGCTTGTTTATATGCTAACGGAATTGGATATGTTTTTCGCAATATCGGAGCTTCACGCGTCATTTTTATTTTATATTTGTAACCCTTTAAACATCCGGGATTTTCTGAAAAAATATCACGAAATTCCATAATTAAATTAAATAATTTTTCTTTATCGACCGAATCAATCATTTGCCCTTCGTGTAATTTACTCACGACACGATTTTCAAAATCTTCGAGCTTATGGGTATCGCAGCACTTGTCTTCCCCCGCCTCAAGGAATGATTCAATCGTCGAAATAGACCCCCCTCCTTGACTCGAAGGAAAACCCCCATCTCTCAATGACATCGAAATATCTGTAGTATTTTCTATTTTACAACATTCATATTTTTCTGGCAAATTATCTGAAAAACTAATTTTTGGCTCTCTAATAATTTCGTCTCCTACAGTTAATACGCGATTTATACCGTCAACAACTACGCCATTTTTTAACATCCAATCAATACCAAGTATCACGTCAAAAATCAAATTCGGTATGACCAAAAATACTACTGTCATTTTACATTTCCCAATTAATATTTCGATAAATATTTGCTTTTTTACTCTAATGGATTTTTTCGAAAATGCTCCTGTTAATTTTATATTTGTAACTGGTAATATTTTAATACTTTTTATATGCTTTATCTTTTCAAATACCGTTTCAGATATGCATGTCACATTGCTTCCCGTATCTATAAGACATTCACAATTAATTTTTTCAATAGATATATAAATTCGCGGGCTTCTAGTTTGTTTTATTTCTAATGTTTTACTTGGGTTTTTATCCCCCAACACGTCAAATGCTAGGTCCTGTATATCGATATTACAGCTCGAAATCGGACCTTCTATGATCGAGCTAACGCCTCGTTTCCCGAATCATCATTTGCATGCGCTTCGACTATTACATTTTCATTAATTTCGCAGTAATTATTTGTATCTTCTATATTTACATTAGCAACTCTCCGTTTACCTTTATCATCATTGTTCCGAGAATAAATAGATTTATTTTGACCATTAACGTTTCTTACATTTAAGGTTTGCTTATTTGAACGGTGATTCGCAAAATTTTCATGTGATCTGTTTTGATGCAAATCTCTCAACCGAGACGTGTCGCTATTTACGTTTCGCGGATTATCGCGCCAGTTATTATTAAATTTACCTATTTCGCGAACATTTGCTTCTCCATTTCTTCGATCATAATATCGATATTCGTTTCTATCAAATCGTCGTTCTTCGTGTAATTTTTCGCGCATAGACCCGGTTCTTTCACGCGTTTCATCTATACGGGAAAGTGCTCGGACTACTTCATCTGTATCCGACAAATCCGTTGAGGCCATCGCCATTTGAATATTATGCGGGAATTGCTGAACAATAATTTTATTTCTTTTATAGGTAGTTAACGGGGGAACAAACTTTGTTGCCTCTCCAACACGCGTGTAAAAATAATTCATGATACTGCCGCTCTCGTATTTTCGCGATCTCCAAAGATCTTTCGCTCTTTCTTGTATCTCTTCCGACATAAATTCACGTGTAAATCTAAGTCGAAAAGCGTCAAAATCATTTATTTCAGCCCGTACCGCAGAAAACCACGCGCTTGCTCGTCCTTTCAACGAATTTGCAATGACTCGACTTTGAAAAATCGGTGGTATTCCTTTTAAATTAATATATTGTTGAATTTCAACTAAATATTCATTTGCGTTATCTATAACTTCACCTTCAAAAGTTGGAAGAGTAATTTCTTTTGATAGACTTTTAGACCACTCACCTTCCTTATTTTGTTGCATTATCCGCAAGACGTCAGCAAGTTGATTTTTTATCGCTCGGTTTTCCATCTCTAATCCCTCAATTCTTAGAGTCAATCTATCAATTATAAAATCAATTCCGTGTTCTGGTGGAACCCCCCATAACTCCGGCAACGATCCCCGCCGCTGTGCCATTTTACGTATATATTTTATTCTAATCACAACACTAAAAAATACGCTATTATTTTTTTTTTTATAATGGTTCGAAAATACCTCTAGTTGGGCGCCAAATGTAATGGTACTAATATTTATAATAAAATTAAACTTTTTATTTCTCAACTTTTTCACGATATTAATTTAATGAAATACAAGTAATGAATTATTACATTATACAATTTAATGCTAACAATCCGCACGTTCACTCACACATTCAGGTATTTCCCCTCTTCTCTCTTCTTAATTCACCTTAATATTTCTGCTTGGTTGGAGAATCGAATTCGGGCCCGCTCCGTACACAGTATTTGTTTTGAGGCGATATAAAATCTGTTTTTTCCTTGTTTTTGCTCTTCACGTTTAATACAGTGATCGTCTTATCAATAATATTAAGAGAGAGAGATATAATTGGGTTTAGGAGTAAGCCATGCTAAACAGTGGCTCTCCTCTTCTAGTCTGATTTTAGATCTTATAGAAGACTAGTCGACTTATAATGTTTCCCTCTCTCTTGAACATTCCCTCTCTCTCTCAGAATTTTGACGATGAGCTTATTAGATTATTACAGACTGCTTAAACCCACATTTTTACTTTTATCTATCTCCACCGCATTAATTTCGTATCGAATTTCATCAAACAGATGACAAATGCCATTGTTAACGAAACTAGTGTTAGTTAATGCTGCTCCACCTGTTTTTTGCAATTTTCCACATACATGTATTGTGCTGCGTGATGGCAGGAGACACAGATCTTGATGTTGAATAGAAATGTGAATTTCATCACTGTTATTAAAGTTTGCAGATGAGCATGGTTGGTGTGCGTGAATTTCGTAATGAGCTATTGACTCATCGAAAACGACACCTGATTGAATGCTTAGAATTTCGTCCATTTTTCTGAAAGCAGCAGAGAATTATACAACTGAATTTTTTCCACGAACTTTTAGTCCTAGACTTTTTAGGAAAAGAATGCTCTTCCGTGTTAACGGTTTGAGTTTCTTTGCTCGACTGGTGGTTGTTTGACATGATAGTTGTCTTATATGGGAGCTAGAATTAAAAACAATACCCATTATACTGATTTGATGTGAAGTCGAATAGTAATTTCCTCTCCTCGGAAATTCACTAAATTTCCGTCTTGATCTACAATTCGAATTTGAAGGTGATCTATATTCTTTACACTAAGTGGTAAATATATGACGTGAGATGGAACTTCTATAATTTTATATACTGGCGGTACTCTAGGAAAGAACTCGTGAATTGTATGAACTTTTTTGTCGTTGATATAGGCTCCACTAGTAATGTTGCACTCTACTCTGAGTGCATTGATTTTCAGTATTTTAACGGGTAAATCTGAGCTGTGTTGTATTTTTTCTTTGAGAATGCGAGGAGTAAATCCAAGAAGACGACCTATTGAGTCGTCTGGTCTGAAATCTAGTGGTTGACTGCAACTAACTTCACTTCTGAGAGTATTGTTGTTAGCTTTTACTGTAAATTCAATATTTTTCGATTTTAAAGTTTCTTGTAAAAATTTATTAATAGCATCTATTTCATAACTGCCTGTTGGGATAGAAATAGTATCTCCGCTTTTTAAATGAAGTTTATTATTTGTATGATCGACATTAGGAATCGAGTTGAATGTTAAAAGTTCAACTAAACCCAATGCAAAATTTTTGTTATGAGGTAGTTCAATTGAAGGAAAATATTGCGCTTCTAAAACAGATGATTTTCCAGAAAGACTCAAAGTGAAACTATCTTCCATGACTGGTTAGAAGAGAATGATCTTGTTGATCATCAATCCCTCTCTTTTATAGCATACCGGCTAAAAATTGGAGACAAACATGACCGCAAATATATGTATCAAAATTTTGATATCTTGTATAATTATATTTCACTTCTTTCACATTAAAATATATCATGAGATCAATAGGAGGTTTAAGATCTCCAAAACTGTCAAAATAAATTACGTCAGATGCACATTTTCGATAACAAACCCAATGAGTCCCTTTATTTTCGAAGTCATCCAAATTAACGATAGCAGATTCATTTAACCATGGACCATTGGAAGGCATTTATTTCTCATAAAAACTCCTCTAAAATTTGGGATTTTCAATATACGTGAAAATTTTATAAGATCATAGTCAGTCAATGCACGATTTGGTAAAATTAAATCGAAGTTTTTATTTTTTAACCAAACCATTACCAATATGCGGTTTAATAAACAATCCCATTCCTTTTTTATATGGTTTAAGATAGAGACCTTTTCCAAGAGCAATAGTTTCCATAGCTTTATGATGTCTCTTATTTTCTTCAAGATCTTTCTGTGCAGCTTTCGCATCATTTACAGCTTTAGCTATTCCAGCAGCTCCTCCAGCCAGAGCACCGGTGGCACTTAGTCCAGCGAACAATGGTATGAGAAAAGGAATAACTCCACCAATTTTTGATGGAATGGGTAGTACTCTTGGCAAGATAACCTTTTTGTTACCTCCTGCGTTCTTGACAGCTTGTCGAGCTCCTCTTAAGGCTGATTGAATAACTTTGCGTGAACATTTACTCGGTTTTAGTGATTTCTTAGCCGCAACCATTAATTTACCAAATTTCAATCCCATTCCAGTTTTAGCTTTCATCTTCATAGCGTTTGCGACAGCAAAAGCCGATACTTTTTCAGCAATACTTGCATCCTGAGCTTTAACGCGCTGCAGAGCTTTTTCGGCAAGCTTTAAATCCGCTACTTTACGGTCAACATTTTTATTTGAGTAATCGATATCATGATCTTTACATGCCTGATCCAGTGGATTGATCCCAGGATCACCTCTTTTCAATCGTTTTTTCAATTTAGTTCCGGGTCCGCAATATTGATACCCAGGAAGATGCATTTCAAAAGGTAAGTTATTGATTACTTTATCAAGTAATCCAGAGCCTACCGCTCGCTTTTTAGATTTGTATACAATCATGACTCTTTGAATGATGAATTACAACTGATGAAAAAGATATAAAATAGATGCTTATATACTTCAACAGCTTAATGTAAAACTTGACTTTGTGATGTGAACATGGATTTCACTGAGCAGAATGTCAAACTCCCCGTAAGCAACTTTGATTTTGGAAAAGTAAAACAAAGGAAGCGACATGGAGAATTACTACCAGACACTATAAGAGCAGTTTTTTGTGGTCCATCAAACTGTGGAAAAACAAATAGTTTGTTAGTATTAATTACACATCCTAATGGTCTTAGATTCGAAAATGTTTATGTTTACTCTAAATCTTTGAATCAACCCAAATATCAATTTCTTCAAAAAGTATTGGAACCAATTCATGGTGTATCATACTTACCATTCAGTGAACACGAGTCTGTGATATCTCCAGATGACGCTCTACCAAATTCAATTATGATTTTTGATGACGTTGCTTGTGAGAAACAGGATAATATTAAAGCATTTTTCTGTATGGGAAGACATAAAAGTGTAGACAGTTTTTATCTATGTCAGTCCTATGCACATATACCAAAACATCTCATCAGGGATAATATCAACATGATGGTGATTTATCGTCAAGATGATGTTAATCTTACTTTCAATGAATTTCGAAACCTGTGTTCGGAATGTTGGAAAAATGATAAGTATGGATTCGTTGTTATTGAAAAAGATAGAGCCATGAATGATGGTAGATACAGGAAAGGATTTGACTGTTTTGCAATAAAAAAGGATACATTAATATGAAACTTGCAGTACAAGTATAGACACCATCTCGTCACCATGTCTAACTTTGAAAAAGAAAAGAATATTCTTAGTAAGCTCTCGCGAGCACGTGAAGCTATCAAACAAAAATACTCTTTATTGAAACAGCAGAGAGAAGATTTTGAAAAAGTTATCAGCTATACATTGAAACCAGTTATTTCACCACTCGAGAAACTTGTCGATTCACAAAACAAAAGCCTTCAATCTCCTAAGCAAAGTTCAAAAGCAAGAAGGCGAATGAGATTTGACCGGTCGAGTTATGTAGTAAATGATGTAAATGATTCGAATCCTACACTAGATGATGATGATAATTTTTCAGAGTATGAAACTTTGGTTAATTCTACATTCAAGTCTATTCAAGAAGACAATGGAGATGATTTTTTATCATTTTTGAATAAAAGTCGAAGCAAAATTGACAATATATATGGAGTACGAAACGTTAATGGAGTGTATATGATTGGCGATGCAGAAATTCAATTTTTTGATAAATTTATAAAAGTAAATGATGCATCTTATCCTAAAAGTAGTGGACTAATGGAATTACTGTTTAAAAAAGAACCAAATGATAATCTTTTAAGTTCAACAGATCGTGAAAATTATCGAAGCATATTAGAGGCAACGAATGCTCATCGGAAAAGACATAATAAAAATGGGTCTATAAGAACCTCGAGAAGTAGAAAATACACAAATATTATTGCACCTATGTTTCGCAGCAATCGCAAAATCAAACCTACCAGCGGAGGAAGTCTCATACGAAAGTATAAAATAGCAAAAAAAAAATTCATCTATAGATCTAATCTACTGGGATGATCCAAATGAGCTTGTCGAGCGACTTCGATTATTGATTGCTGAACGGTCAGCAGGAAATAACAATCACACAAATGAAATTCAATCAATTATTGAAGAACTACGTGAAGCAGGACATATATACTGATGCATACAAGTTTCTAATCAGTTCCGTCATGAGTCTCGATGTGTTTGGAAGAAAACTTGTGGGCTCGAAAGAGAGTCGCGGCCCACCAGGTGTTGGTTTCAATTTTACAATAGACGGTAAATTCGATTTAGAAAATAAACGGGTGTGTAATATTGGGCAAGCCAGTCAACCAAACGATGCCGTCTCTTTGCATGCACTACAAGTTATTCTACAGACTGAAATAGATTTTTTAACATCTGAAATCGGTGAACTTGTTGATGCTGTAAGTCAGTATAAGGAGGAACTTTAAAAATATAACTCCGAAGTGGAGCCAAAATTAAAATATCTTTACGATCTAACACAACGCAATTTTTCTGGTATTGATTTCATTGTTAAAGAATTAAATGGAACACTGCAAGAAGATAAAGCAGATCGTGAAAAAGAATTAAATAAAAACATTCTCAGTATATAGTAAACTATAATGGATCGACAAAAAATAGCTGAAGAACTTCACAAACCAGCACGACGTAGATATAAGAGAAGAAAATACGATATACGAGCAATAGATGAAACTTGGCAAGCTGATCTTGTAGAAATGATTCCTTACTCTAAGGAGAACAAAGGGTTTTGTTACTTACAGTTATAGATATATTTTCAAAACATGCATGGGTCGTCCCGGTAAAATCCAAAAATGGAAGTGATGTTAGTTTAGCAATGAAAACAATATTAAAGCAAGGACGTGTACCGTCTAAGCTTCAAACCGACGAAGGAAAAGAGTTTTACAATTCAAACTTTCAAAATCTAATGAAAAAATATAAGATTCATCTATACTCTTCACATAGTAACCTTCATGCAAGTATATGTGAGCGATTTAATAGAACACTGAAAAATGCAATGTGGATAGAGTTCAGTAAAAGAGGGAACTATAAATTTGGTCAAAGCTTACAATGGAAGGAAACATCGGACAATTGGGATTGCGCCCAAAAATGTTACACGGGCAAATGAAAGAGAGATCAAGAAGCATTTTATAGCCGAGAATGTACCTATTAAAAAACCGAAATTTAAAGTAGGAGATAAAGTACGAATAAGTAAAATAAAGCATGTTTTCGAAAAAGGCTATACACCAAACTGGTCTACTGAAATTTTCACAATAACGCGAGTTGTTAAAACTAATCCTATAACTTATCACGTCAAAGATTATAATGATAATCCCGTCTCTGGCGGCTTTTATGATACGGAAATTCAGAAAACTATGTATCCGGAAGTTTATTTAGTAGAAAAAGTTTTGAAGAAAACAGGTAGTCGTGTATATGTTAAATGGTTAGGCTTTAGTAGCGAGCATAATAGTTGGATAGATAAAAATGAAATTAAATAATATAGGAAATTAATGGATATACTAAATAAGAGAACATATTGTATACATTATTTAATCATATTTTATTTATCTAATATGTACAAATTAAAATTTGAATAAATATACATGATTAAAATAATTATTGTCTTATTATTGATTAGCAAGAATCAAACTTAAAAGATGATCCGCCTTGATAAGTTACAAATAAGCTGAGTTTATTTGCTGTGTTAGCTAAATTGTAGAAAAATTCTTGATTTTTCAGCATGGTTGTTGAAATCTTTTCTGGTAAGAAAATTTGGAAGCTTTCATCAAGTTCGGCCACGACTTTGTCACCAAACCTGGTCTTCACCTCCTTCAATGCAGTCACCATGTACTGGTGACCTTTCTCCAAGTCTGTCACTTTTTTCCTTGGCAAGAAAACAGATTCAGCAACTTTATTTAAAGCTGATAGATCCATTCTGAAATCAAAATAAGAAAAAACATAAGTATTTATGTTAAAAGCAAAAATAGAAAGTATAATTTTTTTTTTTTTTGGTAATAAATAAAAACAAAGCTTACTTTTAGGTTAGTTGAGTCTAGCTTTCTTTCTACAAGGTTGGCAGTTCTCTAGTTGTTCGATTGCTCGAATGTGCTCCTCAGTATCGTCTCTTCCTTCATATAAGCCGATCCCCTCCTCGATTCCTGCCCCTACCATTGCCTCTTGCAATATATTCCTTCCTTCAACTTTTTGAGAACCTTCCCTCTCCATTGATGACGACCAATCTTGCATGATCTCCTCGATAAGATCATATTCAATCAGCATTTCATTGGCTGCTTCATCCCCCTTCTCCGTTTCATCATCCACCACCCTTTGGTATTTTTGGATGGATGTCAGATCTCGCTTCTCCATTTCTCTATCTACTTGTAAAGCTGCTTGCACCCTCTGTTCTTTTATCTCATTGGCTACTTCAGTATTCACCTCTCTCAGGCTTTTGTGATTTGTTGTAGGATCTCCCCTCTCCATTTCTCTCTCTACTTGCACAGCCGCTTGCGCCATCTGTTCTGATACAACTCTGTAATGTCCCCAAGGTAGAGTGTCGGTACTTTGAGGCAATAAGTATCGTTTATCATCGTGAGGGCTAAGTGCAATTTTCAATTGTTTTTCAGTGTGTACTACATGTAATTTTGACCGAATGTTACACTGCTCACGTTTTATAATAACATAATCTTGAAGACATTTTTTGTAATCTTCGAAAGTAATTGATTTTTTTACAACAGCAGATTTTATACCTTTTGCTTTCTTGACTGTGTCTCCTCCTTCAACTAAAATACTATACATTTTACTTCGTAGACCGATAAATTCTGTCATAATCTTGCCAGAACATTCATCTTTCATTACTCCAAGAACTTTCTTATTTGCCAGAGGAATGTTAAATTGATTATTCGCGGGGTAATCAGAAGTATCAAATCTATGAATATCTTGTTTTATTATTTTATACATATCTATGTCTTTGATTTCATATATCAAACTTTCGTATCGGTATAGAGAAGTTTACATTTTTCTCCTATACGATGCTTCATATATGAATAATGGAATTCATAAAGTAATGTCTTAGATAAATCAAGTATACAAAGACCAACATATATTGGTTTCTTGATTGTGATACTCGTTCTCTTCAGCTGAATAGCAACCAAATTTTCATCAAAGATTGCACAACTGTGATAATTTGGTAACGCTATACGTGCTTCTGCTCCGTATCTGCCTGTAACTTTATTTACTAGACGCACATCAATTCGAGACCTCTCTCTCTCTATACATTTTCCATATACAGCGTTAATTAGTAACTTATAAAAAAGTTTTTCGAACTCGTTCTTTGCCTGCTTTCTCTTTTCTGTATTTATTTCAACGTAAGGTTTGAGCCATGCCTTTTGCTCGAAACTTAAGATTCTATGGACCTTTTTCAATACAAGTCCATTATCTATTGCTTGTTTTAATGCACGATAGTGAATGACGTACCTTTTTTTATCCTCTAACGTTGTAAGAAGTTTTGTCTGCTTTGAACCAGGAGGTGAACGATGCTCTGCACAAAAAGGTAAGTCTCGATGATCATCGTGTATTTCTTCAGGATACTGCAAGTCTACTTCAGCAAAGTAACCTGTATCAGCGTCTGGTGGTGCATTGAAAAAGTTTGGATTCGACTCATATTCAATCCACTTAAATTTACCCATCGGTAAATGTTGCACCATTGCCCATCCGTAAAGATTATTTATATCAAAATAAAAGAGAGATTTTGTTGTTTGTTTCTCATCGTATGATAAACCCATATATGGATTGTTTGCCTTTGCGTAGCGATTACAACACTGGCTTATTCCTCCCCGAATACCTGATTCAATAAACATTAACATATCTATATCTGTAAGTAGCTCCAGTTCTACCTTTGTTATTTTAAGAGCTGCTGAAAATGTTAGTCCAGGAGTTGTGTAAAAGTGAGCTGGACACAAGCCGTATGCTTTCAGAGATGTCTCTCGAAAACTTTCAAAGACATCAACCAACAATAATACATCCGTTTTTAAGTACAAGTCAGAATACTCTCCTAGATTTTTTACATGAAAGGCATCCCAGACTTGAACAGCATGTTTGTAATCCTCTTCAGCAATGTGGGAATCTGTCAGTTTATTGTAAAACTGTCTCTTCTCTGGTAGTTTTGTACTCATTAATTTATCTAACCCATCAACATAATCGTATGGAAATATACCTTTTCGTCTTAGAAGAGTAATTTGATCATGAGTAAATCCATCTGTTAAAAATTCACTCACTGCAATAGGCATATTTTCTAGATATGATGCTAGTTTTTCTAGTGATGATGGAAGAAATCTCCATGAATCTATAAATCTGAAACTGATGTTGCAGCCATCTATATATTTTGAGAATGAAATATATTTCTCTTTATTGTGCGGTATCAGAGAAACTTGTCCTTTCATTGTTGAGGAAGTGGCAATCTCTTTTAAAATGAAGTGTGTGTCATAATTGAGGTTATAAAAGATGACTGGAATGAATCTTGAGTCTTTATATCCTAAATTACATGCATTATGAGCTGCTCCTCTAAACCTGAAATACAAAAATCCTTTTTTAGAAAACTAGATAAAATTTTTTCATTAAAAACAATAAAATTAATAACATACCGTCCTGTAAGATGACAATGATCTCTTACTGCTTGCTGTTCACCACGAATTGGTTTCTTACATATATGACAAATGGTTGATCTCCGAAAGATTAATTCTTCTTGATCTGTAAGTTTCAATGGCTTTGGATTTTTATACAGGTGCTCGATTTTCTCAACAATTGACATTAATTCTCGAATAAACCACATTGCAGGTGTCTCTTCGTCTTCATTTTCTTGTCTATATGCTTTATAACTCGACAATTTGTCATCATAACTACATTTTATATAGTAGCCTATGCTGTATGCTTCATGAAGTTGAAAGGCATTCTCATTTTCCGTAGGTTTCAGTAAGCATTCAAAATCTGCATAAATAACAAATGGCACTTTTTCACTTTTATTATAGTCTTCAAATTTGAGAATATTATTTTCAGAGCTAGGCAAATTTATTCGACATTTATTTAAGTTTTTACAATCGTTTTCGTGAATCTTTCCGCACTATAAAAAATTTGTAAACACCTTTCACAATGATAGGATTTTATATTCGTTTTTGAGATTTGTGAACCCAAAAGACGGGATAAGTTTTTAATCCATACATAATGATAATGGGGCACACTTTCATCATTTTCACAATTATTTTCTTCATACTCATCTATGTAAAAATCTTGAATAATAAGAAGATTTACATGTTGATTCTTTTTATCAGCAGTAATATGACAAGGTGATACTTCATATCTGGAACCGTATTTTTTCAACATATATACATTTACGGAAATATTGTTAAGTTTTTCAAATTTTGTCACGTCTTTAAGTTTCACTGGAAATTGTATATCACCAAAGTTTAATTTATCTTCGTACATACGATAGTGATGTACCCTGCAGGGATTACTTTCACTTGGATATAAGGCTGACAAAACAGCATATTTAAAACATCAAACCATTCTTCTAAATTCGTTGACTTGAATACTGTAGCACTTTCAGTTGTAAAGTATTTGATATCTGTTGAATCCTCTTCATTTTTTTGCATTGAAAATTGTGCAACAAAATCAGAATTCACTTTCACAGCATTGTAGTTTTCTAAGCACATACTTATCTGATTTTTAAAGAGCTTTAGTGAATCATCTAGGAAACTTAGAATATCTATGTGACTGATGTTTACAATTACACCTGTCCTAATTCGATTTTGAAAAGCTGATTTAACATCTCGCCATTCAACTCTTGCTTCTTTTGTTTCATGCGCCTGAAGACTTCCTCCCCGCTGAAGATGTTGTTCAAATTTAACTTGAATGCAGGAAAGATGTATCATACAAGTTTGACACTTTTGTTTCTCCCCTCTTGTCAGATTAGTATCAGTCATTTTATTATTCAATTCCTTCAAAGTGGAATTACACATATTTAACCAATAATGTATATCATTATTGCTTAAATCACTTATATTATGCAAAGCTTCACGAAGTAACTGCACAATTCTTTCAAAAGAATTAAACGAAGCCATTTTCTTCACCTTAATATAAAATTTTGACTTGTTTAACGGTAAGGGTACTGTGCTCTCCTAAGAAATTCTCTTCCCTATTTAAAGGTGAAGCAAACGAAAGAAGAGGTGGCAAATTTGAGTGAATTTTCTTATGGAAGGGTAAATTTTCTTTGGAAGGGATGAGTTTTCTATATATTAAATGAAAGAAGGGGAAGGGACGAACTTTCTTTTAAAGATAAAGCAAATGAAAGAAGAAGGGGAAATTTTTGACTGACCAATGAAAACTACCTGAAGAGAAAAGAAAGTGATAATTTTCTCAGGAAGGGATGAATTTTCTTCTAACCAACCAAAAGTTTCCTTTTTTCTTTTTCTGTAACTTCCAATCAAATTTGTGTATTTTGTTTTCGTTGTTGAGTTTTCAAGCAGCGTGGGTGGAGCTTCATGGTATAAATCAGGAAATTAAGACTTTTCCTTTACATTCTTGAAGATCGCTACGACTTGTAAAAATGGCTCGAACTCGTGAATACGACTTTATGTTTCAAAATAATACATTAAAATTTCCGGAAGAAAAAGTATATATTTGCGATATTCAAGGATTCCAAAGAATATCTGAAGATGTTTTCATTTTTAAAGAAATTAGTTTTCTTAATTTGAGAAAATCTGCTTTACCGACTGCCTATCTCTTGAAATCTCCATTACCTTGGAAAGAACTAACTCAAGAAGAAAAATGCATGACTCAATGGCTAGAGAGGTATCACCATGGAATAGCATGGGATTCAGGCGATATTGATTATCATCAACTTCAAAAAATTTTTGAAATCTGCTCACAAGGAGTTGAGAAGATTTACGTTAAAGGATGGCAGAAAGTGCAGTGGTTGTCGAAGTTCATCCAAAATGTGTAAGTAACTTACACATAATTTTTCATACTTTTCTATACTTTTCCATACTTTTCCATACATTTCCATACTTTTCCATACTTTTCCATACTTTTCCATACTTTTCCATACTTTTCCATACTTCAAAATACTTTTCTAATGTATGTACACTCACAATCTTATTTTTCACTTTTTACAGCTCAATTGCAAACCTAGAAGATTTAGGATGCACATCGCTGCAGAGAATAATGTGTGAAAGGCAATACGTCTGCTTCAATCACAATCTTTGTATGAGAAGACAACCAACGTGCGCTGTACAAAATGTAATTTCTATGCGAGCTTGGATGATTAATTTCTTAAATGCCAAATACAGTAAAGATGAAATAGATGTGTAAATTATAAAGTACATTGAAAATAAAATTAAGAAAAAACATATTAGTGTTATAATTTATTTCTGTTCATTAAAACTACTATAAAAAAAAATTAAATTATAGTAAGGAAGGGGGTGAATTTAAAAAAAAAATTAATTATTGTATTACATTATTTATTACCGAGTAGATTGAAGTTTCACCCTCCATGTTATTATAAAATTTGAATAATTTCTTAAACTGAATAAGGCAGGTTGGTTGGATTTTAAAGAAACCAGAAAAAAAAAACACAAATTTCAATATAGAAATTGCGACGTTTCGTCGACAAAGTTCTTTTAAGGCGATGTGATACCCAATAAATTTTAAAAACTAATGGAATTAAAAAATCTGAAAAAATTTATAGATAATGTTGAAAGCAAATAGAACACCGTTACAGAGCGATTTTTTCAAAATAATTAATTTAAAATGAATTATATAGAAATAACCATTTTTTGGTCGGTAATATATAGTCAAAAACAATGCTGCACGGCTGCTCAAAAATCTCGTTGATTTATTGATAAAAAATTTGAAAAAATTCATAGACTATCTTTAATGTAAATACATCACTGTTACAGAGCGTTTCTTTTTTTCGATAAAGTATACTGTTTACTTAAGAAAAAATAAATAATGATTCGGTTTTAATGGGTTTACATCTCCTTAACCGTCGGAATTATTCTGATATTATGACTAATTGTAGTAAGGAGGGGGGGGGGCTGAATTTAAAAAAAAATGAATTATTGTATTACATTGTTTATTAACATTTTTGTATAGGTACATAATATAATATATTTTACAAAAAAAAAGCTAATTTAAAATAGTTATGTCCTCGATTATCCGAGGCAGACATTTTTTTTTTTTAGCTTCTTCCCTTGGTTGCACCTTATCTGTAAAGAGAAAAAAATTTTTTTGTTATTTATATAAATGAAAAATTGAAACATGTGATGAAATAAAGTCAAAATTTTTTTACCTTTAACACCACTTTCTTCTATTACATCTCTCCTAGAAGGTGGTGAGTCGGTCTTTTTAATTGTTTTGTCTTGCGCTACGTCACATGATGGTTCCAAATCCGACTTCATTTTTTTGGGTATACGCGGTAAATCGGCAACCCTTTTTCGTTTCATGATGAGCTCGATGAGGAGCTCGATGAGGAGCTCGACGAGGAGCTCGAAGAGGAGCTCGATGCAGAGCTCGAGCTACTCCTCGACCGTGATCGCGCTCTTGGTTTATGCTGTTTCTTTATCCCTTGCACCTCTGGTGTCCTTGGAGGCGATAAATAAAGTTCCTGCAGAGCTGCACTTTGAGGTAAAGTCGGCACTGAAAAAGAAATAAGAAAAAAAACACATTAACTTTTACATATCAAAAAAATTTTACAGATAAATTTAAAAAAATTTTTTTAAAATTTATGAAAAAATTTTTTAAAACGTTATCTTAAAAACTATAAAAATTTTTTTTACACAAATAAATTTCAAAAGAAGTTTTAAAATATCATCTCAAAAATTGCTACAAAATTTAAGACTAAAAAAGTTTTACAAAATTTTAAAAAACATTTTTAAAAAACATTTCATAAAAAATTTTGAAAAAAAATTTCAAAAATTTCAAAAAATATATTGAAAAAAATTTTCAAAAAATTTTGAAAAAAAGTTAAAAAAATTTCAAAATAATTTCAAAAAATTTTGAGAAAAATTTTGAAAATATTTTCATAAAATATGCAAATAAATTATAAAAAATTTTGAAAGAAAAAAATTTTTTCTAAAATGACATCTTAAAAAATTTTTCAAAAAACTATACAAAAATTTTTGGAACAAATAAATTTTCTAAAAAAAATTTTTAAAATGCCATTTAAAAAATTAGCTTAAAAATTTTAAAAAACACTTACTGCTTTGCACCACATCCATCGCCCATTGGATATGGTCTAGCACCATCAATATTGTTGGTGCGTTCTTCACAATCCATCTAACCCTCTCCTTGACCACAGCCATACTTGTTTTTGACGATTTATCTTGTGCCATGTTCCTGATTTTCTTAGTTTGCTCGAATGAACTCGAAGTGATGTAGCAAGCAAGTTCTCGGGTAATTATTTGGTTTCACTAAATACGCCCTTCTTACCACGACTTTGGGGTAAAAGCTCCTTATTGGTTAACTTATTTTCCTCCCTTCGACAATTTTCCTCCCAAAATTTTTAAAGAAACGCCCCTGGGAAAATTATTAATAAAACACGCCTACGCATTTTTTGCTCTACGCGTAAAAAAAAAATTTAGTGTTATCGCGTTTTCGAGTTTCTGCCAAACCTTTATTCCATGCCCCACAAATAAATCTTTGGTCCCACGCACCTGCATCATTTCGGCAAGGGTTTATTGCTATACACGTACAAAAAAATTTTTTCTCGAGGTCCGCGCGATTCCAAGTTGTTTTGCCGAGCATTTATTACCCTACTCATAACTAGTTTTTCGAGGGTTGAGAAATTTTCCGAAATTTTTTCTAGCTCCGCGCACCTGCAGCGTTTCAGTATGATCTTTTTTTTTTTCTTTCTCATGTCGGCAATTTCGCCGGGCATTTCTTTTTTTTTTTCAAGGCTTGCCGAATTTTTGAGCATTTTTCTAGTCCCGCGTACCTGCATCATTTGGGCAAGGGTTTATTGCTCTGCGCGATTTCATCTTATTTTGCCGAGCATTTATTATCCGACACATAAATCGTTTTTCGAGGG
This sequence comes from Theocolax elegans, assembly GCA_026168455.1. Classification (NCBI taxonomy): domain Eukaryota; kingdom Metazoa; phylum Arthropoda; class Insecta; order Hymenoptera; family Cerocephalidae; genus Theocolax; species Theocolax elegans. The sequence goes on from CM047425.1 coordinate 58,181,119, forward strand.
TTAAGAAATTTTCCGAAATTTTTTCTTGCTCCGCGCACTTACAGCGTTTCAATGTGACCCTTTTTTTTCTTTCTCATGCCGGCAATTTCGCCGGGCATTTCCTTTTTTTTCAAGGCTCGCCGAATTTTTGAGTATTTCTGTAGTGCCGCGTACCTGCATCATTTGGGCAAGGGTTTATTGCTCTGCGCGATTTCAACTTATTTTGCCGAGCATTTATTACCCATCACTTAAATAGTTTTTTCGAAGATTTTCAATTTTTTTTGAAATTGCTTTCTAGCTCCGCACACCTCCATCATTTCGGTATGATCTTTTCGAGAATAGCGTACCTGAAATTTGAATTTTTTTTCAAGGTTCGAAATTCCTTGCTTTTACCATGTCTTTATTATTTTTTAAATATTCCCTCTCTTTCAAAATTCTGCATCTAGGCGAGAGTAGGTAGGATACCCTTACCCTCTCTTAAAAAGAAAATGCATCTTCTAAGTGGGAAAAGGGCTGACCTTTCCCTCTCTCTTCTCAAAAATATTAAGAAAATGCTATATCGAGGAAACATGAGGGACGTCCTTTCCCTCCCTTTTTGAGTAATTCGAAGACATCCTATAGACATTCTGTATTATACGCGGGAGAGGGAGAAAACTTTCTCTCAGATTCTGAATCTCACGACGGAGAGGGAGTGAGCCAGAATCCGTACGGGTTCTAGCTCACTGACGGCGGAGAGGGGGTGAGCCAGAACCCGTATGAGCCAGAATGCCTATAGCTTATCTACTATCCCGAAATACCACAGAAAATCACGAAATACCATAGAACATCTTGAAACATCCAAGAAATCCCGAAATTGGTGGAGTTATCCCGGAATACGCCAGACACTCCCGAAACATTCAGGAAATCTAGAAATTAGGGAATTTATCTCGGAATACGTAGAAACTCCCGAAACATCCAGGAAATCCCGAAATTGGTGGAGTTATCCCGGAATACGCCAGACACTCCCGAAACATTCAGGAAATCTAGAAATTAGGGAATTTATCTCGGAATACGTAGAAACTCCCGAAACATCCAGGAAATCCCGAAATTGGTGGATTTTTCCCGAAATACGACAGAAAATCCCGAAGTACCATAGAAAATCTTGAAACCTCCAGGAATTCCCGAAATTAGTGAATTTATCCCAAAATGTCACAGAAAACCCCGAACCATCCAGGAAATTCCGAAGTTGGTGAATTTATTCCGGAATACCTCAGAAAATCCCGAATCATCCAGGAAATCCCGAAATTGATGGATTTATCCCGGAATACCACAGAATATCCCGAATCATCCAGGAAATCCCTCAATTAGTGAATTTATCCCGAAATATCACAGAAAATCCCGAAACATCCAGGAAATTCCGAAATTGGTGGATTTATTCCGGAATACCTCAGAAAATCCCGAAACATCCGGGAAATTCCGAAATTGGTGGATTTATTCCGGAATACCTCAGAAAATCCCGAAACATCCAGGAAATCACGAAATTAATGAAGTTCGCCTGGAATACCACAGAAAATCACGAAATAACATATAAAATCTTGAAACAACCAGAAAATCCCAGAAAATTAGTAATTATTCGAATTTATTTCGCAATCTTCCGTCAAAACTTTGGTGGTATAATCCCGTAAACATTGCTGAACATATTTTGAATAATTTCATGGTAGATTCCCTGAAGGTTTTGGAAATATTTCAATCGACAACGAATATAGCCCTCTCTTTATATATTTCAGAAATGTTTTTAAAATATTTCAGAAAACATTCCGAGGAAGATTTCTAGAAGATTCCGCGAATAGTTAATGTAAAGTGACAAGAAAGATTTATGAAATATTTAAATAATATTCTAGCCTACAGCACGCTTTTTCCAAATTAGTAATTATTCGAATTCATTTCGCAATCTTCCGTCTAAACTTTGGTGGTATAATTCCGGAAACTTTGCTGAACATATTTTGAATAATGCATGGTAGATTCCCGTAAGGTTTTGGAAATATTTCAATCGGTAACGAATGTAGCCCACTCTTTATATATTCCAGAAATGTTTTTAAAATATTCCAGTAAACATTCCGCGGAAGATTGTTAGAAGACTTCGCTAATAGTTAATGTAAAGTGACAAGAAAGATTTATGAATTATTTAAATAATATTCTAGCCTCGAACAAGCTTTTTCCACATTAGAAATTCTTCGTATTTATTTTGGAAATATACCGTCTAAACTTGGGTGGTATAATCCCGTATACTTCGCTGAACATATTATGAATAAATTCATGGAAGATTCTCGGAAGGTTTTGCAAATATTTCAATCGACAACGAATATAACCCTCTCCTTATATCTTCCAGAAATGTTTTTGAAATATTCCAGGAAACATTCCGCGGAAGATTCTTAGAAGATTCCGCTAATAGTTAATGTACAGTGACAAGAAAGTTTTATGAAATATTTAAATAATATTCTAGCCTGCAACACGCTTTTTCCAAATTAGTAATTATTCGAATTCATTTCGCAATCTTCCGTCTAAACTTTGGTGGTATAATTCCGGAAACTTTGCTGAACATATTTTGAATAATGCATGGTAGATTCCCGTAAGGTTTTGGAAATATTTCAATCGGTAACGAATGTAGCCCACTCTTTATATATTCCAGAAATGTTTTTAAAATATTCCAGTAAACATTCCGCGGAAGATTGTTAGAAGACTTCGCTAATAGTTAATGCAATGTTACAAGGAAGACTTATGAATTATTTAAATAATATTCTAGCCTCGAACACGCTTTTTCCACATTAGAAATCCTTCGCATTTATTTCGGAAATATTCCGTCTAAACTTAGATGGTTTAATCTCTTAAACTTCGCTGAACATATTATGAATAATTTCATGGAAGATTCCCGAAGGTTTGGAAATATTTCAATCGACAACGAATTTAGCCGTCTCTTTAAATATTTCAGAAATGTTTTTAAAATGTTCCAGTAAACATTCCGAGGAAGATTGTTAGAAGACTTCGCTAATAGTTAATGCAATGTTACAAGGAAGGTTTATGAATTATTTAAATAATATTCTAGCCTCGAACACGCTTTTTTCACATTAGAAATTCTTCGTATTTATTTTGGAAATATTCCGTCTAAACTTGGGTGGTATAATCCCGTATACTTCGCTGAATATATCATGAAACATTTCGTTGGAAGATTCCCGGAAGGTTTTGGAAATTTTTCAATCGACAACGAATATAGCCCTTCTTTATATATTACAGAAATGTTTTTAAAATATTTCAGAAAACATTCCGCGGAAGATTGTTAGAAGACTCCGCAAATAGTTAATGCAATGTTACAAGGAAGATTTATGAATTGTTTAAATAATATTCTAGCGTCGAACAAGCTTTTTCCACATTAGAAATTCTTAGTATTTATTTTGGAAATATACCGTCTAAACTTGGGTGGTATAATCCCGTATATTTCGCTGAACATATTATGAATAATTTCATGGAAGATTCCCGGAAGGTTTTGCAAATATTTCAATCGACAACGAATATAACCCTCTCTTTATATCTTCCAGAAATGTTTTTAAAATATTCCAGGAAACATTCCGCGGAAAATTCTTAGAAGATTCCGCTAATATTTAATGTAAAGTGACAAGAAAGATTTATGAAATATTTAAATAATATTCTAGCCTGCAACACGCTTTTTCCACATTAGAAATTCTTCGTATTTATTTTGGAAATATACCGCCTAAACTTGGGTGGTATAATCCCGTATACTTCGCTGAACATATTATGAATAATTTCATGGAAGATTCCCGGAAGGTTTTGGAAATATTTCAATCGGTAAAGAATATAGCCCAATCTTTATATATTCCAGAAATGTTTTTAAAATGTTCCAGTAAACATTCCGTGGAAGACTGTTAGAAGACTTCGCTAATAGTTAATGCAATGTTACAAGGAAGATTTACGAATTATTTAAATAATATTCTAGCCTCGAACACGCTTTTTCCACATTAGAAATCCTTTGCATTTATTTCGGAATTATTCCGTCTAAACTTAGATGGTTTAATCTCTTAAACTTCGCTGAACATATTATGAATAATTTTATGGAAGATTCCCGAAAGGTTTTGGAAATATTTCAATCGTCAACGAATATAGCCCTCTCTTTATATATTTCAGAAATGTTTTTAAAATATTTCAGAAAACATTCCGAGGAAGATTCTTAGAAGATTCCGCTAATAGTTAATGTAATGTGACAAGAAAGTTTATGAAATATTTAAATAATATTATAGCCTCCAACACGCTTTTTCCAATTAGTAATTATTCGAATTCATTTCGGAAATTATTCCGTCTAAACTTAGGATGGTATAATCCGTAACTTCGCTGAACATATTATGAATAATTTCATGGAAGATTCCCGGAAAGGTTTGGAAATATTTCAATCGACAACGAATATAGCCCTCTCTTTATATATTCCAGAAATGTTTTAAAATATTCAGGAAACATTCCGCGGAAGATTGTTAGAAGACTCCGCAAATAGTTAATGCAATGTTACAAGGAAGATTTATGAATTATTTAAATAATATTCTAGCCTCGAACAAGCTTTTTCCACATTAGAAATTCTTCGTATTTATTTTGGAAATATACCGTCTAAACTTGGGTGGTATAATCCCGTATACTTCGCTGAACATATTATGAATAATTTCATGGAAGATTCCCGGAAGGTTTTGCAAATATTTCAATCGACAACGAATATAACCCTCTCTTTATATCTTCCAGAAATGTTTTTAAAATATTCAGGAAACATTCCGCGGAAGATTCTTAGAAGATTCCGCTAATAGTTAATGTAAAGTGACAAGGAAAGATTTATGAATTATTTAAATAATATTCTAGCCTCGAACACGCTTTTTCCACATTAGAAATTCTTCGTATTTATTTTGGAAATATACCGTCTAAACTTGGTGGTATAATCCCGTATACTTCGCTGAACATATTATGAATAATTTCATGGAAGATTCCCGGAAGGTTTTGCAAATATTTCAATCGACAACGAATATACCCTCTCCTTATATCTTCCAGAAATGTTTTTAAAATATTCCAGGAAACATTCCGCGGAAGATTCTTAGAAGATTCCGCTAATAGTTAATGTAAGTGACAAGAAAGATTTATGAATATTTAAATAATATTCTAGCCTCGAACACGCTTTTTCCACATTAGAAATTCTTCGTATTATTTTGGAAATATACCGTCTAAACTTGGGTGGTATAATCCCGTATACTTCGCTGAACATATTATGAATAATTTCATGGAAGATTCCCGAAGGTTTTGCAAATATTTCAATCGACAACGAATATAACCCTCTCTTTATATCTTCCAGAAATGTTTTTAAAATATTCCAGGAAACATTCCGCGGAAGATTCTTAGAAGATTCCGCTAATAGTTAATGTAAAGTGACAAGACAGATTTATGAAATATTTAAATAATATTCTAGCCTCGAACACGCTTTTTCCAAATTAGTAATTATTCGAATTATTTCGCAATATTCCGTCTAAACTTGGTGGTATAATCCGTAACTTCGCTGAACATATTATGAATAATTTCATGGTAAGATTCCCGTAAGGTTTTGGAAATATTTCAATCGTACACGAATATAGCCCATCTCTTTATATATTCCAGAAATGTTTTTAAAATATTCCAGTAAACATTCCGCGGAAGATTGTTAGAAGACTCGCTAATAGTTAATGCAATGTTACAAGGAAGATTTATGAATTATTTAAATAATATTCTAGCCTCGAACACGCTTTTTCCACATTAGAAATCCTTCGCATTTATTTCGGAATATTCCGTCTAAACTTAGATGGTTAATCTCTTAACTTCGCTGAACATATTATGAATAATTTCATGGAAGATTCCCGAAGGTTTTGGAAATATTTCAATCGACAACGAATATAGCCCTCTCTTTATATCTTCCAGAAATGTTTTTAAAATATTCCAGGAAACATTCCGCGGAAGATTCGTTAGAAGACTTCCGCTAATAGTTAATGAAATGTGACAAGGACAGATTTATGAATTATTTAAATAATATTCTAGCCTCGAACACGCTTTTTCCACATTAGAAATTCTTCGTATTTATTTTGGAAATATTCCGTCTAAACTTGGGTGGTATAATCCCGTATACTTCGCTGAACATATTATGAATAATTTCATGGAAGATTCCCGGAAGGTTTTGCAAATATTTCAATCGACAACGAATATAACCCTCTCTTTATATCTTCCAGAAATGTTTTTAAAATATTCCAGGAAACATTCCGCGGAAGATTGTTAGAAGATACCGCTAATAGTTAATGCAATGTTACAAGGAAGATTTATGAATATTTAAATAATATTCTAGCCTCGAACACGCTTTTTCCACATTAGAAATCTTCGTATTTATTTGGAAATATACCGTCTAAACTTGGGTGGTATAATCCGTATACTTCGCTGAACATATTATGAATAATTTCATGGAAGATTCCCGGAAGGTTTTGCAAATATTTCAATCGACAACGAATATAACCCTCTCTTTATATCTTCCAGAAATGTTTTTAAAATATTCCAGGAAACATTCCGCGGAAGATTCTTAGAAGATTCCGCTAATAGTTAATGTAAAGTGACAAGAAAGATTTATGAAATATTTAAATAATATTCTAGCCTCAACACGCTTTTTCCACATTAGTAAATTCTTCGTATTCATTTTGGAAATATCCGTCTAAACTTGGGTGGTATAATTCCCGTATACTTCGCTGAACATATTATGAATAATTTCATGGAAGATTCCCGGAAGGTTTTGGAAATATTTCAATCGACAACGAATATAGCCCATCTCTTTATATATTCCAGAAATGTTTTTAAAATTTCCAGGAAACATTCCGCGGAAGATTGTTAGAAGACTTCCGCTAATAGTTAATGCAATGTTACAAGGAAAGATTTATGAATATTTAAATAATATTCTAGCCTGCGAACACGCTTTTTCCACATTAGAAATTATTCGTATTATTTCGGAAATATTCCGTCTAAACTTGGGTGGTATAATCCGGATAACTTCGCTGAACATATTATGAATAATTCATGGAAGATTCCCGGAAGGTTTTGGAAATATTTTCAATCGTACACGAATATAGCCCATCTTTATATATTCCAGAAATGTTTTTAAAATATTCCAGGAAACATTCCGCGGAAGATTGTTAGAAGACTCCGCTAATAGTTAATGCAAGGTTACAAGGAAGATTTATGAATTATTTAAATAATATTCTAGCCTCGAACACGCTTTTCCACATTAGAAATTCTTCGTATTTATTTCGGAAATATTCCGTCTAAACTTAGGGTGGTATTAATCCCGTATACTTCGCTGAACATATTATGAATAATTTCATGGAAGATTCCCGGAAGGTTTTGGAAATATTTCAATCGACAAGAATATAGCCCATCTCTTTATATATTCCAGAAATGTTTTTAAAATATTCCAGGAAACATTCCGCTGGAAGATTGTTAGAAGACTACCGCTAAATAGTTAATGCAATGTTACAAGGAAGATTTATGAATTATTTAAATAATATTCTAGCCTCGAACACGCTTTTTCCACATTAGAAATCCTTTGCATTTATTTCGGAATATATCCGTCTAAACTTAGATGGTTTAATCTCTTAAACTTCGCTGAACATATTATGAATAATTTTATGGAAGATTCCCGAAAGGTTTTGGAAATATTTCAATCGACAACGAATATAGCCCTCTCTTTATATATTTCAGAAATGTTTTTAAAATATTTCAGAAAACATTCCGCGGAAGATTGTTAGAAGATTCCGCTAATAGTTAATGTAATGTGACAAGAAAGATTTATGAAATATTTAAATAATATTCTAGCCTCCAACACGCTTTTTCCAAATTAGTAATTATTCGAATTCATTTCGCAATCTTCCGTCTAAACTGTGGTGGTATAATTCCGGTAACTTTGCTGAACATATTTTGAATAATTTCATGGTAGATTCCCGTAAGGTTTTGGAAATATTTCAATCGGTAACGAATATAGCCCAATCTTTATATATTCCAGAAATGTTTTTAAAATGTTCCAGTAAACATTCCGCGGAAGATTGTTAGAAGACTTCGCTAATAGTTAATGCAATGTTACAAGGAAGATTTATGAATTATTTAAATAATATTCTAGCCTCGAACCAGCTTTTTCCACATTAGAAATTCTTGCGTATTTATTTTGGAAATATACCGTCTAAACTTGGGTGGTATAATCCCGTATACTTCGCTGAACATATTATGAATAATTTCATGGAAGATTCCCGGAAGGTTTTGCAAATATTTCAATCGACAACGAATATAACCCTCTCTTTATATCTTCCAGAAATGTTTTTAAAATATTCCAGGAAACATTCCGCGGAAGATTGTTAGAAGATACCGCTAATAGTTAATGCAATGTTACAAGGAAGATTTATGAATATTTAAATAATATTCTAGCCTCGAACACGCTTTTTCCACATTAGAAATCCTTTGCATTTATTTCGGAATTATTCCGTCTAAACTTAGATGGTTTAATCTCTTAAACTTCGCTGAACATATTATGAATAATTTTATGGAAGATTCCCGAAAGGTTTGGAAATATTTCAATCGACAACTGAATATAGCCCTCTCTTTATATATTCCAGAAATGTTTTTAAAATATTTCAGAAAACATTCCGCGGAAGATTGTTAGAAGACTCCGCTAATAGTTAATGCAATGTTACAAGGAAGATTTATGAATTATTTAAATAATATTCTAGCCTCGAACAAGCTTTTTCCACATTAGAAATTCTTCGTATTTATTTGGAAATATTCCGTCTAAACTTGGGTGGTATAATCCCGTATACTTCGCTGAACATATTATGAATAATTTCATGGAAGATTCCCGGAAGGTTTTGGAAATATTTCAATCGACAACGAATATAGCCCTCTCTTTATATATTCCAGAAATGTTTTTAAAATATTCAGAAACATTCCGCGGAAGATTGTTAGAAGATTCCGCTAATAGTTAATGCAATGTGACAAGGAAGATTTATGAATATTTAAATAATATTCTAGCCTCGAACACGCTTTTTCCACATTAGAAATTCTTCGTATTTATTTTGGAAATATTACCGTCTAAACTTGGGTGGTATAATCCCGTATACTTCGCTGAACATATTATGAATAATTTCATGGAAGATTCCCGGAAGGTTTTGCAAATATTTCAATCGACAACGAATATAACCCTCTCTTTATATCTTCCAGAAATGTTTTTAAAATATTCCAGGAAACATTCCGCGGAAATTCTTAGAAGATTCCGCTAATAGTTAATGTAAAGTGACAAGAAAGATTTATGAAATATTTAAATAATATTCTAGCCTGCAACACGCTTTTTCCAAATTAGTAAATTATTCGAATTCATTTCGGCAATCTTCCGTCTAAACTTAGGGTGGTATAATTCCGTATACTTCGCTGAACATATTATGAATAATTTCATGGTAGATTCCCGTAAGGTTTTGGAAATATTTCAATCGGTAACGAATATAGCCCACTCTTTATATATTCCAGAAATGTTTTTAAAATAGTTCCAGTAAACATTCCGCGGAAGATTGTTAGAAGACTTCGCTAATAGTTAATGCAATGTTACAAGGAAGATTTATGAATTATTTAAATAATATTCTAGCCTCGAACACGCTTTTTCCACATTAGAAATCTTTGCATTTATTTCGGAATTATTCCGTCTAAACTTAGATGGTTTAATCCCGTATAACTTCGCTGAACATATTATGAATAATTTCATGGAAGATTCCCGGAAGGTTTTGCAAATATTTCAATCGACAACGAATATAACCCTCTCTTTATATCTTCCAGAAATGTTTTTAAAATATTCCAGAAACATTCCGCGGAAGATTCTTAGAAGATTCCGCTAATAGTTAATGTAATGTGACAAGAAAGTTTTATGAAATATTTAAATAATATTCTAGCCTCCAACACGCTTTTTCCAAATTAGTAATTATTCGAATTCATTTCGCAATCTTCCGTCTAAACTGTGGTGGTATAATTCCGGTAACTTTGCTGAACATATTTTGAATAATTTCATGGTAGATTCCCGTAAGGTTTTGGAAATATTTCAATCGGTAACGAATATAGCCCAATCTTTATATATTCCAGAAATGTTTTTAAAATGTTCCAGTAAACATTCCGCGGAAGATTGTTAGAAGACTTCGCTAATAGTTAATGCAATGTTACAAGGAAGATTTATGAATTATTTAAATAATATTCTAGCCTCGAACACGCTTTTTCCACATTAGAAATTCTGCGTATTTATTTTGGAAATATACCGTCTAAACTTGGGTGGTATAATCCCGTATACTTCGCTGAACATATTATGAATAATTTCATGGAAGATTCCCGGAAGGTTTTGCAAATATTTCAATCGACAACGAATATAACCCTCTCTTTATATCTTCCAGAAATGTTTTTAAAATATTCCAGGAAACATTCCGCGGAAGATTCTTAGAAGATTCCGCTAATAGTTAATGTAAAGTGACAAGACAGATTTATGAAATATTTAAATAATATTCTAGCCTCGAACACGCTTTTTCCACATTAGAAATCCTTTGTATTTATTTTCGGAATATTCCGTCTAAACTTGGATGGTATAATCCCGTATAACTTCGCTGAACATATTATGAATAATTTTCATGGAAGATTCCCGGAAGGTTTTGGAAATATTTCAATCGACACGAATATAGCCCTCTCTTTATATATTCCAGAAATGTTTTTAAAATATTTCAGAAACATTCCGCGGAAGATTGTTAGAAGACTTCCGCTAATAGTTAATGCAATGTTACAAGGAAGATTTATGAATATTTAAATAATATTCTAGCCTCGAACACGCTTTTTCCACATTAGAAATTCTTCGTATTTATTTTGGAAATATACCGTCTAAACTTGGGTGGTATAATCCCGTATACTTCGCTGAACATATTATGAATAATTTCATGGAAGATTCCCGGAAGGTTTTGCAAATATTTCAATCGACAACGAATATAACCCTCTCTTTATATCTTCCAGAAATGTTTTTAAAATATTCCAGGAAACATTCCGCGGAAGATTCTTAGAAGATTCCGCTAATAGTTAATGTAAAGTGACAAGAAAGTTTTATGAAATATTTAAATAATATTCTAGCCTCCAACACGCTTTTTCCAAATTAGTAATTATTCGAATTCATTTCGCAATCTTCCGTCTAAACTGTGGTGGTATAATTCCGGTAACTTTGCTGAACATATTTTGAATAATTTCATGGTAGATTCCCGTAAGGTTTTGGAAATATTTCAATCGGTAACGAATATAGCCCAATCTTTATATATTCCAGAAATGTTTTTAAAATGTTCCAGTAAACATTCCGCGGAAGATTGTTAGAAGACTTCGCTAATAGTTAATGCAATGTTACAAGGAAGATTTATGAATTATTTAAATAATATTCTAGCCTCGAACCAGCTTTTTCCACATTAGAAATTCTGCGTATTTATTTTGGAAATATACCGTCTAAACTTGGGTGGTATAATCCCGTATACTTCGCTGAACATATTATGAATAATTTCATGGAAGATTCCCGGAAGGTTTTGCAAATATTTCAATCGACAACGAATATAACCCTCTCTTTATATCTTCCAGAAATGTTTTTAAAATATTCCAGGAAACATTCCGCGGAAGATTCTTAGAAGATTCCGCTAATAGTTAATGTAAAGTGACAAGACAGATTTATGAAATATTTAAATAATATTCTAGCCTCGAACACGCTTTTTCCACATTAGAAATTCTTCGTATTTATTTTGGAAATATTCCGTCTAAACTTGGGTGGTATAATCCCGTATACTTCGCTGAACATATTATGAATAATTTCATGGAAGATTCCCGGAAGGTTTTGCAAATATGTCAATCGACCACGAATATAACCCTCTCTTTATATCTTCCAGAAATGTTTTTAAAATATTCCAGGAAACATTCCGCGGAAGATTGTTAGAAGATACCGCTAATAGTTAATGCAATGTTACAAGGAAGATTTATGTAATATTTAAAAAATATTCTAGCCTCGAACACGCTTTTTCCACATTAGAAATCCTTTGCATTTATTTCGGAATTATTCCGTCTAAACTTAGATGGTTTAATCTCTTAAACTTCGCTGAACATATTATGAATAATTTTATGGAAGATTCCCGAAAGGTTTTGGAAATATTTCAATCGACAATGAATATAGCCCTCTCATTATATATTCCAGAAATGTTTTTAAAATATTTCAGAAAACATTCCGCGGAAGATTGTTAGAAGACTCCGCAAATAGTTAATGCAATGTTACAAGGAAGATTTATGAATTATTTAAATAATATTCTAGCCTCGAACAAGCTTTTTCCACATTAGAAATTCTTCGTATTTATTTTGGAAATATACCGTCTAAACTTGGGTGGTATAATCCCGTATACTTCGCTGAACATATTATGAATAATTTCATGGAAGATTCCCGGAAGGTTTTGCAAATATTTCAATCGACAACGAATATAACCCTCTCTTTATATCTTCCAGAAATGTTTTTAAAATATTCCAGGAAACATTCCGCGGAAGATTCTTAGAAGATTCCGCTAATAGTTAATGTAAAGTGACAAGAAAGATTTATGAAATATTTAAATAATATTCTAGCCTGCAACACGCTTTTTCCAAATTAGTAATTATTCGAATTCATTTCGCAATCTTCCGTCTAAACTTTGGTGGTATAATTCCGGAAACTTTGCTGAACATATTTTGAATAATGCATGGTAGATTCCCGTAAGGTTTTGGAAATATTTTAATCGTTAACGAATATAGCCCAATCTTTATATATTCCAGAAATGTTTTTAAAATGTTCCAGTAAACATTCCGCGGAAGATTGTTAGAAGACTTCGCTAATAGTTAACGCAAGGTTACAAGGAAGATTTATGAATTATTTAAATAATATTCTAGCCTCGAACACGCTTTTTCCACATTAGAAATTCTTCGTATTTATTTTGGAAAAATTCCGTCTAAACTTGGGTGGTATAATCCCGTATACTTCGCTGAACATATTATGAATAATTTCATGGAAGATTCCCGGAAGGTTTTGCAAATATGTCAATCGACAACGAATATAACCATCTCTTTATATCTTCCAGAAATGTTTTTAAAATATTCCAGGAAACATTCCGTGGAAGATTGTTAGAAGATACCGCTAATAGTTAATGCAATGTTACAAGGAAGATTTATGTAATATTTAAAAAATATTCTAGCCTCGAACACGCTTTTTCCACATTAGAAATCCTTTGCATTTATTTCGGAATTATTCCGTCTAAACTTAGATGGTTTAATCTCTTAAACTTCGCTGAACATATTATGAATAATTTTATGGAAGATTCCCGAAAGGTTTTGGAAATATTTCAATCGACAATGAATATAGCCCTCTCTTTATATATTCCAGAAATGTTTTTAAAATATTTCAGAAAACATTCCGCGGAAGATTGTTAGAAGACTCCGCAAATAGTTAATGCAATGTTACAAGGAAGATTTATGAATTATTTAAATAATATTCTAGCCTCGAACAAGCTTTTTCCACATTAGAAATTCTTCGTATTTATTTTGGAAATATACCGTCTAAACTTAGAAGGTTTAATCTCTTAAACTTCGCTAAACATATTATGAATAATTTCATGGAAGATTCCCGAAGGTTTGGAAATATTTCAATCGACAACGAATTTATCCGTCTCTTTAAATATTTCAGAAAAGTTTTTAAAATATTTCAGAAAACATTCCGCGGAAGATTGTTAGAAGATTCCGCTAATAGTTAATGCAATGTGACAAGGAAGATTTATGAAATATTTAAATAAATTCTAGCCTCTAACACGCTTTTTCCAAATTAGAAATCCTTCGCATTTAATTCGGAAATATTCCGTCTAAACTAGGGTGGTATAATCCCGTATACTTCGCTGAACATATTATGAATAATTTCATGGAAGATTCCCGGAAGGTTTTGCAAATATGTCAAACGACAACGAATATAACCCTCTCTTTATATCTTCCAGAAATGTTTTTAAAATATTCCAGGAAACATTCCGCGGAAGATAGTTAGAAGATACCGCTAATAGTTAATGCAATGTTACAAGGAAGATTTATGTAATATTTAAAAAATATTCTAGCCTCGAACAGGCTTGTTCCACATTAGAAATCCTTTGCATTTATTTCGGAATTATTCCGTCTAAACTTAGATGTTTTAATCTCTTAAACTTCGCTGAACATATTATGAATAATTTTATGGAAGATTCCCGAAAGGTTTTGGAAATATTTCAATCGACAACGAATATAGCCCTCTCTTTAAATATTTCAGAAAAGTTTTTAAAATATTTCAGAAAACATTCCGCGGAAGATTGTTAGAAGATTCCGCTAATAGTTAATGCAATGTGACAAGGAAGATTTATGAAATATTTAAATAAATTCTAGCCTCTAACACGCTTTTTCCAAATTAGAAATCCTTCGCATTTATTTCGGAAATATTCCGTCTAAACTAGGGTGGTATAATCCCGTATACTTCGCTGAACATATTATGAATAATTTCATGGAAGATTCCCGGAAGGTTTTGCAAATATGTCAATCGACAACGAATATAACCCTCTCTTTATATCTTCCAGAAATGTTTTTAAAATATTTCAGAAAACATTCCGAGGAAGATTCTTAGAAGATTCCGCTAATAGTTAATGTAATGTGACAAGAAAGCTTTATGAAATATTTAAATAATATTCTAGCCTCCAACACGCTTTTTCCAAATTAGTAATTATTCGAATTCATTTCGCAATCTTCCGTCTAAACTGTGGTGGTATAATTCCGGTAACTTTGCTGAACATATTTTGAATAATTTCATGGTAGATTCCCGTAAGGTTTTGGAAATATTTCAATCGGTAACGAATATAGCCCAATCTTTATATATTCCAGAAATGTTTTTAAAATGTTCCAGTAAACATTCCGAGGAAGATTGTTAGAAGACTTCGCTAATAGTTAATGCAATGTTACAAGGAAGATTTATGAATTATTTAAATAATATTCTAGCCTCGAACCAGCTTTTTCCACATTAGAAATTCTGCGTATTTATTTTGGAAATATACCGTCTAAACTTGGGTGGTATAATCCCGTATACTTCGCTGAACATATTATGAATAATTTCATGGTAGATTCCCTGAAGGTTTTGGAAATATTTCAATCGACAACGAATATAGCCCTCTCTTTATATATTTCAGAAATGTTTTTAAAATATTTCAGAAAACATTCCGAGGAAGATTTCTAGAAGATTCCGCGAATAGTTAATGTAAAGTGACAAGAAAGATTTATGAAATATTTAAATAATATTCTAGCCTCCAGCACGCTTTTTCCAAATTAGTAATTATTCGAATTCATTTCGCAATCTTCCGTCTAAACTTTAGTGGTATAATTCCGGAAACTTTGCTGAACATATTTTGAATAATTTCATGGTAGATTCCCGTAAGGTTTTGGAAATATTTCAATCGGTAACGAATATAGCCCACTCTTTATATATTCCAGAAATGTTTTTAAAATATTCCAGTAAACATTCCGCGGAAGATTGTTAGAAGACTTCGGTAATAGTTAATGCAATGTTGCAAGGAAGATTTATGAATTATTTAAATAATATTCTAGCCTCGAACACGCTTTTTCCACATTAGAAATCCTTTGCATTTATTTCGGAATTATTCCGTCTAAACTTAGATGGTTTAATCCCGTATACTTCGCTGAACATATTATGAATAATTTCATGGAAGATTCCCGGAAGGTTTTGCAAATATGTCAATCGACAACGAATAAAACCCTCTCTTTATATCTTCCAGAAATGTTTTTAAAATATTCCAGGAAACATTCCGCGGAAGATTGTTAGAAGATACCGCTAATAGTTAATGCAATGTTACAAGGAAGATTTATGTAATATTTAAAAAATATGCTAGCCTCGAACACGCTTTTTGCAAATTAGAAATCCTTTGCATTTATTTCAGAAATATACCATCTAAACTTAGGTGCTATAATCCCATAAACTTCGCTGAAGATATCATGAAACATTTCGTTGGAAGATTCCCGGAAGGTTTTGGAAATTTTTCAATCGACAACGAATATAGCCCTCTCTTTATATATTACAGAAATGTTTTTAAAATATTCCAGGAAACATTCCGCGGAAGATTCTTAGAAGATTCCGCTAATAGTGAATGTAAAGTGACAAGAAAGATTTATGAAATATTTAAATAATATTCTAGCCTGCAACACGCTTTTTCCACATTAGAAATTCTTTGTATTTATTTTGGAAATATACCGTCTAAACTTGTGTGGTATAATCCCGTATACTTCGCTGAACATATTATGAATAATTTCATGGAAGATTCCCGGAAGGTTTTGCAAATATTTCAATCGACAACGAATATAACCCTCTCTTTATATCTTCCAGAAATGTTTTTAAAATATTCCAGGAAACATTCCGCGGAAGATTCTTAGAAGATTCCGCTAATAGTGAATGTAAAGTGACAAGAAAGATTTATGAAATATTTAAATAATATTCTAGCCTGCAACACGCTTTTTCCACATTAGAAATTCTTTGTATTTATTTTGGAAATATACCGTCTAAACTTGTGTGGTATAATCCCGTATACTTCGCTGAACATATTATGAATAATTTCATGGAAGATTCCCGGAAGGTTTTGGAAATATTTCAATCGGTAACGAATATAGCCCAATCTTTATATATTCCAGAAATATTTTTAAAATATTTCAGAAAACATTTCGAGGAAGATTCTTAGAAGATTCCGCTAATAGTTAATGTAATGTGACAAGAAAGTTTTATGAAATATTTAAATAATATTCTAGCCTCCAACACGCTTTTTCCAAATTAGTAATTATTCGAATTCATTTCGCAATCTTCCGTCTAAACTGTGGTGGTATAATTCCGGTAACTTTGCTGAACATATTTTGAATAATTTCATGGTAGATTCCCGTAAGGTTTTGGAAATATTTCAATCGGTAACGAATATAGCCCAATCTTTATATATTCCAGAAATGTTTTTAAAATGTTCCAGTAAACATTCCGCGGAAGATTGTTAGAAGACTTCGCTAATAGTTAATGCAATGTTACAAGGAAGATTTATGAATTATTTAAATAATATTCTAGCCTCGAACAAGCTTTTTCCACATTAGAAATTCTGCGTATTTATTTTGGAAATATACCGTCTAAACTTGGGTGGTATAATCCCGTATACTTCGCTGAACATATTATGAATAATTTCATGGAAGATTCCCGGAAGGTTTTGCAAATATTTCAATCGACAACGAATATAACCCTCTCTTTATATCTTCCAGAAATGTTTTTAAAATATTCCAGGAAACATTCCGCGGAAGACTGTTAGAAGACTTCGCTAATAGTTAATGCAATGTTACAAGGAAAATTTACGAATTATTTAAATAATATTCTAGCCTCGAACACGCTTTTTCCACATTAGAAATCCTTTGCATTTATTTCGGAATTATTCCGTCTAAACTTAGATGGTTTAATCTCTTAAACTTCGCTGAACATATTATGAATAATTTTATGGAAGATTCCCGAAAGGTTTTGGAAATATTTCAATCGACAACGAATATAGCCCTCTCTTTATATATTTCAGAAGTGTTTTTAAAATATTTCAGAAAACATTTCGAGGAAGATTCTTAGAAGATTCCGCTAATAGTTAATGTAATGTGACAAGAAAGTTTTATGAAATATTTAAATAATATTCTAGCCTCCAACACGCTTTTTCCAAATTAGTAATTATTCGAATTCATTTCGCAATCTTCCGTCTAAACTGTGGTGGTATAATTCCGGTAACTTTGCTGAACATATTTTGAATAATTTCATGGTAGATTCCCGTAAGGTTTTGGAAATATTTCAATCGGTAACGAATATAGCCCAATCTTTATATATTCCAGAAATGTTTTTAAAATGTTCCAGTAAACATTCCGCGGAAGATTGTTAGAAGACTTCGCTAATAGTTAATGCAATGTTACAAGGAAGATTTATGAATTATTTAAATAATATTCTAGCCTCGAACAAGCTTTTTCCACATTAGAAATTCTGCGTATTTATTTTGGAAATATACCGTCTAAACTTGGGTGGTATAATCCCGTATACTTCGCTGAACATATTATGAATAATTTCATGGAAGATTCCCGGAAGGTTTTGCAAATATGTCAATCGACAACGAATATAACCCTCTCTTTATATCTTCCAGAAATGTTTTTAAAATATTCCAGGAAACATTCCGCGGAAGATTCTTAGAAGATTCCGCTAATAGTTAATGTAAAGTGACAAGAAAGATTTATGAAATATTTAAATAATATTCTAGCCTGCAACACGCTTTTTCCAAATTAGTAATTATTCGAATTCATTTCGCAATTTTATGGAAGATTCCCGAAAGGTTTTGGAAATATTTCAATCGACAACGAATATAGCCCTCTCTTTATATATTTCAGAAATGTTTTTAAAATATTTCAGAAAACATTCCGAGGATGATTCTTAGAAGATTCCGCTAATAGTTAATGTAATGTGACAAGAAAGTTTTATGAAATATTTAAATAATATTCTAGCCTCCAACACGCTTTTTCCAAATTAGTAATTATTCGAATTCATTTCGCAATCTTCCGTCTAAACTGTGGTGGTATAATTCCGGTAACTTTGCTGAACATATTTTGAATAATTTCATGGTAGATTCCCGTAAGGTTTTGGAAATATTTCAATCGGTAGCGAATATAGCCCAATCTTTATATATTCCAGAAATGTTTTTAAAATGTTCCAGGAAACATTCCGCGGAAGATTCTTAGAAGATTCCGCTAATAGTTAATGTAAAGTGACAAGAAAGATTTTTGAAATATTTAAATAATATTCTAGCCTGCAACACGCTTTTTCCAAATTAGTAATTATTCGAATTCATTTCGCAATCTTCCGTCTAAACTTTGGTGGTATAATTCCGGTAACTTTGCTGAACATTTTATGAATAATTTCATGGAAGATTCCCGGAAGGTTTTGCAAATATTTCAATCGACAACGAATATAACCCTCTCTTTATATCTTCCAGAAATGTTTTTAAAATATTCCAGGAAACATTCCGCGGAAGATTGTTAGAAGATACCGCTAATAGTTAATGCAATGTTACAAGGAAGATTTATGTAATATTTAAAAAATATGCTAGCCTCGAACACGCTTTTTGCAAATTAGAAATCCTTTGCATTTATTTCAGAAATATACCGTCTAAACTTGGGTGCTATATTCCCATAAACTTCGCTGAATATATCATGAAACATTTCGTTGGAAGATTCCCGGAATGTTTTGGAAATTTTTCAATCGACAACGAATATAGCCCTCTCTTTATATATTACAGAAATGTTTTTAAAATATTTCAGAAAACATTCCGCGGAAGATTGTTAGAAGACTCCGCAAATAGTTAATGCAATGTTACAATTAAGATTTGTGAAATATTTAAATAATATTACATTCCGCGGAAGATTGCGTAAAGATTTATGGTACATATTGTGTAATATTATGAGAAATATTTAGTTAATGTTCAGGAAGTAATACTAAAAAAAAGATGTGTGATTTTTACAGAATTATTTATAAAATATTATTGGAATATGTTAATGAATATTCCAACTAGATATTGTTGAACTATTCCTCGAAGGATTATATTTAAATACTAGCATCAATTCCTCGGTCGCTAACGCTCCCTCGGTTGAAATTACACTAAATATATACTTATTTTTTATATTTTTTTTTAAATTTATAATTTTACAATTTAATTGAATAAAAATGTAAAATATAATATAATGTGTAATTAATTAACCTAGTATTCGGTTACAATTCATTTTTTTTAGTCAATAAAATAAAAATAACAGTGTATTATATTTGCAACATTATATATACTTATTTAATCTTAGTCAATTACACAAGAGTTTATAATTACTGAACATATTTCTACACAATACTGAAACAATTAAAAAAAATTAAAAATAATCGACATGATAAAATTTACACTGGAGTAAGGAATTTTTATTTTAATTTTTATTACGTAGTAACACATATATCATTACTTACAATATTTCCACACTATTCCTGTAAGAAGCTACATCAATCTAGTAACAAATGTGTTATTTTTCTACCAGAATAATATTTTCAACAACAAAAATTGGAATATAAAATTATTCTTTAACCATTATACATATATTTCATGCTTTTTCATGATGTTTAACGGAAAGGTGATGAAGAATTTAAAATTTCATACAAAATTACTAAACTCAGCTCATGCATCGTATGTATTCAATTATTCTTCCAACAAATAATTATACGTAATAATTGAATTTATATAAATTTTTTTCAGATTAAAATTCTGGCTAAAAGATTTATTTTCACATTTTATTAATTTTGTTTTATTTTTAAAAATCTTTTATAAAAAAGAATATTAGTAATTTTAACCAAAAAATATAAATGATATTATATCCAATTACAATAATAAAAATTGAATATTAATTATGCAAGTTATTTTAATATTTCATTACGTATTACATTAAAAAAATGAAAGAAAAATAATATTTTTCGATAGAGTATCCGTAAAGTACGATTTTACGTACTGTTTTGCGGACGTAAAGTGCGACTTTACGAACACGTGTACAGTCTTTACGGACATGTGTACAAAAAAAATATTGTATTGTAATTGCTAAGATCTTTACGGATACTCTCTCGAAAAGTAATGTTCGCGCCTCGGCCGTAAACTTTTTCAGCCTCGCATGTAAAGTAGCGATCCTCGGACCTTCTTCGCAGGTCCTCGGACGCTGCTTTCCACACTCGGCTGAAAAAGTTCTACTTTACGGCCTTGGCACGAAGACTACTATTAAATTTTTTAACCAGCTTCCTCACGCATTTTACATCTTAGAAATAGGAGATGATGAAAAATGTTTGTAAAAAAAATCTATATAAATGTAATATAAAAAAAATAAATCATATCGTCAAATAAAATATGTATTACATTAAATTATATATATTATATTGTATATGTTATCAAAATTTATTAGAGTAATAGTACTGTTTTTGTCAATGTTCGTATTATAGTGACCACTTTTTTTTACCGAAAACCCCTATAAAATATTTTTGGAATTTTTCTACTAAACCCCCCTCTTACCCGCTACCACTCAATGATTACGTGGGGGATAAATTAAGACTGGTTGTCATATATTCAATGTTGACCCTTCCTCCCACCTTCCTTCATCTTTAAAATAGGGGATAAAAACGAGTGGTTGTCATATTGTTATTCACCTGTACCGTAAACCCCGAAATTATTTTTGGAATTTTTCTAATTTTATTTCCCCCTCCGTCTTTTGCCCCTCCTCTGTCTAGCAATAAATGAAGGATAAATGAAGAATGATTATCATTTCGCTATCCACCGTAACCAAAAACCTCATCTTAGTCTTTTTAGAATAAAATAGAATGGTCGTCTATTCTAATTCATATATACCGATAACCCCTATAAAATATTTAAAAAATTATCTAATTTTACCCCCCCCCCCTCATGACTCCTCCTGCACCTATGATTAGATGTGAGATAAATGATGTGTGGTTGTCGTATTCAGCGTTAACCCTTCCACTCCACACATACGTTTAATTCTTGTAAGTTTTGGGATATCGGACATCGGAGAATGGATGAATTTTGATACATATATAGATGATAAATCAAAAATAAAATTTGTATTTTTTTATCCACCTTCCTCACTCCTTTTACACCTTTGTAATAGAGTATGATGAAAAATGTGTAAAAACGTATATTTACATGTGATAAAAAAACAAAACGAATCATCAAATAAAATATATATTACATTAAAATATATTATTTAAGTTAATAAAAATTATTAGACTGACAGTACTGCTTCAGTCTATGTTAGTATTACTGCGACCACTTAATTTTTACATTATTTATGTATGTAGTGACTATTATTTATTATTAATTACTTATAATATTACTTATAGGTATGTTCCTAATATAATAATTTAATTTGGTACAAAAATATACAAAAATTGGAGTACTGGCAAAAGAGCTTATACACTTTTTTAATATTTTATCCCGGAATACCTCACGAAATCCCGAAATATCGAGGAAATCCCGTAATTAGTGAAGTGTCCCGAAATAACTCACAAATTCTCGAAATATGCAGGAAATCCCAAAATTAGTAAATTTATCCCGGCATACCTCAGAAATTATCGAAATATTAAGAAAATCTCGAAATTGGTGGAGTTATCCCGGAATACATCAAAAATTCCCGAAATACCACAGAAGATCCCGAAATACCATAGAAAATCTTGAAATATTCAGAAAATCCCGAAATTAGGAAATTCATCCCGAAATACCACAGAAAATCACGAAATACCATAGAACATCTTGAAACATCCAAGAAATCCCGAAATTGGTGGAGTTATCCCGGAATACGTCAGACACTCCCGAAACATTCAGGAAATCCAGAAATTAGGGAATTTATCCCGGAATACGTAGAATCTCCCGAAACATCCAGGAAATCCCGAAATTGGTGGATTTTTCCCGAAATAGGACAGAAAATCCCGAAATACCATAGAAAATCTTGAAACCTCCAGGAATTCCCGAAATTAGTGAATTTATCCCAAAATGTCACAGAAAATCCCGAAACCTCCAGGAAATTCCGAAGTTGGTGCATTTATTCCGGAATACCTCAGAAAATCCCGAATCATCCAGGAAATCCCGAAATTGGTGGGTTTATCCCGGAATACCACAGAATATCCCGAATCATCCAGGAAATCCCTCAATTAGTGAATTTATCCCGAAATATCACAGAAAATCCCGAAACATCCAGGAAATTCCGAAATTGGTGGATTTATTCCGGAATACCTCAGAAAATCCCGAAACATCCAGGAAATCCCGTAATTAGGGAATTTATCCCGAAATACCACAGAAAATCCCGAAACATCCAGGAAATCCCGAAATTGGTGGAGTTATCCCGGAATACCACAGAAAATGCTAAAACATCCAGGAAATCCCGTAATTGGTGGAGTTATCCCGAAATACCACAGAAAAACCCGAGACTTGCAGGAAATCCCGAAATCGGTGGTGTTATCCCGGAATACTTAAGAAAATCCCGAATCATCCAGGAAAACACTAAATTAGTGAAGATTTCCCGGTATATCTAAGAAATTTCCGAATTATTTAGAAAATCCCGAAATTAGTGGAGTTATCCCGGAATACCTCAAAAATACCCGAAATATCCAGGAAATCCCGTATTTAGTGAAGTTATCCCGAAATAATTCAGAAATTCCCGAAATATCAGCGTTAACCCTTCCACTCCACACATACTTTTAATTATTACAACAGGAGACCGGACACTGCCGGGGGACACCGGACACCACCGCCGGACACCGGAGAACGGATGAAGTTTAATATAATATAGATTATATAAATATTTCATAAATATTCCATGGAACGTTCCCTGGAATATGTTGGAATATTCCATGTAACATTTATGAAATATTTCTGCAACATTGCATGGAAAATTTAAAAAATCGATTTGTGGAAGAAGGTGTGGAAGATTCATGAAAGATTTGAGTAATATTCTTTGGGAATATTCCACGTAAATATTTTGAAATATTCCTTTGTAATATTTCATGCTGTGTGGGTGCCTTTAACTCTCGACGTGCATACAGGGTTGCCAGATGGTGATTTTTTCTCTTCGTTGCTCTCGTATAATAAACATCAAAATACGTTAGAGAGTAAAGGAAAGAAAATTGCCAACTGGTTACTCTGCGTGCATATACAATTTTTCACCCAAATCACCTGACAATGGCCACTTTATTGGACAACAACAACAATAATAACAATTATTTATTTTTGTATTTCTAATTAGTTATATATTGCTTATGTATTATTTATGGTATATATTTTATTAAATAATTAATTATTGTGTTAAAAAGTGTGTTTTTTTTAATGACTCAATGCGGTGAGTAAAAAAGAGAGTACGGGGAGTATAAAATTAATTTTAATATGATACGATGAAAATTTTATAATTTTACAGTAATATTTAAAAGGGTTTAAATATGCTCAAAAGTGTACACAAGTATGCATAAATATAAATCTTAGAATTAAAACGTTATTTTACGCCAGTATAATGCAAATGTGTATAAAGGTATGGAAACGTTTAAAAAAGTACAAAAATATACAAAAGTGTATATTAGTGCATATAAATGTAGATACTGGAATACAAAAAACAATTGTATTTCTATATGATAGAAAATGTATATAAGTGTACGGAAATGTTTAGAAAAGTACAAAAATGTGTAAAGATGTAAAAAAGTGTCGCAAGCATTTAAACATAATACAATAGATTCTGTACTGTGACTATCCGATATATATATATATATATATATATATATATATATATATATATATATATATATATATATATATATATATATATATATAAGTATAGAAGAAGCAAATAAGTGACAGCGTAACGGTTAATGTATAGGCTTGTCATACTAAACAACCGAGTTCAAATCTTGGCAAAGGGAAAATTTTTTTATTTGAATAAAATTAAATTGTTTACTTATAAAATTATTAAAATTAATAAAAATTATAAATAATTCAATTTTATTTTTATATTTTGTACAAAACGAAAATTTAAACAAATTATTAATGGATTTAAAGCATTTTTGTAATGTAAGGATAGAGTATTGGAAGGAGAGACTCTTATTAAACTCGATACTACTCTCGTAGTGATACCAGCATTGCGCGTGGTCCACTTCCTTGATAGTATAGAGTTTCATTTTTGTAAATGTTGAAAAACATTCTTATATTAAGCCTCGTGGTGACACCAGCATTGAGCGTGGTCCACCTCCTTGGTATATACACTATACATTAGAATAAATTCTATCTTCTAAAACTTTATTTCTTTTCTTTCTTTGTTAGGATAAGAGTCGAAACCCTACACTTACCTACACACAAATATATTACGAACTGCTACTAAGATGGCAAGGCGCGCATCTTAGTATTTTGTTTCGTATCACACACAACACAACCAACATTAATAATAAAAAAAACTGACATATTAAGGTGCCCTAAAGAGAGCAAGGTGCGTCTCTTTAGGTTCTCCAACACTTCTAAATTTCAGGTCCGTGATGTAAGAAATGTGTACGTCAGAGTACATAAATGTAAAAAATTATATAAAACTGTAAAAAAATGTACAAAAGTGTGTATAAATGGTGCACAGATCTTGTAAAATGTTCTAATTTGCCTGTCCAATTATCACAAAAGTATACAGTTTTTTACACTATTATACATATTTGTATATATTTAAACATTTATGTACATTTATATACACTTTAAAATTTCCACTCGGGATGTCATTTATTTTTCCTTTATTTTTCCAATTATCGTACGGTTTTAAATGTAATATATTTAATTGTAGATTAGGTATTATATCGATAATTGATGAACACACTGTATTGTTTACATTACATTGCAACGTTCCGATAGAAATTCTCCATCCTCTTCAGGCATTACCTTTATTACACATATTTTACATTAGATTATAATAACAAGATTGAATATACATATATTATAATTATTACATTGGTAACATACTACACGTCAATATTCATTAAAAATTATAAAAATTGTTTCGTAGTATCTCTGAATCGTTGCACTATGAATTAAAGACAAAGTATAATAAATACATATTCTCGAAGATAAGTATTGCACAGAAGTTAAGGTTATACAGCCAACATTTACATCTCCTTTATGTGATTTACACATTATTATAAAAATAGAAAACAATAAAATAAAATAAATAAATAAATAAATAAATAAATAAATAAATAAATAAATAAATAAATAAATAAATAAATAAATAAATAAATAAATAAATAAATAAATAAATAAATAAATAAATAAATAAATAAATAAATAAATAAATAAATAAATAAATAAATAAATAAATAAATAAATAAATAAATAAATAAATAAATAAATAAATAAATAAATAAATAAATAAATAAATAAATAAATAAATAAATAAATAAATAAATAAATAAATAAATAAATAAATAAATAAATAAATAAATAAATAAATAAATAAATAAATAAATATATTTTATATTATACATATATATATAATAAGTATAGAAGAAGCAAATAAGTGGACAGCCGTACGGTTAATGTATAGGCTCGGTCATACTAAACACCGAGTTCAAATCTTGGCAAAGGGAAAATTTTTTTATTTGAATAAAATTAAATGGTTTACTTATAAAATTGATTAAAATTAATAAAATTATAAATCATTCAATTTTATTTTTATATTTTGTACAAAACCGAATTTAAACAAATTATTAATGGATTTAAAGCATTTTTTGTAATGTAAGGATAGAGTATTGGAAGGAGAGACTCTTATTAAACTCGGATACTACTCTCGTAGTGATACCAGCATTGCGCGTGGTCCACTTCCTTGATAGTATAGAGTTTCATTTTGTAAATGTTGAAAAACATTCTTATATTAAGCCTCGTGGTGACACCAGCATTGAGCGTGGTCCACCTCCTTGGTATATACACTATACATTAGAATAAATTCTATCTTCTAAAACTTTATTTCTTTTCTTTCTTTGTTAGGATAAGAGTCGAAACCCTACACTTACCTACACACAAATATATTACGAACTGCTACTAAGATGGCAAGGCGCGCATCTTAGTATTTTGTTTCGTATCACACACAACACAACCAACATTAATAATAAAAAAACTGACATATTAAGGTGCCCTAAAGAGAGCAAGGTGCGTCTCTTTAGGTTCTCCAACACTTCTAAATTTCAGGTCCGTGATGTAAGAAATGTGTACGTCAGAGTACATAAATGTAAAAAATTATATAAAACTGTAAAAAAATGTACAAAAGTGTGTATAAATGGTGCACAGATCTTGTAAAATGTTCTAATTTGCCTGTCCAATTATCACAAAAGTATACAGTTTTTTACACTATTATACATATTTGTATATATTTAAACATTTATGTACATTTATATACACTTTAAAATTTCCACTCGGGATGTCATTTATTTTTCCTTTATTTTTCCAATTATCGTACGGTTTTAAATGTAATATATTTAATTGTAGATTAGGTATTATATCGATAATTGATGAACACACTGTATTGTTTACATTACATTGCAACGTTCCGATAGAAATTCTCCATCCTCTTCAGGCATTACCTTTATTACACATATTTTACATTAGATTATAATAACAAGATTGAATATACATATATTATAATTATTACATTGGTAACATACTACACGTCAATATTCATTAAAAATTATAAAAATTGTTTCGTAGTATCTCTGAATCGTTGCACTATGAATTAAAGACAAAGTATAATAAATACATATTCTCGAAGATAAGTATTGCACAGAAGTTAAGGTTATACAGCCAACATTTACATCTCCTTTATGTGATTTACACATTATTATAAAAATAGAAAACAATAAAATAAAATAAATAAATAAATAAACAATAAATAAATAAATAAATAAATAATTGGAACAAAACACAACGTAGTTAACACAAAGAAAAAGCAAAAGCAGTCAGGTAAAAACGAATGAAAACATGACAGACGGTTATTATATGAGTCATTTAAATCTTATTGACATGCGCAATTATGTACAATTATTAGATAAGCGCGCGAAATATTATAATACGGCGCGAAAATTCAAAACTTGTAATTGTATATTATAAGTGTAAATTTATGATAGGGAAATTAATACATGATAATACTTTTAATATTTAATTAATACATTATTTTTACTTAAAAATTATTTTTACCAAAACTCAAATCACTCATAATACAATTAATCCGCGGCTATTGTAACCTGACTAGAAATTAGTTAAGAACTAAAGGAGAAATAAATATTAGCTATCTATAATTTACTTTCATTTTATTAACAATATCATTATAGTGATGACTAAGATTTCTAACATCTTCCTTTACATTTATAGGATTATTTTCTAATTTAATATGAAGCATTTCAGATATAATTCTTTTTCTCCAATTGCATTCCTTATCAACAATTTTTACATTTTCAAAATCAAAAGAATGATTATAATCACTAATATGATCATTAATTACATATTGATTGTTTGATTTCTTTGTATTAGATATATGTTCCGTTATTCTACATTTAAACTGTCGCTTAGTTTCTCCAATATATGCCGAATTACAATCTTTACACTTTATTCTATACATTACGTTAGTTTTGGAGTCTCTGGAATTTTTATCTTTTCCTCTCACATCGATACTGTTAAAGTTATTAGGAATTTTTGGTACCACTCTAATATTGTTATATTTCAAAGAACTTTTGGTTTCTTCATAAAAATCAGGTATATAAGGAATACAAAGTATTGTTATGTAATTTTTATTATTATTAATACGATTGTTAGTACTTTTTTCTTCATTATGTCTTATTTTTTCCAACCTCTTTCGTATATTATTATGAATAAAATCTCTAGGATAATTATTTATTTTTAAGAATTCTTTAATTATTTCAATATTGGATTCATGGAATTTGTTATGTGCTAAAAGTATAGCTTTGTCAACTAAAGTAAAAATCATAGCCCTTTTTTGAGCCCTTTTTTAAATTTTGAGTTCAATCACACAACAGCTGTGTAGTAAGTTACCAATGTAATAATTATAATATATGTATATTCAATCTTGTTATTATAATCTAATGTAAAATATGTGTAATAAAGGTAATGCCTGAAGAGGATGGAGAATTTCCATCGAAACGTTGCAATGTAATGTAAACAATACAGTGTGTTCATCAATTATCGATATAATACCTAATCTACAATTTCAACTACGTGGACGACATTAATATAACTAAAGAATGTAATATATTTAAATCATCCACAGTGTAACAATCTAGACAAATTCGCTTTTGTCCGTATTCTTCGTCAGAATCATCATATGTTCTTGAGCATTCGTCGAGAGCATGTACATTTTTATCGCATACAATGCATTTATGTCCTCCCAAAGGCATCTCGCGATCTTTGCAAGCTGGGCATTGCGTTTTCTCTAAAATCTCCGAATTAATATTTATTTCTGAAATGGATACATCCAATGAGCATGTGGATGAATCTGTTACTTTTTCTTTTTCATATATAGATGAATCAGAGATCGCAGAAGCGTTTGTAAAATTTTGTACGGTTTCTTGAGCATCGAGTGATTTAAAAGAAATAGTGGACTTTGCACATGAGGGTACTTGATCTTCGTGACTTTATTCTAGTGCATTAGCATTTATTAATATACTTTCTCCTCGCAAATATATTATATGTTCAGAAACAAAGTCATCAATCCGTAAAGGAAGTTCGCCTTTAAAAAAATTGTATACTTTAGTTTTTTAAATTCCCCTTCTGGCGGTGCACTAGTTGCAGATACATTTTCAAATCCATATTCCGCATTACAAATATTAGACCATAATGGAAATAGACACAAGTCCTTCAATAAATTGTGATGTAGTATCCCGCGCATTACAACACTTGGAATATACTTCTACCTCGTACACACACTTGTAGATATTAACAATATATATGAATATAGATCGAGTTCTCCGTTCTCCTCACTGCTGCAGTCGACTCTGGTTTCGGGTTCGTAGTGTCGTCGTTGCGGGAACGACACCTTTTTTTCTTTATAAGAATGAGGAGATTTAACGAATTAAAGAATAATTACAACAGGAATATATACAAAAAATTCTCTAATAGATTTATTATAAAATGGGTTTATGTAGATATGCCTTCTCCTATGTATTTATTACAATAACAAATTTTATTCTTATAAGTCTACTCCCGACAGACAAATTTCGTATATGCGATTTCGTTATATGGACCCGATCTTCTCGTTACACTATTTAGATATGTATGTATGCATTAATTAATTATATAAAATTACATTTAATCATATTAAATTCAATTTAATTTATTATTAAATTAATTAATATTTTTATCGGTCTTACAGTCAATTATATGGGCAATCAGATTGCCCCTACTTATAATCACCCCCGAAGAATCTATAAAAATATAGCAGCAGCGAGCTCGAAACGTCGGACATCATATTTGGGGTTAGTAGATTTTTGGTGCAGGGGGGCAGTCAGATTGCTTTATTAATAATTTGTTTTTATGTTTAGTTAGTGTTTTTATTTTTTATATTTTATATTTTTTATTTTTATTTTTATAGATTCTTCGGGGGTGATTATAAGTAGGGGCAATCTGATTGCCCATATAATTGACTGTAAGACCGATAAAAATATTAATTAATTTAGTTATACTACAGTCGACATAAGTAATATTTTATTAATTTAATTTATTAATTATACAAAATCCCGAAAAATTATTATCTCGCGCGTGAGGAACCCGGTTCACTACGTAAAAATATAAAATGGCCACGTGCAGACCACTCATCGCTATTTTCCTCTGTTCTTCTCTGTTTCAATCCTTCTCCTCCTTTCCTTTCCTATTACAACAGGACTCTCAATATATAATAGCTTTGATACTCTTTTATTACTGATTTCCTTAATATTTCCTTCAACTCTCTTTATAACTTCAATTATCTTCAAATTAATTATCCCTGGATTATCTGGATGCGTCTCCGTAAAGGTATCGGCGGTGAGTCTGCATCTCCGTCTAGATATCGGCAATGAGTGTCGCATGGTTCTTCGTCCTCGATATCCTTTTACATTTTTCCGTTACACGGCGCTACCGATATCCTTCTTTGTCATGATTCTTCTCTAATCCCGTTCTCCAATCGTCCGATTCGTATTTCCTGCCAACTACTGCACCGCCACCTATTCTTCTCCTCTTCAACCTCTCTCCTAGTGGCGATACGACTCTTGCTAAAATAATCCGCAGCGGGCGAATTCTCCGCCGCCCATAATGCATTAATATATCTTCTTTCTCTCTCTTACACGTGGGGAATCTATAGGGATCATTCCCGCTCGTTCCTCTGCTCCCTCTCTGCTCTACGGGATCAACCTCTTCGCGGGGGGAACTCCGTACCAGGATAGGATCACCGCAACGTTGGCTCACGTGGACGAGGACAGGTGTAGACGGTATCGATGGACACAGGTAGACTTTGCCTGTACGGTAGGTGGTATCGTTTCGTGTGTTGCCCTCGATTTACTTCCATCTCTTCTCTTTCCTTTCATTTTCCTCAAACATATATATATATATATATGGGTGGTTCTCTGTGACATCGAAGATGAAAAAAATAAATACTGCTATAACTGTGGGAATATGTTTTAGAGGTATCCAGTAGTTCTCCTGAATTTTTTCAGATTTTTCTGGGCCATTATTTTAAGTTACTGAGAGTCAAAGTTGACATTTTAGCACTTTTTTGCATTATATGCCCATTTTCATGAATTTTTAGCTCCCAGGGGATGCATTTTTCACTAAAAACATAAGTATGACTTTTTTTGTAAAATTTTCCGAACTTTTCATTAAAAATACTTTTAAAGACATAAATGTATGCTGTCACACTCTTGTAAGCCATTTAAACCTTAAATAGTGAAAATCAGCAATTCTGCTCCGGACTCTGGTAACCTAATACTGTCTAAAAGATGTCTTTTTATAGTCAGAAACTGCTTAAAAATTTCCAGAGTGGGTCTAAATCATTAAGATCACTTATGGTCAAAATATCCGGGAAAAGTGCCCGAAATATTAATAGAAATGTATATTTGTTACCTTATATCGATGAATCTAGTAGCATGATCATTGCAAAAAAATTTGTGCACTTACCTTGGAGTGGTAGAAAAGTATCTTCACTTGTTTCAGTATCCATTTAATCCCCTGTAAGCTGCTAAAAATACAAATATTATTATACAAATGTAAAAAATTAATTTTTAAACATTTATAATGCTGAATTTTTAGTTTTACATCCCTTACAAGAATTATAATACTAATCTGAAGGATTACTATAAATATATAAACATCATTATTAGAATAACTGAATATACGTATTTAATACAAAAGATATATAAATAAATCGGATATATAATTATAATGAATAATATGATAACGTGACAGTGACAAGTTTGTGAAATCTAAACAATGTATTGCTGAATAATAATAATAATAATAATGTTGATACTTTTATAGTAATCCTTCAGATTAGTATTATAATTCTTGTAAGGGATGTAAAACTAAAAATCCAGCATTATAAATGTTTAAAAAATAATTTTTTATAATTTTATAATAATATTTGTATTTTTAGCAGCTTACAGGGGATTAGATGGATACTGAAACAAGTGGAGATACTTTTCTACCACTCCAAGGTAAGTGCACAAATTTTTTTGCAATGATCATGCTAATAGATTCATCGTTATAAGGCAACAAACATACATTTCTATTAATATTTCGGGCACTTTTCCCGGATATTTTGACCATAAGTGATCTTAATGATTTAGACTTACTCTGGAAATTTTTAGGCAGTTACTGACTATAAAAAGACATCTTTTAGACAGTATTAGGTTACCAGAGTCCGGAGCAGAATTGCTGATTTTCACTATTTAAGGTTTAAATGGCTTAGAAGAGTGTGACAGCATACATTTATGTCTTTAAAAGTATTTTTAATGAAAAGTTCGGAAAATTTTACAAAAAAAGTCATACTTATGTTTTTAGTGAAAAATGCATCCCCTGGGAGCTAAAAATTCATGAAAATGGGCATATAATGCAAAAAAGTGCTAAAATGTCAACTTTGACTCTCTGTAACTTAAAATAATGGCCCAGAAAAAATCTGAAAATATTCAGGATAACTACTGGATACCTCTAAAACATATTCCCACAGTTATAGCAATATTTATTTTTTTCATCTTCGATGTCACAGAGAACCACCCATACATATAACATAATCATTTCCCATCCTAACCTTCGATGAACGTCGGTGACGAGAATGGCTCGGGCCCATATTCTTAAACCAATATTTATCTATTCCTAACCTCAAACTTCCCATATAAAATATATATATTCTTATTTTCCTTGTATCTATTATATTTATCCTAACCTATCCTACATTCAGTAATATTGTTTTACTTATTATTATTTTATTTACAGGAGGCCCAGGAACTATCCACGTATTCCAGCGAACACCGAGGATTACCAGCGAGGGCTACCCAAGGAGTCCCCCAGAGTACGAGTGGTCAACGTTGGACCACTATTGGACCCCAGGATTCCAGTACGTAACAAGGTAATCTTATTAATACATATATTAATTTCTTATTACACTTATTTCTATTTATCATACTAATTTACATTCAAAAGTTATTATTTATCTATTACTAATATATATATATTTTTGTTTCAGGTGTGCCCGGCTCTATCAATCTCCCCTCTGATTATATATATATATATATATATATATATATATATATATATATATCTGGGCTAGTGAGGCTCGCCTCACAAAATAATCAACAAATTTTATATCTCGCAAAAAAAGTCCATTAAATCCAGTACCATCATTACGGATTTTTACTGACTGTTTAATTTTTTGACCCCAATCATACCACCCTATCAGCACACAATGTCTTAAAAACGTTTAAATTACGTTGCGGTTAAAACCTTTAAACGTTAGAATTTAATACTTGAAAAACGTTTGAACTACGTTTAAATTTGGTTAAAATGTCCTCTTTAATTTTAGGAAAGTAATATTTTTTAACGTATTTCAAACGTATTTTTAACGTTGGATAAACAAAATTATCCGATGTATATTATTATGGAGCATGCGCAGTTGTTACTTATCAATTGTAGCTATGCGCAAATGCTATTTTTATATTTATTTATAAATATAAATCATTTATATGTGCAAAAATGACAATTGCGCATAGCTACAATTGATAAGTAACAACTGCGCATGCTCCATAATAATATACATCGGATAATTTTGCTTATCCAACGTTAAAAATACGTTTAAAATACGTTAAAAAATATTACTTTCCTAAAATTAAAGAGGATATTTTAACCAAATTTAAACGTAGTTCAAACGTTTTTCAAGTATTAAATTCTAACGTTTAAAGGTTTTAGCCGCAACGTAATTTAAACGTTTTTAATACATTGTGTGCTGATAGGGCAGTAATTGCTACGATGCAAGTACACCTGTCCTTCAATTACATCTTCTTCCAGAGTTTCTAATACTACATCTGTATACTTTTTAATGAGTATTTATAACTAGGCAGCAGTATTAAGAAATAAGAGTTTATTTAATTGAACGATACATATGTAAATATAACGACGCTAACTAGGCAAGAGACAGATCGACATTACGCAGAACGCGATTCAGAACTCATAGCGCTAGTGTACAATAACACATACACACACATAGATATACATATATATATATATATATATATACATGTATGTATACAATACAGCGAGGAAAATAATGTATAGCTGTTAGATTCAATACGCCCCCTCTTTAAATATTTTGTCAACTGTTTCTTTATCAATACAAATAATATAAAATGGAGTGAACAGAATTATCACAATTTGATCGCTAGTGTTTATATACATTTTGTACTTATAGCAAAGCAAAGTTTTTCGAATCTATCTCGCGGCAAAGATTTTGTGAGAATGTCTGCTAACTGATATTCACTTTGTAAATAAATTGGATTGATTTCTCCATTCACAGTCTTTTCACGAATAAAATGATATTGCACATCGATATGTGTGGTTCCCTTGTGGAACTCTGGATTTTTGGCGATACGAATAGCACTTTGATTATCAATATATATATCAATTGCATCAGCACATCAATGCCCAATATTACTCATTAATCCTTTCAACCAAACGCATTTTTTAGCCGCAGCGCACGCTGATATATACTCAGTCTCTGTCGAACTTAAAGCTGCAGTCGCTTGCCTCTGGCACATCCAGGAAACTGGACCATTGGCTAAACAGAAAATATACCCCGACGTCGATCATCGCGTGGTGCAATCGGCTGCATAATCGGCGTCACAATAGCCAATCGGTTTAAAGATTTTAGACTTTTTGAACATCACGCGACGATCAGACGTACCTTTAAGATACCTAAGTACCCGTTTCCCAGCCTCCCAATAAGACTCATCATAACATCGAGAAATCTACTTAAATAATCAACTGAATAAGCCAAATCTGGATGCGATACGGTTACAAGAAATGTCAGCGATCCTATCAGTTCACGATATGGTATATTTACACTTTCCTGCGTTTCTTTCGCAGCCGCGAGATTTAGTCCTTTTTCCATAGGAGTGCAAACCGGCTTACATTCGCTTATGTTAAACCTATTCAATATTTTATTAACGTAATTAGATTGATGCAGAATCATAAAGCCTTTATTGCGATCATGTCGAATCTGCACTCCTACGAAAATGTTTGGATCACTTATAGATATTTCAAATTTTTTCTTTAAAATATTTACAATATGATTCGAAAGTTCACGCGATTTACAAATAATTAGTCCGTCGTCGACGAATAAAAGTAGAAAGACATATTCATCATTCATTCTCCCAATAAACAAAAAATTATCGGACTCGCAAGCTTTAAAATTAAAATTATTCAAGTACGATACAACAGTTTGATGCGAACAACGCGACGCTTGTTTGAGCCCTTAAAGAGCTTTATTAAGTTTACAGACTATATCTTCATTTTTAATTTATAGACCTTTTGGAACTTCCATATATATTTCTTCTTCTACTTTTCCATATAAAAATCTAGTACGAACATCAAATTGTTGTATATCGAGATCGTTGAAGGTCGCAAGCGCAAGTAGAATGCGCAACGTGTCATACCTCATGACTGGAGAATAAGTCTTATCGTCGTCCATGCCAGAGCGTTGTTTGAAACCTCTTGCGCACAGGCGAGCTTTATAACGATTTCCATGTCCAGTTTTATTTTGCTGTAGCCGGAACACCCATTTTGAATCAATAATATTTTGACCTTGCGGTCTTTCTACAAGGGTCCATGTTTGATTTCTATTATGCGCTTCTAGTTCCTCGTGAATTGCTTTGATCCAATTCTGTGCATCTGAACATGATAAAGCTTCTTGTGTGACGTGTGATAAACACACGCACTAGTATTGCGTAAAATTATTTTATAAATTGTTAATATATTGTATAATAATAATAAGTCCGTAGTATATTAAGATAGCCTCGCGATAGACACGTGCCGTTAAACGCGAGTTCAACGACCGCGCTATAAATAGATTGACCGCCTCCCCACTACTGTGCCTACTCGCCAGTTCATTGACCCCGTCCGGGGTGGGGAGACAGGCGCTATACGCATGCGCGCTCTCGTAGAATCGGGTATATAAGGCGCACCGAAACCACCAGTAGTCAGTCTGCAACTGGACGACAGATCGGACTGGCCGTGAGCACACGACCAGCCCGTTTCTCCGACCTAGTGCAGCAACCGTGGATACGTTCGTGAGCACACGTTCGTAAACACGGTTACCGTATACCGTACCGACCGTTACCGTAACCGCATCCTACCGTAGGCACCTCGTGAGCACACGTGGTGTCTAATCCTGTCCGTATCCTCGTGAGCACACGTGGATTATCCCGACCGCACCCTCGTGAGCACACGTGGATTATCCCGACCGTATCTTCGTGAGCACACGTAGATTATCCCGACCGCACCCTCGTGAGCACACGTGGGTTATCCCGACCGTATCCTCGTGAACATACATACTTGCCCGAACCGTATTACCGTGCGAGCATACACGATACCCGTTAGTCGCGTCCGTTTAGGAAACTAGTTATAAGATAGCATTGTAAAGTTCGTAGATCGCGTAATAATTAAGTATTTTGTCTTGTTTTGATTACAGACTAATTAGCTATTTCACCCGACCAAGACCAGGCGGGCTGGCAGCACTTACACTATATCTTTGTTTATTTTTTTATATATCTGTACATAGTCTTAATAATAATTAGCCTTTATTATAAATAGTGGTACTTTATTTCAAATTCCTTAAAACCTGAATCCTGGAATCTGAGCAACGTCCGGCAAAGATTCACTCCGTTACATGGCGCCCGAACAGTATTTGTAAAAGGAATTTGATTTTTTTTGCTCTGAATCTACGAAACTTCCGGACCGAATTGTTAAATTACACTTGGACGCCGCGATAACACTGACACTGGTACACTTGTATATCCGACATAATTATAAGTTTGTAAAATGGTTTCCGTGTCGTGGATTTATAAACTACAACGAGAAGAATTGATTGCTGAATTAACGAAACATAATTTACATACCGAAGGAATCGTTACCGAATTAAGACAACGTCTTATTGGGTTCGTACGCAAAAACGCCGAACTGTTTGCAAATAAAGAACCAGATCCAGAAGATTATAAGGAAAATCTAGACATCACAAAGGACTTAGAAACCGACCACGCTAGCTTGAGACTTGAGGAATCAGCATTAGGAAATAATAAGGACTTCCCAAATAATCAACCGTCACAACCCCAAATGTTTTCTACACCTAGTTCATCGCATCTACCTATATTACCGTCAAATAGAGAAGTTATGGACCAAATGAGAAAATGGAACTGCCATTTCGAAGGCAAAGATGTATATTCTTTTCTAGAACGAATAGAGGAGTTGAGACAAGTTTATAATTTCTCCGAGGAACAAATACTTCAAGGATTACCAGAACTCTTAAAAGGAAATGCTCTCCAGTGGTATCGAAATTATGCACGGAACTTGCATACCTGGGCAGAAGTCGAAGAACAATTACGAAATTTTTATTTACCACCATTGGAAAGAAGAAATTTAGGACGACAAGTCACAGCACGAGTTCAGAAACACAACGAAAACATTCGAGATTTTGCTACGGTGTTATCAACTCTAATGAGACGCAGAGGAGGATATGATCCAGAAGAACAATTAGATAATTTATATTATAATATGAAACCCGAACTTAGAATTCATATTAGACGAACTGACATAAATAACATCAATGAATTGATCCAAAGAGTAGAGGAACATGAAGCAACCGTACAGGAAGCAAACCAAGCTCAAAGAATCAGTAGA
Organism: Theocolax elegans; assembly: GCA_026168455.1. Classification (NCBI taxonomy): domain Eukaryota; kingdom Metazoa; phylum Arthropoda; class Insecta; order Hymenoptera; family Cerocephalidae; genus Theocolax; species Theocolax elegans. The sequence goes on from CM047425.1 coordinate 58,219,302, forward strand.
AATGAAGCGATGACCGTTACGAAACCGAATGCAACTTACAAAAGAAACGAGTGTTGTTGGAGATGTAAACAGAGAGGGCATAACCGTAACCAGTGCCGCAATCCTCGTAAACTTTTTTTGCTCTGTCTGTGGAAAAGATGGAGTCTACACTAGAGACTGTCATGGAACATACCAGGGAAACGAGCGAAGGACCGAGTCAACAAGACCTACGGCTCGGTCCAGGAACGAGACAACCGATATTTCGTCTTCGTAAATGTTGAAGGTCGAAGATTTAAGGCACTTATAGATTCCGGTGCAGTCAGCTCTTTTATTAATGAAGTGACTGCAAAATGGTGCTACTCTCGAGGATGGCAAAAACAAGGAAGAATAAATCGTGCGATACTGGCTGATGGCAGTGAAATACCGTTGGAAGATAATATTTCGGGAACCTGCTCGATAAATGGAAAGAAAATAGAAGGAAATTTTCATATCATGTCTACACTCCGACACCATTTCTTATTAGGAATGGATATCCTGCCAAAATTAGGATTCAAAATGATTCTACAAGGAAAAGAGTTGCATCCAGAGAACAGACAAGCTCCGTCCGAACTGTGCCAATTAGAAACTCAACCAGGTCTATTAGATATCAAAATAGAGGAACGACAAATAATAGATAGAATTATTGAACAAGCCCGTCAAGATTTCGCGGAAATACAAGGCCCAACACCATTACTAACCTACGACCTTCAGCTTAGTAATCCAACACCGATAAAACAACGATACCGTGCCCGAAATCCAGCAATGCAGAAAATCATCAATGAAGAAATTGATAAAATGTTAAAAGAAGGTGTTATAGAACCTTCTATAAGTCCGTGGAGTTCTCCTATAGTTCTGGCGAAGAAGAAAGATGGAAAATATCGTTTTTGTGTAGATTTTCGTCGACTCAACGAAGTAACCATCAAAGATGCATACCCATTATCGAAAATAAATGCCACTCTAGATAAACTACGAGGAGCTCGTTACCTTAGTACCATCGACTTGAAAAATGGATACTGGCAAGTACCCTTAACGGACGACAGTAAACCATTAACTGCTTTCACCGTACCAGGACGACATTTCCAATTCAAAGTTTTACCTTTCGGACTTCATTCAGCACCGGCAGCTTTTCAACGAATGATATCAGAGGAGTAGTAACACCCGATTTAGAACCGCACGTCTTTTGCTATTTGGATGACATACTTATTATATCGGAAACATTTGAAGAACACATTCAACTTGTCCAGGAAGTTTTTCGACGTTTAAAAGCTGCAAAACTAAAACCGAATTGGGAAAAGAGCCATTTTGGTAGGCAACGACTACGTTATCTAGGTCATGTAATTGATTCAGACGGTATACACACCGATCCCGATAAAGTAAAAGTCGTCACTACGTTATCAGCTCCAACTACCTTGAAGGAACTCCGCCGATTTAATGGACTGATCTCATGGTATCGACGTTTTATACCCAACGTGTCCAAAACTACCGCACCGCTTAGCAAATTGTTAAGAAAAAATACCACTTGGCACTGGGGACCTGAGCAACAAGAAGCCTTCGATAAAATCAAAGAACATTTAACAAATGCTCCCATTTTAACATGCCCGGATTTTGAAAAAACAATGTGTTTACAAACAGATGCTAGTAACGATGGGCTAGGAGCAGTATTAACTCAAGAAATAGATGGACAAGAAAAGGTCATAGCGTATGCCAGCAGAACTTTAAATAAAGCAGAGAAAAACTACTCTGCCACCGAAAAAGAATGCCTAGCAGTAAAATGGGGTATCTGGAAAATGCGAGACTACTTAGAAGGTTACCATTTTGTAGTATTAACCGATCATCAATCTTTGAAATGGTTAGAAAAAATTGATAATCCGTCAGGAAGAATTGCTCGTTGGAGAATGGAATTAGACCAATGGGATATGGAAATCCGTTACCGAAGAGGAGCCGAAAACAATGTAGCCGATGCTTTATCACGACAGCCTATCGAACTATGTTCTGTAGCCAACCGTAAAAACTGCTCGTGGTATAATACAAAATTTAAAGAAGTAAAAACGCAACCGAAGGAGAATCCGGAATTTTGTATTAAAGAAGGGAAATTATACAAGCATATTCTACATACGTTAGACTTTAATGAGGAAGATCCGAACGAACAATGGAAATTATGCATTCCAAAAACTGACCGAAACCGAGTCCTGCAAGAATGTCACGACGAATCAACAGCCGGACACTTAGGTATTGGAAAAACTCTCGTACGCTTATCACGTTATTATTATTGGCCTGGAATTTTACGAGACGGAGCAAAATACGTAAGGAATTGTACTAAATGCCAACAATATAAAGTACAACAACAAACGAAAGCCGGTCTTATGCATCCAACAAATGTTCAACAACCATGGGAAATGGTATCAATAGATCTTGTAGGACCACAACCTCGATCCACTAACGGAAAAATTTGGTTACTTGTAATGCAAGATCGTTTTACCAAATGGATAGAACTGAGAGCTTTGAATAAAGCCACCGGAAAAGCTATTGCAAAAGCCATTAAAGAACAAGTAATTCTCCGTCACGGATGCCCAAAAACTATAGTCAGCGATAATGGTAAACAATTTATTAGTAAAGAAGTAGAAGACTTATTAAAGAATCACGGAATTACACACCGAAAGACACCGCCATATACACCGCAATGTAATCCCGTTGAAAGAGCAAACCGTGTAATTAAAACTATAATTGCTCAATACATAGAGAAAAATCAAACCAAGTGGAATAATCACCTACCCGAAATTGCCTTCGCATATAATACCGCTCACAGTGATTCTACTGGATTTTCCCCTGCATACCTGAATCATGGAAGAGAATTTACCATCCATCAACCAACAAGTAGTGCTACTTGTAATACCGAAACCCGCATTAAGAGAATACACGACTCTATTGAATTAGTTAAAATAAATCTCGCCCAAAGTTTCCAAAAGCAACAAAAGAACTACGATCTTCGACGAAGAGCATGGACACCAAATATAGGTGATAAGGTATGGATGAAGACTTTTAAGCTGTCTAACAAAGCAGAAAAATTTAATGCAAAGCTAGCACCCAAATTCGACGGACCGTACGTAGTAAAACGAAAAATATCACCAGTTATTTTTGATTTACAAAGAAATGGGCGAATAACTAAACATATTCACGTCAAAGATATCAAGCCGCATTATGAAAACTCCGTAAACACCGTGATAATACCTATAGAAGCCGCAGGGCAACTGTTACATTAAAATAAAAAGTAATCCGCTAGATGGCTACGCGAATCTCCACAACTCGCTGTAAAAAGTAATAACTTCAAGTTATATATATGAGTTCCAAGAAACGAATTTTATCAGTCCATCTCAAGACATTAAAGAGTGAACAATGGAAGCAATCTTTGAGGAAATGATCCGAGAGCTCGATCAAACAGGCTTTGCTTGGTTTGATACTCTCCGTGAGGAGAATTTAGAAGAATACATACCGGCACCAGTGGCAAATAATGTTCCAAGAGGAACTTATACTCCAACACCGATTCAAAACCGGGAAACCGCGGTAGTACAACCGCGCATTATTGCGGACGTAATTTTGTCGCCGCAGCATCGCCTTCCAATACGCCCTCGTCCAAGAGTAATAGACACCAGGGGAAGACTAAATACCAGAAGAATATGGTCGGGAAGAACAAGCTCAAGCCCCGAGATCATCGATCTAACGGGTGAAGAGGTATCGCCACAAAATCCGATGCGAAGTCAGCCACCGATGGAGCTACCACTACCTCTGTTTGCCATCGAAGAGGTGCAAATGACACGTGAGGTACCGGCAGTAGCACCTCAGGCCAGAGAGCCTTTGCGGATCCAGGAGGCCGAAGATATAACAGCCATTCCGGCAAGAGCCATAACACCTATACCGGCTCCAGTACAGTACCGCGACCGTACTGACACACTTCCGCATACGGAACAACACCTACCGGACGGAACAAGAATCCAAGTACCGTTGGGAGTAAGGAAATATGTGATAAGGACGGCCGAGGGGAAAAGACTCTTACGACTCAACCCACACACAGGAACCATTCGTCATATAGGACCACTTCGAGCGGTAAAATTTTTTTTTTCTCCCTCACACTTTCAATGCGTTATTCTTAGATTCTTAATTTTATTTTGTAGTATTATATATTTTTTTTTAAGAATAAAAATTCCCGAATTTTTACTCTCCGAAGAAAGAGGGGAATGTGACGTGTGATAAACACACGCACTAGTATTGCGTAAAATTATTTTATAAATTGTTAATATATTGTATAATAATAATAAGTCCGTAGTATATTAAGATAGCCTCGCGATAGACACGTGCCGTTAAACGCGAGTTCAACGACCGCGCTATAAATAGATTGACCGCCTCCCCACTACTGTGCCTACTCGCCAGTTCATTGACCCCGTCCGGGGTGGGGAGACAGGCGCTATACGCATGCGCGCTCTCGTAGAATCGGGTATATAAGGCGCACCGAAACCACCAGTAGTCAGTCTGCAACTGGACGACAGATCGGACTGGCCGTGAGCACACGACCAGCCCGTTTCTCCGACCTAGTGCAGCAACCGTGGATACGTTCGTGAGCACACGTTCGTAAACACGGTTACCGTATACCGTACCGACCGTTACCGTAACCGCATCCTACCGTAGGCACCTCGTGAGCACACGTGGTGTCTAATCCTGTCCGTATCCTCGTGAGCACACGTGGATTATCCCGACCGCACCCTCGTGAGCACACGTGGATTATCCCGACCGTATCTTCGTGAGCACACGTAGATTATCCCGACCGCACCCTCGTGAGCACACGTGGGTTATCCCGACCGTATCCTCGTGAACATACATACTTGCCCGAACCGTATTACCGTGCGAGCATACACGATACCCGTTAGTCGCGTCCGTTTAGGAAACTAGTTATAAGATAGCATTGTAAAGTTCGTAGATCGCGTAATAATTAAGTATTTTGTCTTGTTTTGATTACAGACTAATTAGCTATTTCACCCGACCAAGACCAGGCGGGCTGGCAGCACTTACACTATATCTTTGTTTATTTTTTTTATATATCTGTACATAGTCTTAATAATAATTAGCCTTTATTATAAATAGTGGTACTTTATTTCAAATTCCTTAAAACCTGAATCCTGGAATCTGAGCAAGGTCCGGCAAAGATTCACTCCGTTACACTTGAAACGAGCAGGGTTCCTGAGAAATAGTTATACTTGCCTGAAATTTTGCCGGAGGTTTTTTCTGTTTTGGATCGCGTAAAGTGCGTTTTTCTTCTGTGGATGTTGCGTTTGAAAGAGCATTTCTGTGTTCTAAAATTTCTTCATTTATTTCAGTCCCATTAATCACACTTGTTGCCTTATTTTTTTCTTCTTCAGAACAATTATGCTCCATCGTTAAATTATTATTCGTGTTAGCCGCTTCGTTTAGGTTCACTACTTCAGTTTGGTCTTTTAATAGGAAACTGAATCGGACAAGATCTTCGTTAGGCTCTTTGAAAATGGATGCGTCCTTGTCTTCTATAAACTTGACATCTCTTGATTCAATTATTTTCCTTAAATCCTTGTCGTAAACTCTGTGATTTTTCGATTCATTTTGATAAACGACAAACATTACCATTTTCGCCTTGGAATCTAATTTTCTCCTATGTTGCTTGGGGATATGAAGATACGCCAAACTACCGAATACTCTTAAATGATCAATTGCTGGCTTTCTTCCATTCCATAACTCAAAAAGCGTTGTTTTTGATGAATTGCTTGTTGAACTTTGATTCAGTACATAGACAGCTGTGTTGACTGCCTCAGCCCAGATCATATAGGGAACATTTTTAGCATGAATTATTGCAGGAGCTCGTGCATTTTGCTCGGGTGTGTAAGGCGCTGTCCTCTCGTGTTGAATGGACCATTACAATACTCTCTTCCATTGTCACTTTCAAGCACTTTCATAATTTTATTGAATTTGCTATATACAGAACGCTCAAATTTTTTAAAACATTCTTAAACATCAGATTTGTGCTTGATGAAGAAAACTGACCTGTATTCTGATACTCTATCTTTAAACGTGACAAAAAACGGAATCCTTCAAGTGAATCGATTTGCATGGGTTCACACACATCAGTGGAAAAGAATTCGCCAATTTTATAGGCATTGAATTCGGTTGGAACCGTGTTGAATTTTAAACGATGATATTTTCCATAAGGACAAGCTTCACACACTAGATCGTCCTTCAAATTGATTTTTCATCCAGTCGTAACCTCATTCTTGACTATCTCTGCTATAATGCGTTTGTTGATATGTCCGAGACGCTCGTGTAGACGCTGCTGAGACACCGACGATGTGTTGGCTTGTTGTGTTCTCGGTGGTCTGAAAAACATTCGATATATTTTAATGCCCTGCTTTAATCCCTGAGCAGCTACTAAATCGCTTTCTAAAATATAAACTATATATCACGTCCAAGATGGCGGGAAGTAAAGAACCGCCTGACATTCGCTCCGATAAGTTTTTTAAATGTCATCAGAAATTAAAGGTTGGAGTAGTTGTTTGTTTAATATGTGAAAACGCGTACCATACTAGTGATTTTAACATATTGAAAAACACAAAAAGAATAAGTGATATTTTTGTTATTTGCCCGGAACATGATAAACTAAAGCTAACCTTAAAAAGTAGTGAAAATGTGCTATGTAATGATGCAAAAATGATTATTGCCGAAATCAAATCAATGCAAAAGTTACAAATTAAAAACCAAATTATAAGTGAAATTATGAGTGATAGTGTTAAAAACCAAGAAGAATCGATGTATGAAGATCATAGTGAATTTGAAACCATGAAAATCGAAAATGTTATATTAAAGGAGTTAAACACTGAACTAAAAGAAAAGAATCAATTACTCAAAGAACTTTTAAACAAAGAAAAAGAAAATGAAGGAACTAAAATCAACAAAAATTCATATGCTGAGACACTGATAAAACCCAAACCTATTAATAAACCGACACCTAAAATAATATTAAAAAAAAACAAAAAAGAAGAGAATATAGCGACAATAGTGCAAAGAGCGTCTCATTATTTAATTAAAGATAAAACCATTAAAACTCGAAACGTCAAAGTAAAAGGTGATAGTGAAGTTGTAATAAAATGTATAAACGAGGATAGTGTAAATAATGCAATTAACATATTAAACTCAAAATTATCTAAATTATGTACAGTAGAAAAAGAGCAAATAATGAAACCTAAAATAAAAATAATTGGCATAGATAATATTGAAAAAATGAGTAATAAAGAACTAGAAGAAGACATTAACAAAAGAAATTTTAACAGCTGTGAAAGTAAAGGCGTGGTTTTACACACGTATATTAATCCACGAAGCAAGTTAACTACGGCAATATTGGAAGTGTCAGCAGAAATTCATAAAGACGTCAGAGACAATAAGAACAAAATTTACGTTGGTCATCAAAACTGCAGAGTCTTTGACTTGATATCGGTCAAACCTTGTTATAAGTGTGGACGTTTTGGACATAGTACTGCTAAATGCATTAATAATCCAATATGTCTAAAATGTGCAGGTGCTCATAAAACTACAGAATGTAATTCAGACAATCACTATTGTTGTCATAATTGTAAGTTCAGTAATGAGAAGTATAAAACAAAATATGATATTAAACATACCGCAGTAGATACACTTAAATGTGAAATTTTAAAAACAAAGATTAAAAAATATATTGACATGACAGAATATGAAATTGCGCCAATAGTACCAAAATATATCGGAAAAGTAGATAACTTTTTATCTCGCACAATGGAAAGAAGTCAATCTATTCTAGCAGCATCGTCGAAATTAACAACAAGACACAGAAGCAGTTCATCGAGCACGTTATCCCCAAATTATAAATAATAATGTCACAAGTTTTAGATTTAACAGAAGATTTACAAAATAATTTTATAAAAAAGGAAACAAATTTACATGATTTAACTGCATTGAATGGCAACTTGAAATTTCGAAAAGAATATATTTTATATATTAACATCAGAAGTTTAAATGCTAATTATAATAAATTACAAGTCTTTTTAAAAGGATTAGAAGTTAAACCAAGTGTCATTGTGTGTACTGAATCATGGAATTTGGATCACAAAGAGTTTTTTACAATAAATGGGTATAAAATATTTTATAACGATAGTAGAGTAAACAAATCAGATGGTGTCGTTATGTATTTGAAGGACTACATTACAGAAACCACTGAAATAATTGAGATAAATAAAATAAAAATAATAAATTCCAAAATTTCTATAGAAAATAATAAAGAAATGTTAATTTCTGCTGTATATAGGTCACATGATATTCCTAAAACAGAATTTATACTAAATATAAAGAAGTTAATTTTTGAAAATAAAAAAACCAAAAATCATTTAATCATAGGAGATTTTAATATTGATCTGTTAAAGATGGAAGCTATTGGGCAAGAATTACTTAATAGCTTACTTGAAAGTGGATATGTACCGGGTTTTCAGGGCATAACAAGGCCATCTTTGGCTAACTGCCATACAGGAACATGCATTGATAACATCTTTATAAAAACTTCAGTAATTAACTACAACACATTACTTTAACTGTCCCTTTTAATGATCACTATCCTTTGATATGACTATAGGAAAAATTAGAAAATCAAAGATAAATAATACTATTAAAATGATTGATTTATACTACACTTCAGTAATTAACTACAACACATTTACTTTAACTGTCCCTTTTAATGATCACTATCCTGTTGATTATGACTATAGGAAAAATTAGAAAATCAAAGATAAATAATACTATTAAAATGATTGATTATACTAAATTAATCAAAATAGCTAACAATGAAAATTGGACGGAAATTTTAAAATATGCAGGATCCAAATATAGCAACAAATTCTCTAATTGAAAAAATACAAAATTGTATAAATATAGTTAAACACAGTATAAAGATAAATAAAATAAGAATAATTTAAATCCTAGAAATAGGTGGATTACAAGTGCAATAATGATATCCTGTAAAACTAAAGAAAGTTTATATTTATGTTGGAAAGAAAATCCTACCTTAGATAATAAGTTGTACTATAGAAATTATACTAAAGTACTAGATAAAATTATAAACAAAGCCAAAGAACTATATGAAAAAGAGCAGATAGAAAAAAATTCTAGCAATCCAAAAAATCTATGGCAAATTATAAATGAAAAACTGGGGAAAAAAGTAACAAAAAAGTCAGGGTTAATTACATAATTGAAAACAATGAAAAGATAAGTGATCCTACACGAATTGCTAATAATATGAACAAATTTTTTACTAATATAGGTAAAACTTTAAGCGATAAAATACAAACAGAAACAAATGAAAATTTAAAATTGCCACAATTCAATTCAAATAGCATTTTTATTACACCCACATATGCATATGAAATCGAAAATATAATATTAAATTTAAAGAATAAAAATGGAGGAGTAGATAATATTAATGCAAAAACAATAAAATGCCTATCTCGATTTTTAATATTACCATTAGTACATGTCATAAATTTATGTATAGAAAAAACTACTTGGCCAAGTGCACTAAAAACAGCAGAAATAATTCCGATTCACAAAAGTAGCGAGAAACATAAAATAACGAATTATAGACCTATTTCGCTTATTTCAAACTTAGCAAAAATTTTCGAAAAAATTATTTTCACTAGATTAATTAAGTTTTTAAATGACAGTAACATACTAGCAAAAAACCAATATGGTTTTACGAAAAACAAAAGTACTAAGGATGCATTAAACTACATAAGTAAAATAATATACAATAACTCAACTACAATAATATTCAAACACTCCAATAGCAGTAACTTTCCTTGATTTAGCCAAAGCTTTTGATACTGTTAACCATACTATTTTGTTGGATAAATTATATAGGTACGGAATCAGGGGTAAAGCGCAGAAGTTGATAAAAAGTTATCTAAGTAATAGGGAACAAAGGGTAAAAATAAATGATGCCTATAGTGTATATGAGAAAATAACAACTGAGTACCCCAGGGCACAATTTTAGGACCATTATTATTTATTATATATGTGAATGATCTATTGACAACAATGCCAGATAATACAATATTATCTTATGCTGATGATACTGCAGTAATATCAACAAGCAATAGTTGGAAAGAAGTAGAAACAATTATGAACTCAAATCTTGATAAAATAGCAAATTGGCTAGCACTTAACAAACTTTCACTTAATATTGATAAAACAGTATATTTAACTTTTGTGAACCATAAGGATTGTATTCCAATAAATTTTCATATAAACATAAAAGGAACAAAATTACAAAGAGTGGAAAATACAAAGTATCTAGGAATTATTTTTGACTGTCACATGAGATGGGATAAGCACATAGAGTACATATACAAAAAGACGAAATATCTAACTTTTATCTTTCACAAAATAGCTAAAATCATGTCCACTGATACTCTCAGAACACTGTATTATGCTTTTTACCATAGCATAATCTGTTACGGAATAATAGCTTGGGGTGGTGCATATACAAATATCAAATCTATAATACAAAATCAACAAAATAGATTACTTAAAATAATTAATAAAAATAAATTTATAAGCGATAAAAATCCAATGAACATTGACAAACTTTTTATTTTTGAATCCCTTAGTTTTCATTATAGTACATTGCAAGAAATTTATAAAAACTCAAAAAGTATAACAAGGAATAGGAATATCCAAATGCCACGTCGATGTAGCAATGTCAGTTCAAAGAACAGCTATATAAGAGCAGTAAGCCATTACAATACCTTACCAAACGAACTTAAAAATATAGATAATATTAAAGTAAGAAAAGCAAAATTAAAAAACTGGATCAAGACAAACATATAAAGAATTAGTAAAAAATGTTTAAACAAGTAATAATATTAAACAATAATATGAGCATTTAAATTTAAATTTAAAGTGTTTAAAAAAAAAATGTAAAAGAGTGATGCACTAAACAGTATACTAGTTATATTGATTAAGTTGCAAAACTCTTATTTAAATATAGTATTAGGTTAATTTAGTATTAGGATATAGTGTTAAGTTCTCCGGCTCCTATGTACAGGTGCAGTGTGCACCTCTATAGGATACATTTTTTATTGTAAAATATTGTAATGTCTGGAGTTAATAAATAAAATAAAAAAAAAAAAATAAAAAATATTGTCGTGAAAATATATATCGAATTTTTGATCATCCGTACACACACCTACAGAAAACAAGTTCTTTTTGAGTCCAGGTACATAGAGCACATTTTGAATTTTACCTAAGGTCCATTTATTATTAACAAGTCTCTCCATTAATACATCACCAACTCCAAGAGCATCGCAATAATCGTCATCACCAAGGTAAACCCGTTGCGTCGCACATGTCTGAAAATTAGTTAGCCAGTCTCGTCGAAACGTTAAGTGCCGAGAAGCACCACTGTCGGTAAACCAGATATCTTCAATACGCATTGCGAGTAACTCAGCCTTTTCGTCGTTAGGTACGTCGTCGTATGAAATATTATGAAAGCGCTTACATGTTGATCCTCGGTGTTCGATTTGCGGTATGTTTGTTTACTTGACTGTTGGCCTTGAAAACGTCCCTTGCTTCGACAATTTCGCGTATAATGACCAGGCTTCTTACATTAATGGCAGACTAATGTTTTGTTTTTGAATTTTACGTGTGGTTTTGAACTTATTTGCGTGTATTGCCTTTTACCATTTTCACGACTCGATGCGACGAATGCATTATTTTCTTCGTCTTTTAATGACAATCGACGTTCTTCTTTCAACAGTCATTCTAATAAACTATCCAATATTTGTTTGTCTGGATCGACATTGTCCCACGCCGCACAGAAAATATCAAATTTACTTGGAAAGAAGTAGAAACAATTATGAACTCAAATCTTGATAAAATAGCAAATTGGCTAGCACTTAACAAACTTTCACTTAATATTGATAAAACAGTATATTTAACTTTTGTGAACCATAAGGATTGTATTCCAATAAATTTTCATATAAACATAAAAGGAACAAAATTACAAAGAGTGGAAAATACAAAGTATCTAGGAATTATTTTTGACTGTCACATGAGATGGGATAAGCACATAGAGTACATATACAAAAGACGAAATATCTAACTTTTATCTTTCACAAAATAGCTAAAATCATGTCCACTGATACTCTCAGAACACTGTATTATGCTTTTTACCATAGCATAATCTGTTACGGAATAATAGCTTGGGGTGGTGCATATACAAATATCAAATCTATAATACAAAATCAACAAAATAGATTACTTAAAATAATTAATAAAAATAAATTTATAAGCGATAAAAATCCAATGAACATTGACAAACTTTTTATTTTTGAATCCCTTAGTTTTCATTATAGTACATTGCAAGAAATTTATAAAAACTCAAAAAGTATAACAAGGAATAGGAATATCCAAATGCCACGTCGATGTAGCAATGTCAGTTCAAAGAACAGCTATATAAGAGCAGTAAGCCATTACAATACCTTACCAAACGAACTTAAAAATATAGATAATATTAAAGTAAGAAAAGCAAAATTAAAAAACTGGATCAAGACAAACATATAAAGAATTAGTAAAAAATGTTTAAACAAGTAATAATATTAAACAATAATATGAGCATTTAAATTTAAATTTAAAGTGTTTAAAAAAAAATGTAAAAGAGTGATGCACTAAACAGTATACTAGTTATATTGATTAAGTTGCAAAACTCTTATTTAAATATAGTATTAGGTTAATTTAGTATTAGGATATAGTGTTAAGTTCTCCGGCTCCTATGTACAGGTGCAGTGTGCACCTCTATAGGATACATTTTTTATTGTAAAATATTGTAATGTCTGGAGTTAATAAATAAAATAAAAAAAAAAAATAAAAAATATTGTCGTGAAAATATATATCGAATTTTTGATCATCCGTACACACACCTACAGAAAACAAGTTCTTTTTGAGTCCAGGTACATAGAGCACATTTTGAATTTTACCTAAGGTCCATTTATTATTAACAAGTCTCTCCATTAATACATCACCAACTCCAAGAGCATCGCAATAATCGTCATCACCAAGGTAAACCCGTTGCGTCGCACATGTCTGAAAATTAGTTAGCCAGTCTCGTCGAAACGTTAAGTGCCGAGAAGCACCACTGTCGGTAAACCAGATATCTTCAATACGCATTGCGAGTAACTCAGCCTTTTCGTCGTTAGGTACGTCGTCGTATGAAATATTATGAAAGCGCTTACATGTTGATCCTCGGTGTTCGATTTGCGGTATGTTTGTTTACTTGACTGTTGGCCTTGAAAACGTCCCTTGCTTCGACAATTTCGCGTATAATGACCAGGCTTCTTACATTAATGGCAGACTAATGTTTTGTTTTTGAATTTTACGTGTGGTTTTGAACTTATTTGCGTGTATTGCCTTTTACCATTTTCACGACTCGATGCGACGAATGCATTATTTTCTTCGTCTTTTAATGACAATCGACGTTCTTCTTTCAACAGTCATTCTAATAAACTATCCAATATTTGTTTGTCTGGATCGACATTGTCCCACGCCGCACAGAAAATATCAAATTTACTTGGCAAACCATCAACGACTCTTGCCATAAGAAAAGCCTGCGAAAATGTTTCTCCTACATCCCCAATGAGCGTGCTATATTTTGGAGTTTCGTCACATATTGTACCACTGAATCGCCTAATTCCATTCTGTACGAGAAATATTTTTGTAACGGAAGTCCTTGATTAGCGTCCGATTTTTGTTCATATATGGCTTGTAACTTTTTCCACATATCATTGGCTGACGTGCAAATAAGCAATTTTTCCAACTGGTTAACGGTTATCGAAGTTGATATGATAAACATTGCTTTCGCTTCGTCTTTGCTCCATTTTGAGTATCCATCGACATCCCTTTCATTTGGTTTGACTCTCGTACCCTCGACGATGTCATTTAGTCCATTCGCAGTCAGTATGGCTCTTATTTGAAATTTCCAAACTTGGAAATTTTGTCCATTGAATTTCCATGACATACAAGTATGAAAAATTTCATAAAATGGAGCGTATCGCACATAAGTAAGATAAATAATAATCTTCGACACTCCTGCGTAAATGAATACTTTACGCTTTTTTTATTAAAAACTACTACTTTCATTACTATTCAAATAGTTTCACAAAGTATGACTTTATAGTTAAATTTAACATGCATTGGTCATTTTTTTACAAAAAAGTTATCGCGTACCTTCGCCGCTGAATACCATCACGGTAGAAATATAAGAAAGAGACGTTAAACCGTACAAATTAGCAATCATTTTAAAATAACAATTTAGTGTCGAAATAAAGTTAAAAAATAAATTAGTTTTCTACTTGAAATGGTGGTTTTTCATAGTAATGTTTATACTCTGTTTTTATTAATTTCTTAAAAATAATTCTTATCTGTAATTTTGCCAAGTAGATAATTTTTTCTTTTCTCACATTCGTTTGCCATTTCGTTTTTTAATACGCCATCTTTTTCTGATTGCCTTACGGTAAATATACATCTAAGCAACTGTTCAGCATCTTTTATATCGGTACATTGTGTTAAATGACCAATTGATGCTAGGTAGAAGGCTTCAACACTTTTACTACAGTTTTGTAGAAAATTTGAATATTTTTTAATAAAATGTGCTATATCTATTTTAATAAGTGTATTTTGCAACACTTCGTTTTTCAGTGAATTCTGCATAATTAGCAACATTTTTATAAATGTGTATGCCGTTACTGTTGCATTCAGAAGAGCTACAGAGTAGTCTGTCACACATTCGTGAGGAAAAGGTGCTCCAGCTCTATGGAACGAAAGCAACCACGTCAAATAAGTCAATGTGTTTAAACTATCTGCCAGCATTTGAGTACATAAAAATTGTCCGGCAAAACATTTCATTGTCATGGCATGGAGAAAAATGTGCTTCGACTCAATATTGGCGCTGTTTCGAACTTTGTGTACCACTAAACCTGTAGAATCTATCTAAATTCTAATTTTGGGCTCTGTTTTACGCATTTTTTTATAAACTTGTAATTGTTCATATGATGTGTATCAAACAAAAACAAGATCATATCCTATATCCCGTATACAATTTTCATACGAGCCGTACTTCATTTTTAATAAAGCTACTATTGAATCTTTGTCCATATATGTTTTCAATTTCTCCGAACTTTTGCTGCATATAAAACATTGGCGGAGGGCAGCGTAGGTGGCTCGCGTCCATTGGGAAGCATACCGTCTAATGCTTTTGCAGCGCGGTAAGCTTCAACGCTTTTAATTTTAAGTTGCTTACAAATATCACTTCTTATTGGTTGCCGTAAAGGTCTTCTGCCACATTTTCCCGTACCAAAGCCTCTTATAACACATTTGCCAATAATATTGCTCGATTCGTCCGCTTCAAAATTGTAACGTAAAGTCGACCCGCAATAGCAATAACCTGTCAAAATATTTAATTATATTTAATTCATCCCTTTACATCTTCTATATATAAACTTTATATTGTAACTTACTAAAAAATTTTAATAGTTACAATACAGGTATGGGTCAAAAGTAAGAACGCTAGATTTTAAGATGACTATTTTTTCCGGAAATTAAATTCACATCGCAGATTTATTCGAAACTGATTTTAATTGATTATTAATTGAAAGTTAATTTTTTTATTTAAAAAAGATTAGAATTTTTATATTGGATTGAATATTATACAAAATAAAATTATACGAATTCAAAAAATACAAAATTATTTCACTTGTGACATGGTATTTCATACCTGTCATATAATAAGCGAGCGAGTCCCAATATAAGCTATCCTACCTACCCTCACATCTCTAAACCTACCTAACGTAACCCTAAGCTCCCTAAATTCCCAATACTTTCCCTGGTTCCTCCAACGTAGCACAATGAAGCAGCATGTCAGGAGAGGCAAAACGGCTTCCAGGAGGCATCGCACCAGGACCAGTGAAGCAGCCTACGATGGCCCAGGGTGCCAGGTCGAGCAGCGCAAGCAGCAACAAGGACTCCAGGAAGCTGTAACATATTAAATAGTTAATAATAATCCCAATTAGGAGGAGACAAGGAAGCATGTAGTTGCACACAGTAACTGACAGCTACATGCTAGGAGAGGATAGAAGTAAGGTTATGGTAATCATAACATCACCATAACTCTCAATTAATAACTAATATTAAATACGCAGCACCTCCTCGAGAACTAGATAATTACCCAGGAAGCAGCCAGAAATCCCCGCAACAACGCAGCCTCCAAGAAGAGCAGCAGTAAGTGACCCGTCGCGCACCAGCTGAGCGGCCACCGTGAGAGCGAGTGAGAGAGAAGAGTCGAGTATCGGCCGTCCCGTCTGCACCTGTAACGGAGTGGACTTATTAGCCGATAAGTTAACACCAAAAAAACGATCATAATGGCTTACCTAGTAGACAACATCACTAGCAACACCGTCCTCTCCGTGGGAAGCAGCGGCTTAAGCAAATCGTCCGCCTCGTGTAAACATGGTCGCGAGCACTTACTACACGGCGCGCGCGAGACGACGGCGGCCGACGGGTGACTCGACGAGAGAAGCTGCGCGCGCACGTCGGGCCCGAGCTCGATACAACTCATCGGGAAGCCATCGAGGCAACGTCGGCCAACCGATCTACAACCGATTATATTAATATTCGTGTGTGTGTGCGAGAGCGATTGAACGCCGAGCAGCAATCTCCAGGAGATAAGCTCCGCTCAAATAAGGTGGGTGCACACCAGCATCGGTTATTCCGCGATCTCTACAACTCGTAAGTGTGCTTCCTTCATTCCTCCCCTCGCGCAGCAAGTAATAGCAGCTCGTACGCAGCCGAGCAGTATCTTATAAATTCGCCGCGATCGTACGCGGCTGATGCCCAAACCCTTTTTATATTATTATAATAAATAGTATTATTGTTATTTAATCTAATTGTTTATTTCGCCATTGACGTCACGCCCTAATCCCTAGCGTGACCGTTACACACTGTAAATCAAAAAACTACATTATTCATAAAAATTATATATTTTTGGTTAGAAATTACTATTTGGTTAATAATACTAATGTGAAAATTAAAAATATCCGAAAATTTTAACGTATAAAGTCGTAATAAATATTATTGAATAAAGGTTAGTCGGAACTTACACTTTTTTAATATATTTCAGATTCTAACATTTATAACATGAAATATCAATTTCGGATATTTCAATTTCAAGTAATTTGCACTTTTTTCGGATACGCTCATATTAGCGATTTTAATTTCAAAACAATTCTTTCATTTAATTCTTACATATTTGTAATTATCGTTATTTAAAATATATTTGTATTCTTTTAAACATTCGTACACGATAATCGTTTATTTATCCATGTTCTTATATTTTTTATTAGCGTCTGATAAAATAATTTTCGGAAAAAATAGTCATCTGAAAATCTAGCGTTCTGACTTCTGACCCATACCCTTACAATACGAATTACTTCCTAGTTACGTATTCTCAATATACAATACATACACTTTCATACATACACTGCCGATAAAAAAATAGTTTTTAATATAGATTAAACAATCCAAAGATGATAATAATAAGTATTTTAAGCAATCAATAAATTACGTGTTTTAAAAACAAATCAATTCGATTCAGAATTAATTTTTTATTCGATCCTTTTAAACTAATGTAAAATTTGGTTCAGAATCCTTTTTAATTAATCAATTGCAGTTTTTCTGACAATTGACACAGATTTTCAAAATAGAATGTTAATTTAGTTAAAATTTTGATAATGATATAGTTATTTTCTAGTTCACAAATTAAGGGCTATAAAAATAATGTTTAATACTTTTCTTTATCACGCATTATTAGATATTTTCAATGTTACTTCAAGAAGTATTATGCAAAAATACATATTGATATAATTCTCTGTTATTATTTTCATTTTACAAAAATACGTTTCTCTATTTAAGCATAAATGCACTTTAATTTTTTCCTTTTTTATTCTCCAATGTTTCTTAAATTTTACGCCCCGTTAATAATACCCATCAGCAACAGAGATGTGTGTGATGTCTTCGTTAAGAAAGATCTTTTTAAATCCATTTCCCTAGTAGTTCTCGCATCATTTGGCAACGACTGGGCGAAACCCTTGAGATCTCCGGGTTAGAAGCAGACCGTTCTACTGACCGAGACATCGCGAGCCTGATGTACTTAATTCGCTTTATAATACATTCTTCAATCTTTATCACAGTTAAGAAATTTGTTAGGAAATCGTTTAATCTAATTTTGTTGTTTTTATATTTCAAACAACAGTTTAGAAAAAATAAAAACAGTAAAACCAATAAACCATATAAATCATTTTATAGCTACAGAAGTAACAAAAATATATTATTAGAAACAATTTAAAAGACTTGACTATAACGAGCTAGTACATCATTTATTGTCAAACTTAATTATAAAAATGTATTATATTGCTTCACGCAAAACACTTTCACGCGATATTTCTCGGTGCTTCAGTGGCCCTAGTAATCAGTAGTTTTCAAGACTTGTTTCTCGTTTTCAAGTACCGTGTAACCGAAATCCCTAACCTCTTTCATAACAAAACGTCATTGACTCGCCGCACGTGTGTAACCGCTAATATGACGTCTAATTCTGAAAAGATTAAAATATGTTTAAGTATTAAATGAAATAATTTAAACAAAAATTATGTGAAATAATATTATTCAACATAATGACAATAAGTGATATTTGGAATCGAAAAAATACCTATAATTATTAATTGTTGTTTATATTTTTTATATCATTTAACAAAAATGAACAATTTATCAGTTCAAAATTAACTTTTATTCATTTCATGTAGGTGAGTTTTGAGAAGTTACATCGATATTTATTAAAACACATCAATGGAATTTCATTATATTTAATTGCAATATTTTATTAATACAAATTTTGTAAATAATAAATCTTAATTTCATTACCGCTTTAAAATTATATAAGATAGTTTGTAACGGTAAGCGAGTTACCGATCAGGTAGGCAACGCGAAAGAGGATATACAGCGCGGCGCGCGCACGAGCGCGCGAGAATCGCGCGCGCCCAGCTGAGAGTAAAGAGAGAGAGTTCGCGCGCGCACGGCAACAACAAGGTGTTGGTGACCGGTGTATGTTTTTTTACGTGAAAAAGTGAACAAAGACTGGTGCGTTTCGTGTGTGGGTGTGAGGTTTTTCTCCCCACCAACCTCCACGTCGGCGTGCAAAGCAGCACGGCCCCGAGAAAGGCAGAAAGAAGGAAGCCAAGAGTCGGCCGCTTTCCCGACCGTTGGTGTGAGAGAGAGAGATAAGCACGAGGACGAGCTATCTCTCCTTTGCCCAGTCGTTTCCCGCCGAGACGCGATATTTAGAGAAGCGGTAAGTGGAGCACCACGTTTAGATCCGCGTGTCTACTTAATATTTCGCGTCCCGATTTACCTGGTACGGTCCATGTGAAGAAGCGTTCCTCCTTTTCCCCCTCTCGTGACAATACCCGCACGGATAGACAGGTCGGTGGTTCGCGGGAGCCACTTCACGAGAGAAGGCGCGCGTGACGTAGGAAGCTTCTACGTCAAAGCTCTCTACGTCAGAGATAAATACGTCACACGGTGTGACGTATGCCATCAGGTTAAGCAGCCGATCATATCCGGATCGGTTGCTCGTAACTCGTCGGTTAATAGGGTTTAACTGCTTGTTTCGCGCTGACCTCGGGAGTAGTCATCGGTACGACTCCCCATCAATTATTAACGTTAATTTATTCTTAATTTATTAT
Organism: Theocolax elegans; assembly: GCA_026168455.1. Classification (NCBI taxonomy): domain Eukaryota; kingdom Metazoa; phylum Arthropoda; class Insecta; order Hymenoptera; family Cerocephalidae; genus Theocolax; species Theocolax elegans. Next base: position 58,239,197 of record CM047425.1, read on the forward strand.
TATTTAATTGGTAATTTAATAAATTGACTCGGCGAGACAATCTTTCTCGCCGATTAACGAATAATATCGATTGTTGATAGTGTTTTGCCGGTTACCGTCCTATCCTACGAATACCGCCCTCTCCGGTGCTTATCCTAGTTGGCAATTTTGGGCATAGCGCCCAACACACGGTATCTAAGTCAAACGAGGTGTTTGACGTTGTTAACGGCATTGCACGGGAATCAAAGGGATTCCCGGCCGCATCGTGGGAATGCACACTTAAGGTTAGTAAGTTGGGACAAATTGGGCCTAACCGTGGGCCTTACATATCCCCAGTACCTACCCCGTTACAAGTTTTATTATTAATTATTAAGTATTAATTTTTTATTAAATGTAAAATGTCTGTAATCTCGTAACTCGAAGATTTCAGATTCGTATCCGTATATAGCACATGCCTCCGTTGCTGATTAGCGCCGATGTAAGGACTTAGAGCGAGCGGCGTTAGACACAAATACGCACACGCGCACACACGCATACGCACACACACGCGCGTATATATGAGCGTATATTTATATATAAATTTACTTATTCTCTCGTAGTCCAATGCTATGGCCCTCCAAAATAAATCTACATTTGAGACCAGAAGCTTGAGTTATAAGTATTTGTATTTTATGCTGCCACAATCCTGGTTTGAAGACTCTTTTTTTTCTTGATGATTTATTATTTTTTCTCGAAGAACATTTTACTAATTTTTCGTATGTGAGAGATTCAGAATCCTCTCTACTAAGAAAAATTTTAAAGTTCTTTTCTTTTTCTTGATTTACTGATAAATTATTAGATGTATTCACAGATTCTATTGATTCATCTTTGTTTGCAGTCTCTTCATAACTGTCTTTTTGATATGACTCCTAGTTGTCATCTAGTATCGGTAGTCCAAGTAATTCATTTTCAATTAAATAAGTGTTTTGCAAACTCATGGTATAAATTGATGATGATGATAACTCTGAATTTAATTCCTGCGAAATTATTTTATATACTGTTACGTATGTAGGGTGGGTTGATCTATCGTTAGTTCGTCTAATCGACGAACTCTAATGAAGAATCGGATTATCACTTGTGAATCTTTTATTAATCTTGAAGGAACCGTCAATAGTGTATGTTGACTTGTCGCTTCGCGCTCTTGTTCTGATCCTTTTTGCTGCGCCCGAGTTCGTGCTCCCGTTCCCCGTTGGCAATTTTCTGTCGTTGTCATCAATAATTTCGGGGGGTCAATGCGCTTCCCGTGCTGACGGAGCGCGTGTAGCAATGGATCGGGAGTTTTGCAATTTCGGTTGCTGATTCATGCCGGCCTTGAATCGTACGTGACACGTTCGATATCGCAGCGACGGCGTCGAACGATAATTGGAGTTGTTTAACGATTTCATTTTGCGAATTTCGATGTGTATATGAGTGTGTGTTTACGTGTGTAGCTGCTTGCTACTTACATGTATTTGACGGTTCCTCCTTTTACAATCGTTTACTTACACTAATTTATATCAGAATTACATTTTAGTTGGTGTTTAAACATTAATTGAGCATTAAGTTACGTACATGATTTATGTATATAAAATTTGTAATTTTTTGTGTTATACGATCGCGTTTGGTGTGGTGATTTGCCTTTAGTGATGAAATACTGAAGTTGATTAGGGTCTGCTTGTTATGGTTCTAGCCGACGCTTTTTACATATTTTTGGTGTTATGAACTTCCTTGCCATTATTACGCTGAACGCGATAGCTATTATTAACAAGCCGGCGATGTGTGTGGTGCAATGCCATTGGAGGAACCTTATTTTTGTCAGTTTATGATCGCTTAATTCACGCGCTATTTTGATTATTTGGTCTAATGATAATCCGGATTTTAGGGTACTATCTGGAGTATCGCTGTGTGCATTAGTAATAGTGAGTTTTGCTGTCATTAGAATCTCTTTTATGGATTCGGCGCTTTCGCGGCAGGAGGTTGAGTTGCGTATGATATTGCGTCGCTTGTGTGAGCTGTACAGTCTTTCGTCAATTGGATTATACCTGTCTGTTGGAGCAGTCGATATATATACTCGTTGTTTCTGCACTTGATAAATATTGTTTCTTGTTGAGGTGCCGAATAAGCCCACGTGTTAGAACTATGTAGTCGCACCCAGAATGTTTCTAATAGATTGATAATTTTTATGTTACAGTTGTCGAGAGACGGATATTGGTTTCCGGCTGCTATTTGTATTTCACAGGGAGTATGATTTTTTATTTCTCGCTATAGCTCTGTGTTTTTGCATATTTTTAGTTGGTTTAATTTCTTGCATTTGTTAATGGAGTCAACTTTGAAAGGAGTGTAATAATCTGTTCGAATGGAAATGATGGAATGTTACTTATAACTAATGGTAGTTTTGTTTTTTGTCTAACTAGTTTATTTGTTTGGCATTGAGAGCATCTTAGAATGAATTGGCGTATGTCTGGACGCATGTTCTTTCAATAATAGTCGTTGGCTATTTTAGCGTAAGTTTTGTTAATTCCGCGGTGTCCACCTATAGCTGCTTTATGGTATTTTTGTATAATAGTATATCGATCAGGAGTCGCTGGTACAGATAAACTGTTGGTGTAAAGTACTGCAACTATTGGTTGCCCGGAGAATATTTGATTGAACTGTTCTATGAAATAGGACCATTCACCAATGGAGAGCATAACCAAATCTCTTATTATGGCTATACGTTTCATTTTCTTCGCAATTAACCCATTAACGACCAAAGACGTCATTTTCTGGACCTAGATTTAATCGCGAAATTCATTTGTAAAACGGAACAGTGAATTGATCCAAGATACCGTGCCTTATGTTTTTGAGTATGCTCAATCCGGAACCGGGCCCAAAATTAAAAAATTTTGTTTACAAAAATAAATATGGCAGATAGTTTATAAAAAATTATTGAAATTAAAAAAAAAATTTTTTTCATGATTTTTCCCCAGTTTAAAAGCCATCAATATCGAAATCTGTTTTCAACTATAAGTGTACAAAATAGTTAAACTTTAGCAGAAAAAATTTATATTTGAATATTTTTCTTCAAAATGGCGGATAAAATGCACAAATTTGATAAAAAATCCTTTTCTCGATATTATTTTTTTTCTGTTTTGTGGTTATGTGTGCTAAATTTTCCTTGTATCTGAAGGGATCTCGATTTATTTGTGTTAAACTTTTGAATGGGTCCGGCCTTCCGTAGTTGACTGGGGCTCAAGGTGGTTTTTCTCTTGGTGGTCTGGCATTTACAGAGAAGTATTTGTCTAGTCGTTTGTTGTAAGGTTGATTCTGCTGACTTGACTTATCGTTGTTGTTGCGTGAGTTTTCTTCTACGGTTGGCTGTTGTGTTTCTAAGTGATTCAGATTTGAAGTTTCCATTGAATTGTCTGTATTATTATTTTTTAAATCGGTCGATTCAGAGTCTGAGTTATCAATTGCGTCATCATGCGAGTAGACTAAGGGTTTTGCGAGGGTTTCCTCTGCTAATTGCGTTTCGTATGGTGTGAAGTGGTTGTCCCGTAGGTTCAGATGGATTATTGATGGAAATTGATTGGTGGAAATGCAGTAATAGTTTGTTTTTTGTGGCAGTTCAAAGTGTACGCAAGCGCTGTATTTGAATGCATATGCAAATGTAGTAATGCAGTTAAGGTCACCATATTCGGTTGATGAGCTTAGAATTCGTGTTGTTTTTGTTGTGTCTCCACAGAGATTAAGTATTGGTGAATTGAGTAGTTTCTGTCTCAACTGTAATGAACCTATTTCTAATTGCGCTGCTCTGATTAGTGAGTGGAATAGACAATTTCCTGGCGGTTCGTTTGTCATGTCTTCGCATATTTTTAGTTTCTTATCCGGTTCGGTACATTGGTCGCTTTTGGTGTACACGCTTAGTCCCAGATGGTGAATAGTTGCGGTTGTAAGTTGATGTTAGATCTGTCATTGTTTTGCTTTTAGGTATTTGTGAGTATTTTTATCACAATCTGTATTGTTTGAGTCACTGTAAAATGAGTCATAGTTGAGATTGTCTGTGTCCTCCGAGACGGTCTAAGTTCTTTTACAACTTATGGGTGGTGTTGTGTGTGAACTTGATGGAGAAATTTGTTTTAGCGATTATGGCGGTTGGTTGTTTGAACTGTGCGCGTGTGTATTGGGCGTTGTTTTGTAGCATCTATTTTGGTTGATTAAGTCAGGAGGATTTTGTATCAATGTAGCCAGGAAGTCCGTCAGCCAGCAATAATTCAGGAAACCTGCAAGCACCAGTTAATGTAGCAATATTCATTATAAGGGAGCAGACAGGAACACACACTTACGTAAATAAGTGTGTATAGGAGAGGACTTGTGAAGAGGTTAGGTGAGCATTATAAGTGCACACACAATATTAATATTAATAATAAAGACAGCAAGCCGTCTTCCAAGTGGATATTTACCTGAGTATCGCCGTGTGTCCGTCCAAGCAGCTCGAGCCCGCCGTTGCACCTGTCACGCCGTGCGCCTCAAGAAGAGCGAGAGAGACGGATATATCGGTCGCGGCAACACACAAGAGCCGTATCGACGTGCCGCGTACACACACCTCCCGCAGCCCTGTAAGCACCGAGATTATTAGCCGATGGGTTAACATTAAGGAACGAAAGAAATATTTACCTGGCATGCAGCTTACGTCGTCGTCAACGGCATCATTGTTGTTGCTGGAATGGACGAGGCGTACACTACGAGACGATGCGGCGGCCATGTTACTCAAGCCGCACTCGAGTAAGGCCGCATACGCACCGCAAATGAGCCGTCGCGACGCATGCGCGCACACGGGCAATGCGTCAACCACGCCGAGGAGAGCGGAGCTCTTCCGATCGCCGTAGCATCACGACGTCCGATCTTGTGTGCAAATTACCGTGTGTAGCGAGCGTGCTAATTTATTTGAGCAAGAATTAAGCGAGAGCAGCATAGCAAGAAAAGTTGGTGGATACTTCTCGTGCCTCCTTTATGACGTTTTTGTGCAATTCCATCCCGTGCTTCCTTACTGTGTGTATGCGAGTTATCGCGGTTTCCCCCTTCTGCCCTCCCCTTTCTTTTCGAGCAGCTTTCGACCCGCGATCGCGTATCGCAGCCGCACCGTCGGTCGACATTAAACTCGTCGCGGACGAGTAGCACCGATTCAGCTAACAATTCGTGATTTTTAAATTATAGATTGCACTCGTGCAATCCGCAGTGAGCCGCATTTCGCCTTCCTAAATTCGCCCCCTCCCTGGGCCGATCGCAGCCGAGTTTGAGCCCGCGTAAAGGACGAGACTGGCACCCGTAATTATATAAATCGTAACAGATAATAAATTTATTTATTTTATATATATCTTATTTTTATTATCCCCATCACCTGCACCCTAATCCCCAGTGCAGCGTGACAGTGCTAGGGCTTCTCCTTCTGTATATATAGGTGATTCGTCCAAAATTATTCTTCTCTCTGAATTTGGTCGTTAGAAGCAATCTGGATTGAATTTTCCACTTTGTGGTTCCATGGGTTGATTATTTTGTGAATTTGCTGGGAGGCGCTTATGATAAGTATTTTTGTGGGTTTGATATCCTGTTCCGGTATGTTTTATGGTTCCTGTTCATTGGCTAGTTTTTATAGTTGAGCCCTAGGCAGTTCCGGATTGATCTGGCCCTCTGTTATGACCGCATTTCTAGACAAAGCGTCGGCACTGCAGTTTTCGTCTCCTGGGCGGTATATTACGTCGAATTTGTAGCCTTGGAGAAACGCCTTTAGTCTATTGAACCTGGTTTTTTGGTTGAGTGAAAATGCTTAAGAGGCTCGTGGTCTGTGATGACGGTGAATTTTCTGTCGAATAAATACTGTCTGAATTGGTTCTTGGCAAAAACTATTGCTAGTAGTTCTTTGTCGTAGGTAGAGTAATTGAGTTGACTGCCGTGTAGACACCTTGAGGCGTATGCGCATGGATGGTCCTTGCCGAGTTCTCCCTGAGTTAGAATGACTTCGATAGCATAGTCCGAGGCGTCCGTTGTTACTATAAATGGTTGCCTTAGGTCTGGTGCTGCCAGGATGGGGTTGCTGCACAGCATGCCCTTGAGGAGATTGAATGTTTTTGTTTGTTGTTCGACCCATATAAATGGTTCGCCTTTTCTGAGTAGTTTAGATAATGGTTGAGCGATTTTGGCGAACTGTTTTATGAATCTTCTGTAGTATCCTACGAATCCGAGCCATTGTTTAACTTTTTTTGCGTTGGTGGGTTGACGGTAATTTCTTACTGCGACTACTTTTTTGGGATCGGTTTTAATGCTCCCACTGCCTACTATATGTTCAAGTACACTTGCTTCACTTTTTAGAAATTGGCATTTTTTGGTTCGATTGTTAAGTTTGCGTCGACGATTCGCTTTAGTACTCTTCTAAGACGTTGCCGTGTTCCTCTAATGTCTGTGCGTATACCATTATGTCGTCCAGGTAGATTTGAACTTCTTGACCTTGTAATCCTGCCATAGCGAGCGACATTGCTCTAGAAAAGGTGGCCGTGGCGTCCTTTAAGCCCATAGCCATTCTTTTATACTGTAGATGCTGTTGGCCGTATTGATCCATTGAAGCGGAACATGCGGTGTAGGATGCGGAATCGGGTTGCATTTCGATCTGATAGAATCCCTGTTTAAGATCCATAACTGAAATCCGATTTGACGATGCTAGACTTTCTAGGATGTCACTTGTGAAGGGTAGAGGATGGCATGTCCCTATGGTTGCTTCGTTCAGCTTTTGGAAATCAGTGACCAGTCTCTATTTTTTGTTTCCTTGTGCATCATGTTTTTTGGGACTATCCACATGGGTGACGAATAATTGGAGGTGGATACCTCTACAATGTTTTGATTCAGAAGTTTCCCAATTTCCTTTTCCATTTTTTCTCTTAATGCTGGTGGGTATCTATACCTCTTGGATTTGACGGGCTCGTGTGTGGATAGTTGAATAGAGTGTTGAAGGAGTTGTGTTGCTAGCAGGGGTTCCCCTTCTAGGCCGAATGCACCTGGATATTCGTTGATAATTTGTCTAACATGCTCGATTTCTTCTTAATTCAGGCCTTGGAGGTCCGCTACTTGCAGGATTTTTTCCACCCTTTCATCCTCTTGAGCAGGAATTTCTATTGATTCTTCGGCTGCGAAGGGAATTGTTTGATTCCCTAATCTTACTTCTTTCGAGACAGCGTCAATTACGCCTGAATGCTTGATTAATAAGTCCCAACCGAGCATCCCGTTCGTGGCGATGGGAAAAGTATTTGATGCGATATGTAATTGACATGTGATACCTGCTAATGTAATTTTCGCTTTGCCGATAGTACACGAGATTCCTTTGGTGACTCCCTTGCTTTGAAGAGTTTCTGTTTTATCTACATACACGCTGGGCCTTACTGCTTGTTGTTTTATTATTGATATGTCGGTTCCTGTGTCTGTGAAGAACTTTGTTTCGCCTTCGATCAGCTCTTCGCTTGATTATAGGGGGTTGTTAACCTGTATGTAAAAATACGCAATGGTAAGGAGTTCTCACAATTTATAAGGTTTTGCGCTGTGCTGCTTACGTTGAAGATATCCTAACAGCGGTGGAGCAGGCGCTCGTATTAGGGCAGATGCCCTTCCAGTGGTGAAGCAGGCGCCTGTGTTGGGGCAGATGCCCTTCCAGCGATGGAGCAGGCGCTCGTGTTGGGGTAGATGCTCTTTAATGATGAACGGTGTCTATGATAAGCAATGCTTTTTGAGACAAGCAATGCTGTGACTGGTAGATCCCTTTGCGTTGTCAGCGACAAGCACCAATTTCTTTGGATGCGTATATGCAGTGTGTAACGTGTCCCTTCGTTCTTCACAACAATAGTTTTTTCGGCGATTCTTCTGATAGTCCCCACAAGGAATGCCATTTTTTCTGTTACGTATGTAGGGTGGGTGGATCTATCCTTGGTTTGTCTAATGGACGAACTCTAATGAAGAATCGGATTATCACTTGTGAATCTTTTATTAATCTTGAAGGAACCGTCAATAGTGTATGTTGACTTGTCGCTTCGCGCTCTTGTTCTGATCCTTTTTGCCGCGCCCGAGTTCGTGCTCCCGTTCCCCGTTGGCAATTTTCTGTCGTTGTCATCAATGATTTCGGGGGGTCAATGCGCTTCCCCTGCTGACCGAGCGCGTGCAGCAATGGTTCTGGAGTTTTGCAATTTCGGTCGCTGATTCAAGCCGGCCTTGAATCGTATCTGACAATACTTTGTCTTTTTTACCGACTATGCAGAGTCAACAACAATTTCACTTTTATATCTTAAGACGGCTGTTGTAAATCTTTGTTCGTTGACCAAAAGCGGTCGTCCAACCGGTCGTATCATGAATACAAAATAATTCAAAATACTTATAAAACTAACAATGCTATATACGAACAATACTAAACAATTAAACTAATCATTCGACTTTTTCATTACGATCTTTGCACACTATTATAATTTCATGAACAAACACATCACAATAGCAATCAATACTTTTAAGGTACTGACGCGTCAAGCGTTCTAGATGAACTAAAAAAAGCAACGAAAATGTCTCACTCGGACAGTTGCGCGAATGTAAACAAACATCATTGCGGCGCGGCGTTGTTAAAATTACGAGGAAACTGCATTCTGAGTAGTTAGGTGGCGGCAAACGCATTTCTTTTAATTGTACAATAGAATATATTTGGTACAGGAAAATATATTGACGGAATATTAAAGTATTTAGGCAATTATTGTTTTACACTTATAGGTATTAATTATATCACTTATTTAAAAAAATATCAACAAAATAAATTAGCTAGAAAATTAAATTAAAAAAGTTCAAACACAAATTTCTTTATTCTAAAACCGGTTAAAAATATCAATTTAAGCACACTATCGGAAAAAAAGTATTCTTTAAGAATCAGCGATTGTCCGCTATGAAATGCATTATACAAAAACTAAATTAATACTATAAAAAAACAATTCTTTTAAAAACAAATTTCATAAAATTTAATTTATTTCCAGATACATCATTCGAAATGAATTCTTTAAAAACTAAATTATTACTGTTAAAGTATTAAAAAACAATTATTTTCAGAAATAATTTTTATGTAGTTTAATTTTATTATTGGTATAAAGCATTCATAATAAGTGCTTAAAGTATTGAAACAAGATACAGAAAAGTGTGCAAAATTTGGTTTAAAAAATTAAAGGCTTATTTGAAAAAAGTATTTTTAAATATTATCGTTGTATACATAATTCATTCATAATTGTTTTTATATGATTTTTTTATTTTAATTTCTTGCACTTTTAAAGTAAATGATTAAATTAAAGCATCATAAAAGAATGTTTTAAATGAATTTTAAGAGAAATTTGAATTATTTGAATTTTGATGAAGTATTAGATAAGTATAAAAAGTTCAGAAAAAGTATCCAGTACAGTATGTATGACCTTCAAGGCGCTGCAAATCTCACAAATTAACTTGCATCACTGCAAAGACTCTTCTGCACTATTGCGTAAGGGTTTGGCAGAGATGCACACAGGCCTGTCACTGGTCCAAGAACCATGGACGGTGAGAGGAACAATCAAGGGTTTAAGGGGAAAGGGGCTTGTTTGTTACAGGGACATGCAAGCTGAGACGCCCAGAACGTGTATCATCACTAAGGGAGTAAATGTAACCCCGCTGATGGATTTCTGTACAAGAGACCTGACAGCGGTGAGGACGGAATCGGAAGGCATTGGAAACATAGTCATTGCCTCAGCGTACTTTCCATATGATGGAGAGGTAAATCCACCCACGGAAGTTAAAAGGTTAATTACCTTCTGTGAGAGTAAAAACTTACCGCTCCTAATAGGCTGTGACGCTAACTCACATCACATACTGTGGGGGAGCACAGACATCAATAGGAGAGGAGAGGAACTAGTAGAATATCTAGCCACAACCAAACTAGATATTCTAAACACTGGTACAACGCCAACATTCTGTAATAAACTTAGAGCAGAAGTATTGGACATCACGTTATGTACTGGAGAAATTACAAATAGGATCAAGAGGTGGAGGGTATCTGATGAACCGACACTATCTGATCATGCCAAAATTGTTTTCGAGTTAGTGGGACCTGGTACAAATCCTAGAACATGGACCAGGAAACCGAAGAAGACAAATTGGATAACCTACAAGGAAGAAATAAGCAGCTCACTAGCAAATTTTCCAGAACATATAAGAAACTGGAAGGAGCTTGAAGAAGCTGCTGATAAACTAAATAAAGGAATTATCTCAGCTTTTGAGAACAACTGTAGACCCACATTGGTGGGTAAGCGAGATAAAACCTACTGGTGGAACGAGAACCTAGAGTGTCTCAAGAAACAAGTAAGGAGAACCTATAAGCTGGCCCAAAAAAAAGGTACAGCAGACGAGTGGAATCATTACGCAAGTAAAAGAGACAGCTATCGAGCAGCAATTAGGAAGGCACAAGCAGAATCATGGGCCAACTTTTGCAGCGACATAGAAAAAGGCTCACAGGCAGCCCGGTTGGACAAGATCTTGTCAAAAAATCCGGAAGCTATATTGGGAGCACTTAAACTGCCAAATGGGAAATACACCATGACGGACGAAGAAACGTTGTACCGCCTGATCGAATCCTTCTACCCGGATTTCTCGAATGAAGGGGAAGGGGCGATGGAAGTTCATGAGTCAAACGACTACGGAACGGGAAACGACATCAATAGGAGAGGAGAGGAACTAGTAGAATATCTAGCCACAACCAAACTAGATATTCTAAACACTGGTACAACGCCAACATTCTGTAATAAACTTAGAGCAGAAGTATTGGACATCACGTTATGTACTGGAGAAATTACAAATAGGATCAAGAGGTGGAGGGTATCTGATGAACCGACACTATCTGATCATGCCAAAATTGTTTTCGAGTTAGTGGGACCTGGTACAAATCCTAGAACATGGACCAGGAAACCGAAGAAGACAAATTGGATAACCTACAAGGAAGAAATAAGCAGCTCACTAGCAAATTTTCCAGAACATATAAGAAACTGGAAGGAGCTTGAAGAAGCTGCTGATAAACTAAATAAAGGAATTATCTCAGCTTTTGAGAACAACTGTAGACCCACATTGGTGGGTAAGCGAGATAAAACCTACTGGTGGAACGAGAACCTAGAGTGTCTCAAGAAACAAGTAAGGAGAACCTATAAGCTGGCCCAAAAAAAAGGTACAGCAGACGAGTGGAATCATTACGCAAGTAAAAGAGACAGCTATCGAGCAGCAATTAGGAAGGCACAAGCAGAATCATGGGCCAACTTTTGCAGCGACATAGAAAAAGGCTCACAGGCAGCCCGGTTGGACAAGATCTTGTCAAAAAATCCGGAAGCTATATTGGGAGCACTTAAACTGCCAAATGGGAAATACACCATGACGGACGAAGAAACGTTGTACCGCCTGATCGAATCCTTCTACCCGGATTTCTCGAATGAAGGGGAAGGGGCGATGGAAGTTCATGAGTCAAACGACTACGGAACGGGAAACCAGCATGCGGTGAGCCAAACCGGATCATGCAGTGTGCTGGGGACCGAAATTGCCTTAGAGGACAAAGTCAGGTGGGCCATCGGATCTTTTGGGCCATATAAGTCACCAGGACTGGATGGTATTTACCCCGCACTATTACAAAGGGCGGGGGAGTGCATTATCCGTCCAATGACCAGACTTATTAGGGCAAGTCTGGAATTATGCCATATTCCAGAAAGTTGGAAGGGAACGAGAGTGACGTTCATTCCGAAAGCAGGTAAGGGGAGCTATACTTCTCCTAAAGACTTCCGACCTATAAGTCTTACATCGTTTATGCTGAAGACAATGGAAAGGCTCATAGACAGACATATTAAAGATAAACCTTTAAAAGAACGACCACTTCATAGGGATCAGTATGCGTACAGAGCAGGACACTCTACTGAGACTGCTCTGTGCAAAATAGTGAACTTGATTGAAGAACAAATTGAAAACGGAGGCTTCGCTCTAGTGGTCTTTTTAGACATAGAAGGAGCTTTCAACCATACCTCCAAAAGAGTAATCAAGGAGGCAATGAGGAGACATGGAATAGTTCAGCCAGTTACTGACTGGGTCGAACTCATGTTATCAAACAGAAAGCTGGTAATGACCAAGGGTAACACCAAGGTAACTGGCTGGGTGAACACGGGATGCCCACAGGGGGGGGTTATTTCCCCATCCCTCTGGAATCTTGTAATGAACACACTATTATGCCTACTAACCAACACGGGATGTGAGGTTGTAGGATATGCAGATGATCTAGCAATAATAGTTAGAGGACCATTTTTAGAAACACTATTTGACATCATGCAAAATGCCTTGAATAAGGTATATAAGTGGTGCCAAGGAGGTGGACTATCGGTTAACCCGGAAAAAATGGAAGTTATGGTGTTTACACGTAAATATAAGTGGAAAACAAGCATAAAACACCTCGAATATGGAGGAAAACGGCTAGAAATAAAAGAAAAAGCTAAATATCTAGGTGTCATTCTTGACAGTAAGTTAAACTGGAAAGAGCACCTTGAGAACCAGTGTAATAAAGTTATAAGAGTACTATGGCAAACACGTAGAGCTCTGCACTTGAACTGGGGTCTTAAACCAGAAACCATGATGTGGATTTACACAGCAATTCTGAAACCAAAACTCACGTATTCGGCAGTGATTTGGTGGAAGCGAGCAGGTTTGAAAACTGCGAACCAAATGCTGGAAAGGGTACGAGGATTGGTCCTGCGCTGCATCACCAATTCTCTAAGAACCACGCCAGTACAAGCTATGGGGGTCATAACGAATATTGAGCCCTTTCAGCTCACTCTTAAGTCAGAAGCCATAAAAGGATACTTAAGAGTTAGAAATCTCTTAGATCGACGGGCGGACAGGGGACTCCTAAGTACGCTCCCGCGAAATCTAAGAGAGAACTTATACGAGGGAACTGATAGATGCAGCACTGAGTTCCTATTCGATAAGAGATACAGAGTCAGTCTGCCTAGCAAAGATGACTGGAGTCAAGGACGTGTTAGGGTGCCGGAGGGCAAAGAACTCTGGTATACTGATGGGTCCAAGAATATCCGGGGAGTCGGAGCAGGGGTATACTGCAGAAAAAATGGGAAGGGTAGGATATATTCCTTAAAGGAATACAATACCATTTCCCAAGCGGAAACATTTGCAATCCTGCAATGTGCTAAAGCGGCACAGGAGAATTGCAAAGACGAAGAGATATACATTTACTCGGACAGCAGAACTGTGTTACAGAGTCTGAATGGTCACACCACTAAGTCCAGACTAATTTGGGAATGTCATAAGACACTAAATAGACTGGCAGAGTTGAATAAGCGGCTAACGCTAACATGGATACCAAGTCATGTAGGTATACGTGGTAACGAGATAGCCGATGACCTAGCAATAATAGTTAGAGGACCATTTTTAGAAACACTATTTGACATCATGCAAAATGCCTTGAATAAGGTATATAAGTGGTGCCAAGGAGGTGGACTATCGGTTAACCCGGAAAAAATGGAAGTTATGGTGTTTACACGTAAATATAAGTGGAAAACAAGCATAAAACACCTCGAATATGGAGGAAAACGGCTAGAAATAAAAGAAAAAGCTAAATATCTAGGTGTCATTCTTGACAGTAAGTTAAACTGGAAAGAGCACCTTGAGAACCAGTGTAATAAAGTTATAAGAGTACTATGGCAAACACGTAGAGCTCTGCACTTGAACTGGGGTCTTAAACCAGAAACCATGATGTGGATTTACACAGCAATTCTGAAACCAAAACTCACGTATTCGGCAGTGATTTGGTGGAAGCGAGCAGGTTTGAAAACTGCGAACCAAATGCTGGAAAGGGTACGAGGATTGGTCCTGCGCTGCATCACCAATTCTCTAAGAACCACGCCAGTACAAGCTATGGGGGTCATAACGAATATTGAGCCCTTTCAGCTCACTCTTAAGTCAGAAGCCATAAAAGGATACTTAAGAGTTAGAAATCTCTTAGATCGACGGGCGGACAGGGGACTCCTAAGTACGCTCCCGCGAAATCTAAGAGAGAACTTATACGAGGGAACTGATAGATGCAGCACTGAGTTCCTATTCGATAAGAGATACAGAGTCAGTCTGCCTAGCAAAGATGACTGGAGTCAAGGACGTGTTAGGGTGCCGGAGGGCAAAGAACTCTGGTATACTGATGGGTCCAAGAATATCCGGGGAGTCGGAGCAGGGGTATACTGCAGAAAAAATGGGAAGGGTAGGATATATTCCTTAAAGGAATACAATACCATTTCCCAAGCGGAAACATTTGCAATCCTGCAATGTGCTAAAGCGGCACAGGAGAATTGCAAAGACGAAGAGATATACATTTACTCGGACAGCAGAACTGTGTTACAGAGTCTGAATGGTCACACCACTAAGTCCAGACTAATTTGGGAATGTCATAAGACACTAAATAGACTGGCAGAGTTGAATAAGCGGCTAACGCTAACATGGATACCAAGTCATGTAGGTATACGTGGTAACGAGATAGCCGATGACCTAGCAAAGATAGGTACAAATGGAAAACATGCGGAACCAAGCATGATGGTGAAGATGCCACATAGCCACCTTATAGAATTACTAAAGGAATGGCTGGTGAAGGAACACCAAAGTGCTTGGGTAAAAACTGCAGGATGCAGACAAGCTAAAGCCGCACTCGGAAACGCAATAAGCGGACACTGGGAAGAAGGGCTTAGGAAACTTAGCAGAAAGATAGCTCGCAAGCTAATGGACATACTTACTGGACATGGAGATTTGCGATACCATAGGTATAAAATGGGACTGGAAACAGATCCATTATGCCGAATGTGCAAGGAGGCAAACGAAACACCTCTACACATCTTATGTGAATGCCCCAGAATCATGACAAGAAGATGGCGCCTCACAGGTGAATTTCTAATTGATTCAGGAGATATATCCAGTTGGGATGTCCAGAGAATACTTGCTGTTTGGCAGGGTCTCTGGGCGGTGCCCGATTGAAAAAAAAAAAAAAAAAACCAAGGACCCATAAGAAGGCTCACTCAAGTGTGGCAATATTGCTATACACTTCGGAAGGCTAAAGATGGGAAATGGAAAACAGGGCGCAAAGGGAATACCCAAGTGCCTGGCATAACCTAGTCAAATAGGAGGGTGCCAACTGAGTAACTTAATAATAATAAAATCCAGTACAGTAAAATCTATGTGGAAAATTTCGAGCAAGCAGATGATTCTCGATAAGATTAAGTGGCTTGTTGTTGTACTTTTACACAATTAATTGACGCCTTTAAAAAATCCGAATCGACAAAATTTTATGCATTTAAACTGTAAATCGACTCGTTTAGTCGTTAATTGTTGTGAATAAGAGGATAACATGTGCGAGAGTATCGCCCGAACGAAGCAAGCGAAATTCATTTTTCACGCGTGTATCGACCAATATTTTGCTTCCTCGTAGAGGATTTACAGTCGATTATGATAGTAAAAGAATGTATTTTAAATTTGTCATAAATCGATGTTTTGACACTTAGGGAATCGCAATAGGTATGTCATTTTCAAAAAGTGTGCGTGTAACCATTTACTATCTTTGATTCTATCAAACTGATTGGACTCTATTTGGGCTTAATCGACGTATTTTTGAAGTCGTCATAAGATGTATTGGTGTAATTTAAGCCATTGTAAATGCTTTTAGTTACAGTCAATTTTTTATTTTATAAATGTTTGTTCAAATATCTTCATTTGTTTTTGAGTTATTGCAGAAATAGAGAATTTTTTTTACTTTGATATACACAAATTTATGCATATTTTTATCTTTGAAAAATTATAAATACAGGCTATATAAGGTACTTGCGCTGTCAAAATTTCAAGTGTAGTAACGCTTTGATTTCGAGTAAAAAAAATTTAAGAAATACGAATAAAAGTTCTACTTAGCGTATTACTTCTAAGGATGAAATATCAATTATGATTAATTTTGTGTAAATGATTTTTCTCTTATTGTACGTAAAATTTCAAATACTAGTTGACGTATTTGTTTATTGAATTGCGATACCGGCAATGCAAAAGTAGTATAATATGTTATTTGAAATAAAATGAATTTATCGTTCGGTGATATTTATATGTGTAAATTATATACTATCGGTCTCTCCGAACTAAATACCTTATTTTAGATTAAAGTAGGCCTATCGTACTCTTTGTCCACTATGGCTGGTGGAATTTCCCAGAGTACGGCCTTTTAAAATAATTAAAGGCGTTTCGTCCTCGATCTCCAGCTTGGACTCCTCAGTAAGGAACTGGAGATCTTACCTTAGACGCCTGTCGCAAGATGAACCGCGACGCCAGCTAGATGTTCTGCGGCTATATATATAGAAAAAAGACGACGATCTCTCCAACGAGTGTAGAGAGATAGTCGTCTCCATCTGGTGCTGGGAAAAACCACCAGCCAGAGTGCGACGTATTAGACCCAGTCGCAAGTTATTTGAAATAAAATGAATTTATCGTTCGGTGATATTTATATGTGTAAATTATATACTATCGGTCTCTCCGAACTAAATACTTTATTTTAGATTAAAGTAGGCCTATCGTACTCTTTGTCCACTATGGTTGGTGGAATTTCCCAGAGTACGGCCTTTTAAAATAATTAAAGGCGTTTCGTCCTCGATCTCCAGCTTGGACTCCTCAGTAAGGAACTGGAGATCTTACCTTAGACGCCTGTCGCAAGATGAACCGCGACGCCAGCTAGATGTTCTGCGGCTATATATATAGAAAAGAGACGACGATCTCTCCAACGAGTGTAGAGAGATAGTCGTCTCCATCTGGTGGTGGGAAAAACCACCAGCCAGAGTGCGACGTATTAGACCCAGTCGCAAGTTATTTGAAATAAAATGAATTTATCGTTCGGTGATAATTATATGTGTAAATTATATACTATCGGTCTCTCCGAACTAAATACTTTATTTTAGATTAAAGTAGGCCTATCGTACTCTTTGTCCACTATGGCTGGTGGAATTTCCCAGAGTACGGCCTTTTAAAATAATTAAAGGCGTTTCGACCTCGATCTCCAGCTTGGACTCCTCAGTAAGGAACTGGAGATCTTACCTTAGGCGCCTGTCGCAAGATGAACCGCGACGCCAGCTAGATGTTCTGCGGCTATATATATAGAAAAGAGACGACGATCTCTCCAACGAGTGTAGAGAGATAGTCGTCTCCATCTGGTGGTGGGAAAAACCACCAGCCAGAGTGCGACGTATTAGACCCAGTCGCAAGTTATTTGAAATAAAATGAATTTATCGTTCGGTGATATTTATATGTGTAAATTATATACTATCGGTCTCTCCGAACTAAATACTTTTATTTAGATTAAAGTAGGCCTATCGTACTCTTTGTCCACTATGGTTGGTGGAATTTCCCAGAGTACGGCCTTTTAAAATAATTAAAGGCGTTTCGTCCTCGATCTCCAGCTTGGACTCCTCAGTAAGGAACTGGAGATCTTACCTTAGACGCCTGTCGCAAGATGAACCGCGACGCCAGCTAGATGTTCTGCGGCTATATATATAGAAAAGAGACGACGATCTCTCCAACGAGTGTAGAGAGATAGTCGTCTCCATCTGGTGGTGGGAAAAACCACCAGCCAGAGTGCGACGTATTAGACCCAGTCGCAAGTTATTTGAAATAAAATGAATTTATCGTTCGGTGATAATTATATGTGTAACTTATATACTATCGGTCTCTCCGAACTAAATACTTTATTTTAGATTAAAGTAGGCCTATCGTACTCTCTATATATATAGAAAAGAGACGACGATCTCTCCAACGAGTGTAGAGAGTAGTCGTCTCCATCTGGTGGTGGGAAAACCACCAGCCAGAGTGCGACGTATTAGACCCAGTCGCAAGTTATTTGAAATAAATGAATTTATCGTTCGGTGATAATTATATGTGTAAATTATATACTATCGGTCTCTCCGAACTAAATACTTTATTTTAGATTAAAGTAGGCCTATCGTACTCTTTGTCCACTATGGCTGGTGGAATTTCCCAGAGTACGGCCTTTTAAAATAATTAAAGGCGTTTCGACCTCGATCTCCAGCTTGGACTCCTCAGTAAGGAACTGGAGATCTTACCTTAGGCGCCTGTCGCAAGATGAACCGCGACGCCAGCTAGATGTTCTGCGGCTATATATATAGAAAAGAGACGACGATCTCTCCAACGAGTGTAGAGAGATAGTCGTCTCCATCTGGTGGTGGGAAAAACCACCAGCCAGAGTGCGACGTATTAGACCCAGTCGCAAGTTATTTGAAATAAAATGAATTTATCGTTCGGTGATATTTATATGTGTAAATTATATACTATCGGTCTCTCCGAACTAAATACTTTATTTTAGATTAAAGTAGGCCTATCGTACTCTTTGTCCACTATAGGTTTTTCCCACCACCAGTTGGAGACGACTATCTCTCTACACTCGTTGGAGAGATCGTCGTCTCTTTTCTATATATATAGCCGCAGAACATCTAGCTGGCGTCGCGGTTCATCTTGCGACAGGCGTCTAAGGTAAGATCTCCAGTTCCTTACTGAGGAGTCCAAGCTGGAGATCGAGGACGAAACGCCTTTAATTATTTTAAAAGGCCGTACTCTGGGAAATTCCACCAGCCATAGTGGACAAAGAGTACGATAGGCCTACTTTAATCTAAAATAAAGTATTTAGTTCGGAGAGACCGATAGTATATAATTTACACATATAAATATCACCGAACGATAAATTCATTTTATTTCAAATAACTTGCGACTGGGTCTAATACGTCGCACTCTGGCTGGTGGTTTTTCCCACCACCAGATGGAGACGACTATCTCTCTACACTCGTTGGAGAGATCGTCGTCTCTTTTCTATATATATAGCCGCAGAACATCTAGCTGGCGTCGCGGTTCATCTTGCGACAGGCGTCTAAGGTAAGATCTCCAGTTCCTTACTGAGGAGTCCAAGCTGGAGATCGAGGACGAAACGCCTTTAATTATTTTAAAAGGCCGTACTCTGGGAAATTCCACCAGCCATAGTGGACAAAGAGTACGATAGGCCTACTTTAATCTAAAATAAAGTATTTAGTTCGGAGAGACCGATAGTATATAATTTACACATATAATATGTTATACCTTCAATTAAAAAAAACTGGTTTTCCAGAATATAATCCTGAAAATAAATAAATTAAATTGAATTTACCAACAAAAATCGACAAAGATGTATTTACCGATACTGCAGGTTCATCAAAAATTCTAATTTGATTATGTTTTCCACATATTTTCCACATATAACTTGATATTCACACTCGTATAATCGCCAATCATTCATATTTATATAGCTCATATTATTACATCAATGTACAAAATTCAATTTACACACTGCACACAGTACTGTTATGCAATATGGGAAATAAGCATTGTACGAGAAAGCTACGTGCTAATCGCAATTGGCAGCGGTTTTTTGGTTATACATTGTTACGTACGATTCAACGCTACTTTGAATCGACGTAGTAGCATTCCTTTAGTTTGAGCACTCAGCAATAGCCCGGAAACTTTGCGTCATCCGCGCAGCGAAATCCGAGCAGTTTAACTTGCAGAAAATCGAGTCCTACCGATTCCGCCGAGCGTGGGTTACCTAAGCTTTGATCACGCGGCTCCAAAAATACGTAGTCTATTTTTCTCCATCAAGTAACCGATTCTCATTGCAGGCATTGACACTGCAACAAACAGACACTCACGAGGCGCGGTACCGGACAGAAAGAGCATCACGGACTGTCCGGGCAAAAAATCAATATGGATCCGACTCGATAGGACGTATTAAAAAGTATTATATCCCCACAATCGACATGATATCACACTCGTACTTATATACATGACGAGACCTTTCTTTCATTAAAAAGAATAAATAAATAGATAAGGGATAATTCATTTTCATCATTTAACCCGATTCTTCAATAGTGCTTGATGATCTCGGTCAGCAGCTAACTGCAACTCCGAATCTCATAAATCATCCCTACGTTACATACGTAACAACGTATATATACGTACAAAGGTATATATTTCAAAGCAAAAGGTTTGAATTATTAAAATAATCAAAGGTTATTATTAATTTTAATAAATAATTCTCGATTTGTACAATAAATAGTATATTACATACCATGGCCAGTAAAATAAGATATGTCTCGAAACACATGTAATTTTCGTCTGTAGCGAAGCCGAGGTGGACGAACATGTGATCCGAGGCTTTTTTTTTATTGGCCAATGTGTGTGTATACTATTTTTCTGCTTGACGTTGCCGGAAAAGGGCAGCTTCGATTCGCGCTCCGGCCTGAAAATTTTCCGGCCGGAGGGCAGAAAATATATTTCAAGTATTATTTTTACACATGTAATTATTCAATGAGAAAGGTTACAAAAGTGATTTGGCAGTTAAGGGTAGAGAATAGGCGAAAATAATGAAATAATCAACTTTTTTTATTTTGAAAACAAGCTCTAGATGTTATTTAAATATGCTTAAATAATTTTTGATATAAAAATGTAATTTTTATAATATTTTATTGATCAATTTTCAACATAAGTTAATTTAACGAGTTATATATTTTAAACTTTAAACTTAAATATCTTAGAAACTATTTTTTATATTTTTGAAACTGTACTCCTTGCTAGACAATTTTTATCGTAGTCGCCTGAAATTTTGCACACATCCTCATGTATGATTAGTTATAAAGTTACACAACATTTTTTATTTAACATTAAATGCGGTATTTTTATTTCTATTTTGTTAATGAAAAATACTACATTATTGCAACAATTATTTAAGTAAATTAGGTTTATCAAGCTGAAAATTGCATTTTATAGATATCCTTATTTGCTGTGTAAAGATCACGATTATATATATGTAAGTTCCAAATTTCTGAGACAAAGCCCTGTGACAACTTTTATCCTGCAAGGAGATTTTTGTATATGATGTGAGGCTTTCTCAGAAATTTGGAACTTACATGTATATAACCTTCTACATTACACAGCGAATAAGGTACATTTATAAAAATGCAATTTCTAGCTTGATAAACCTTATTTGTTTAAATAATTGTTACAAAAATGTAATATTTTTCATTAACATGTATTCTATGACTGTACTAGAGTCTTTCCTTAGGGCAGTGGCACCGCATCAATCCGCAGTATTTCCTGCCCCAGAAGCCCTCGTCATATAAGTTTCACATCTTATCGGTTTCACTTGTCGGCGATGGTGCCTAAAGATCTCCGATGCATTCGAACTGTGAAGCTAATCTGAGAGCCTCCTGTGGCATCAATTAACCCCGATGAGAGGCCACTTAGTTAGTGTACCGAAACTCCTTATGATTGCCTGCCGCCTTTCGACGGTTAGCCTAGAGCCGTAATCCTTGGTGGGGATGCGGCGGTGTTTAGCTCCCCGCCGTCTTCTGCTTTCGAACATAAACGGCATCTGGGTCAACCATGCTTTACCCGTCAAGCCTGCTTACAACCACATGCCACGCAGAGTCCAACCCTCCTGGGTCAAGCCGACGTTTGTAGGAGAAATTCCTTTGCATCCCGTGATGTGTGTGAACCCTCTGTTCTCGTCGTTCACACGAGGCCGTTCAAGTCAAGGGTTCTGACAAATTCCCTTAATCGGGTTCGAACAGGCGATCCCGGCTTTAGGGATGCCTTTCAAGCTCGATGTACAGACTGGAGATCCTGGTGAGACAGTCTGACCAGCTTCACTGTACACGGCTTCACACTGTATTGCCAATTTGGTGTTAGTGGAGTAACGTCGCAATCATCACTGTCAACGTCCTCGGAGTTCCGATTTAAGGGGATAACATATTCTCGGGCGAATTTGTTAAACGCCCGATAGATCTCTATGCGGTCAACCAACACCGAAGGATCACATAGCCACGAATGGCCATACCTGTGAACCTCATCGATGAGTGGTTGTCTGCTCTTGGCTACACGGGGACAGTCAAAGAGTATATGATCAGAAGTTTGCTCGTCACCACAGTTACATCTCGGATCTTCGCTTTTCCCGAAACGGTACAGGTAAGACTTAAAAGACCCGTGTCCCGTGAGGAACTGCGATGTGTAGTGGTTCGGCCTTAACTAACTCTTTCTAGTCCTGTCATGTACAGAGCGGATGAACTTGCGCGTGGTCGAACCCTTTTCGGTAGATTCCCATCTCATTTGCCACTCGTTCAAAAGTTCGTTGTGAACTTTTCTTTTGGCTTCAGAGATGTCGCTTTTCAAAGTTCTACTCTCGGGGTCTATTTCAATACGCACGTCGTTCACGAGGACGGATCTGCTCCGCCTGATGTGGTAATGAGCCACACTTTCCTTCAACACTAGGTCGATGGGCAGAGCAGCAGAGATCACCTGAAGTGCCTCATGGGATACGGTGTTATACGCTTTCGCAAGCCAGATCAGAGTCTTCTTCTTACCAGCAGAATCGACACCGTCCCACCACCCAGCAGCTGCATACTCAACTATGGGGGTAAATAGGTACTTGTACACCAGGCTGAGGGATCTATTTTTCATCCCCCAATTCGCGCCAGAGATCTGTGATAGGCGACCAAGAAGGTCGTACCACTTAGATTCGATGATTTGGATGTGCTTCGTCACTCCGAACCTTTCCTGAAAGGTTACACCAAGTTGAAAAAAAGGTTGAACCGTGGTTCTAGTACCCTTAGTCGGCGTACGGGCTGCCTTTCGAAGTCGACAACGATATGGATTGGTCTATGATTGCTCGTTGACCAATCTTCGACTAACCATTCCGTGACGAAAGGTTTGAGGCTCTTGGTCGCCAGCGTTACGTCGATGAAGGTCTTGCCTCTCGAACTTACGCAGGTGGCCGGTTTCCCCTCTCGATTCATCACAGCCAGGTCGTGCTCAAAAACAAAGTCCTCCAACACTCGACCCCTGCCATCATTTGTTGGCGAGCCCCACCAGGACGACTTTGCATTCACGTCCACGACAGAATGTGTCGTAACTGCACCAGGTGTCTCTCAATAGAGTCCCTGAATTGGCAGTATAAACTGACCACGTAGAAGCGTCCAAATTTTCCGCTCACCATGGAGCAGACGCAATGGGTAGAACAGAACTGGGAGACCCTTGTGTACGTTAAGGTGCCAGAGCTGTGGATCACAGCTGCCGCTGTTGTTTGATCGGGCCTGGCACCTGTAATTGTACCAAAGCAAAGTACCATCCCTGTTTGTGTGTCCTTGGGCGCATAGGGTTCCTGGACTAGAGCGAGGTCAATCCTTGTTCTGGCCATTCGAATTCGAGTTTCGTCTGTGACGGCCCTCGATCTACCCATGTTCAATTGGAGTATTCTCACCTTCAGTCCCGCCTTCGAGTTTAATGGCTCTTGGGCGGTACCGTCAGTCGTGAATACTCCATCGGTACCGTGAGAGGGCTGGCCGGCCGGTTCCGCATTAGGGCGTTCGATGCGGGAACCTTCGGCTGTGCCTCGTCTCTTTATATTCATGGCCCTCACCTTCTTCACCTTAGTGGAAGGGGGCATTGTCTTGTTTGGTAAGTGCTTTTGACAGTTTCGACCTAGAGCAGCGAGTTTTATGTATATGGGGTATTCCACGTGAAGTGGTCCGATCAAAATTTTAAAATGCACCAAATTTTGGGTACACTTTGCAAATGTTTTTCAGAATACAGAAAAAAATTTTTAGGTACTGGAATCTATTTGCTCAAAAATTATTCTAACCTCAAAAAGTGAATTTTTCCATATTTTTTTCAACACCAGCTGGGTTTACCGCTATATAACTCAAAATCTATCAACTTTTACTATAGAACATTATATGTAACATTCGTTGCTAATTATATCTAGAATTTATTCTTCTGGGTTCTAATCTCAAGGTCAATGTTACATAAACTACATGTCAATATTCAACTTGAAAAAAGTGCAAGTGCGCCACCTTTGATTTTTTCATCCAAAAGTCTAAACGAAAGCTTGGAGCAATACCTTTCAAATGGTCTGTAGCATTTTTATGGCCTCCAATTCTGTAAAAAGTTATGACAATTTAAAGAAAGACAAAAAATTCACAAAAATTAGCATGGTAATTCCCATTTAAATTTTTAAAAAATTTTCGTGTTTCTTTAAATTGTCATAACTTTTTACAGAATTGGAGGCCATAAAAATGCTACAAACCATTTGAAAGGTATTGCTCCAAGCTTTCTTTTAGACTTTTGAATGAAAAAATCAAAGGTGGCGCACTTGCACTTTTTTCAAGTTGAATATTGACATGTAGTTTATGTAACATTGACCTTGAGAATAGAACCCAGAAGAATAAATTCTAGATATAATTAGCAACGAATGTTACATATAATGTTCTATAGTAAAAGTTGATAGATTTTGAGTTATATAGCGGTACACCCAGCTGGTGTTGAAAAAAATATGGAAAAATTCACTTTTTGAGGTTAGAATAATTTTTGAGCAAATAGATTCCAGTACCTAAAAATTTTTTTCTGTATTCTGAAAAACATTTGCAAAGTGTACCCAAAATTTGGTGCATTTTAAAATTTTGATCGGACCACTTCACGTGGAATACCCCATATATAAAAAGTGTAAAAATTTTATCGCAAAACGCAAAACAGATATGAGAGGTTGCAAGAGAGAAAATACGGAGTAACTCGGAAAGAGTGCCTACGAGAGATATACAACTACGACAACAAGACGACAGGACTTACCTTAAGAGCTAATTTTTCCGTTTCCTACTATTTACAATATTTACGTGCATGCTTACGCCCATGCTTTATGCGTGATTAATTCAATTTATAATCTGAATCTTGTATGTATCTTAATCTTGTTGTTTATATCAGCGATTTATATCATTGGCGTGGTCTCCGGCTATTTTGCCTTTGATTGATCGATATGAGCCCCACGCCTCAAATAGTGCACTTTCGAATCATATGGATTCATACAGATTATATTGATTTGTATATTTACAAGGCATATGGCCAATCTCTCAACGCATCCGGGTAGCAACTTGATTAGTTGTACTCCGGCTCTAGGGTACTATATACATGGCATTTGGCCGATCTCTCTTCGCATCCAAGACACGACTTGATTAGCCGTATCTCGGTTCTTTATAAAATAATGAATAAATACGGCATCTGGCCAATCTGTTTGCGCATCCGGGGCACGATACGGGGCACTATCTGTCCGAGGACAGTTTTATTATGTACAAGATCACGGCTAGGTATGCTTGCCTGCCTTTATTGTCATGCTCGGTAGTTGGATTGGACGTGATCAGTTGTGGGGAGCCAAGGCATACTGCATAGGCTATTGGATCACACTTCAAGACCTTTGTTGGGTTCCTCGTATCATCGGAGCTCTCTTCATCGGCCAATCCATGCTATTCGAGTTTCCGGTTCATTTCGGTTTTTCGTTCGAAGTAACCTACTTATAAATCCGGCCTGGTTAAGCCATTGTACGCTTCAAGTGTCTTTAGGACTCTCTACTTGTACATGACTAAACTGGGTCAGTATGCGGGACTTCTACTCATCTCGGAGCCCGTCTTCCCAGCATCGCTCTCTCCGCCAATTTCAAATGTCCTCAAATGGAGAAACCCAACCATCCGACCGGGTATAATAAGGTACTTTGTATACCCGAAGGAAGTCCTGTTCGGAGACGACAATGCTTCGAGACGTTCTCAAGACAAGTATACTAACTCACAACTGAAAATCGAAAGGATCGATTCGACGAGATACTTCGGCGTACCTACTAATTCTCGGCTTTAAGGATACTATTGGAAGTACGTTGTTCAACCCTACATTGTGCTTCGGAGGTTCCTTGCTTTTGGGAGCTGCTATGACTCCGGCCGAAGCCCTTTACCCACAGTAGTGGACCCATCACTTGCTAGGCGATAGGCGGAAATTTATTATCTACCCGAGTAAACCCGAGTTACCTGGATCATTTTTACGAAACAACTTTCTGCACAATGCTGGTTTCGCCTCTTTCGAGGCGTGTGGAACGTATTCCTAAGGAATTTCCCCTCAGTTGATCTCCTGCTTTAGCTTGCCAGAGACTGAGTTGAGTCCTTAAAGTACGCTGAACTCCACAATAATTTTCGAGGGCATTCTTAGGCTGTTCCCACCCCGGTATACACCGAGCCGGAACAATATAAAAGAGTCCGGCCAGGAGGGTTTTCGACTTCACTCACTTTCGAAAAATAGTGTAGCCGGCATGATCGGGCTCGGAGCTTAACGCTCTTAATGCCTTCTCGTGCGAGTTTTTGGTGTATCGAACCTACGTAAGGAAACGTCGGGAGAAATACTTTTAAAAGCCTGGAAGGCTTCCCGTCATTCGATAACGCACCTCTGTGAGATATCTCGGCGGTTGCGGTCTGGGGTAAGGTCTTCCATGACCGGCGGTTGCTCTGATGAATTGTATAGCCGCCAACGGCATATGTTCAATAAACTAAGCGTGTTAAAGTATCAATCATATATAGCATGTTTGAAAGTTGATCGCCAACACAGGCTCGGCGAAACAACTCGACTTCGAGGCGCACAAGTGGCAATCCACTTCCTCCACTGTCGCAGGAGGTAAAAATTGAACTCTCGGAAATGGGTGCCGAGTCAATCACCCCCACCTGACCCGTGGTAAACCAGGAGCAGGTTTCCGCCACCTATTTTTCATTAACAATATAGAAATAAAAATACCACATTTAATTTTAAACGAAAAAGGTTGTGTGACTTAATAACTAATACATCCCTCAGTAGTCTAGGCGCCAAGTATGGATTCATCGCTTTTTCATGTGCCACGGCTCTACCCAAGTATTTTTAAAGCATTTTAGCCTGCTGAATCCGAATTTTTTGGGTAGAAGTCTGAAAATGTTGTAGATAAATTGTTATTAACAAACTAATTGTTTAAACCACGTTACAAGCCACTCTAACAATAATTTAAACTTTTTAACTATAGAAAAGCAAAGATATTTTTATTACAAATTTTCTCGATTTTCGTTTGATTAAATATCTTGATTAGGTCAAAAGTTACTGCAATTGTAATGCAAAAATGTCCCGTTTTCGTTATGCGCGCTCACTTTTTCGGTTGTAGCTTTGGTTTAAATAAAATTTTTTTAATTTTATAACTTCATTTCGATAAAATAGATATTATGCTAACGTGCAAAAGAAAAAAGTTATTAAATTCATGTATTAAATGTTATTATAACTTGCAAAAAGTAATAAATTAAGCTTAAAATATGGAAACTAATTTGTTTATAACGGTATAAAATTAAATCTAATAATAAATACAACATTTAACCCACATGTAAAGAAAGCTTATGTCAAGGCAAATATGCTCAATTTTCGTTGGTTGAAATATCTCTATTAGTTACAAAGTTATTGCAAATTTAGCGTGGCACATATTTGACGCTTACTGAAATGACACTTCCAAGCTCGATGTACGTACTCACGCATACACATTATTACGTTTTCAAACTTTTTGTGTACACCAAACTTACTAATATGATATTTTAACGTTTTTTACAATAAACTATAGATACTTACACTTACATATATTAGTTATTAATAATATTAAGTAGGTATATTGTATTATATTAATTAAATATTTATATGTTGCGGAGTATTAAACTTATACTGAAAAATATTTTTCTATGTCCAACTAATCTACGCTGCTTATCAAATCTAATATATTTATAACAATAAATTATTTTTACAATTATAAAAAAATATGCAACAACTAAGTTGTTAAATTTCTGTCGCATATTACTTTATAATCAGCATGCTGTGATTAATTGAAATAACACAAATCTTAGTTTTCTTTTTTTTTATATTATTAACTACTTCATTGTAATATATATTTTTACACGCGTTTTTTCGTTGACACGAACAAAACGAAATACATTTAACTCCGGTCGAGACACAACTGCACGATTTTGTCGAGCACTTAGTGCATGTACAGTTATATCCTAACTCGTCAACTGATGGTAACAAAATTTGCACTTTTTGTGGGAGCAATCAATCACCGTCTTCTTTCCAACCAAATAAATTAGGATTAAGTATTCTAACATTTTTTGATAATACATAAAGTAATATGCGACAGAAATTTAACAACTTAGTTGTTGCATATTTTTTTATAATTGTAAAAATAATTTATTGTTATAAATATATTAGATTTGATAAGCAGCGTAGATTAGTTGGACATAGAAAAATATTTTTCAGTATAAGTTTAATACTCCGCAACATATAAATATTTAATTAATATAATACAATATACCTACTTAATATTATTAATAACTAATATATGTAAGTGTAAGTATCTATAGTTTATTGTAAAAAACGTTAAAATATCATATTAGTAAGTTTGGTGTACACAAAAAGTTTGAAAACGTAATAATGTGTATGCGTGAGTACGTACATCGAGCTTGGAAGTGTCATTTCAGTAAGCGTCAAATATGTGCCACGCTAAATTTGCAATAACTTTGTAACTAATAGAGATATTTCAACCAACGAAAATTGAGCATATTTGCCTTGACATAAGCTTTCTTTACATGTGGGTTAAATGTTGTATTTATTATTAGAATTAATTTTATACCGTTATAAACAAATTAGTTTCCATATTTTAAGCTTAATTTATTACTTTCTGCAAGTTATAATAACATTTAATACATGTATTTAATAACTTTTTTCTTTTGCACGTTAGCATAATATCTATTTTATCGAAATGAAGTTATAAAATTAAAAAAATTTTATTTAAACCAAAGCTACAACTGAAAAAGTGAGCGCGCATAACGAAAACGGGACATTTTTGCATTACATTTGCAATAACTTTTGACCTAATCAAGATATTTAATCAAACGAAAATCGAGAAAATTTGTAATAAAAATATCTTTGCTTTTCTATAGTTAAAAAGTTTAAATTATTGTTAGAGTGGCTTGTAACGTGGTTTAAACAATTAGTTTGTTAATAACAATTTATCTACAACATTTTCAGACTTCTACCCGAAAAATTCGGATTCAGCAGGCTAAAATGCTTTAAAAATACTTGGGTAGAGCCGTGGCACATGAAAAAGCGTCGAATCCATACTTGGCGCCTAGACTAGGTACTCTAAGAGTTAAGATTATTTTCTTATTCCTTTTTATGAAATAATTTATTCATTATATAAAATTGTATTCATTATATAAAAACTACACTACTAGTTAGAATTTATTTTAATGGTATTAGTCATTAGTATTTAATTTTGCAAGGCATTTTGAATAAACATATTTTTAAAAACATGGATAATTTCATTCAAGTTAAAATTTTAATGTATATATCGGTACCATATTTGAAGAACAATATACAGAGTGGGCCATTTTAATGGATTCACCCATATATCTTCCAATATAATCGCTAACCAAAAAAATTGTTCCTACAAAAGTTGTCCAGGTCAAAGGGGACAATATATATGTGCAATTGGTTTTGACCTTGAACTTTACTTTCAAGGTCATCTGGAGGTCAACTTTGTTTTCTAAATGTGAACCCCTATTTTTGACACCGGATTCGGAAAGAGCGGAAAATTTTATGCCTGAAACGGTATTTTGAAATTTTTTCGTATGACCCTTAGAAGGTCATTGCAAGGTCAAATGCTAAAAAGTACTGTGGTTGCTATTAATAACCCCAAAGCAGAATAACTCAATAACTTAACAACCCAATAACCCAAATAACCCAAATAACTCAATAACCCAAAAACTCAACAACCCAATAACCCAAATAACCCAAATAACTCAATAACCCAAAAACTCAACAACCCAATAACCTAATGTGGCCACGACCGTGGAAATATGGACCTTGAAAAGGTTGCCCTTATTTTTAGTGTTACCCAGAAACAACGACGTGGACGTAGTAAATTTTGTTTCCTTTGGGGTGCTTGTTTAACGTGAGTCCCCTTGCCTCTCGCTTGTATCATACATACAATTACATTCGATGTTCAAAAATTCCTCCATCAGCTTGAAGACACATTTATACGCCTTTGAACATGTTGCACTGTCCTGAGTAAGGTCTCCCTTGGTATTGTTGAACAAGCTCGACGAATACGGTCCATCATGTCTTCTCTAGTCGTTGGTCGTTGTGCAAAAACAATATTCTTCAAGTAGCCCCACAAGTAAAAGTCAGGGGATGTTAGATCTGGTGAGTTCGGAGGCCAGTTAACTGGACCTCCTCGACCCATCCACCTTCCATTATAATTTTGATCCAGAAATGCACGTACTATTCGTGCAAAATGGGGAGCTGCACTATCTGGTTGTAGCCAGATTCTTCGTCATGTTTCTAAGTCGACTTCCTCCAAAAGTTCTGGTAATCGATCCCTCAGTAAATCCAAATAACTATGTTGATCTACATTTCTATCAAAAAAATAAGGTCCGATCAGGTAACCGTTGACTATGCCACACCACACCATAAGGCTCCATCGGTTTTGATGATCAATAGCTCTATGCCAGTGGGGATTTTCATCAGACCAGTAGTGGCAATTATGTCTATTCAGTTGTCCATCATTGTAAAATTTAGCCTCATCTGAAAACATAACAAATCTAAAAAATTGTGGGTCATTTTGTATCATTCCTAAAGCCCACTGTCATAATTGAAGACGTAATTGAATGTGATTCAGTCTTAATTCCTGAACTAAAGTTATGTGGTACGGATGATAATGAAGAAAATTCAAAATTCTTAAAGCCGTTCTTCGTGGTATACCAATTACCCTTTCAATTTGCCGACTGCTTATCTGTGAATCGAGATGAACAGCTGCTAGGACAGTTACAATACGAGGATCATTTTCATCGTATTCGCGATGCCTTCGTTGACGAATAAGATGTCCACCCCGGGCTCTATCAGTTAATCGTCGTATTCTCGTGTGATTAGGATGCCTCCACAAAGGAAATCGTTTAGCATACCGTCGAGCTGCTGCACGGTAATTGTTTTGACATTCTCCTAGGACCATTATCATATCAACAATATGATTAGAAGGATAGTCAGCCATGATCAAGTTTCGGGTCCACGATGATTTTTTTTACTATTTTAAGTATGGATTTTGGTTTTCATTGCAATAAAATTAAAATAAGAAAATAGCAAAATATCATTGTAAACTTCAAAAACAGCCTCTTTATTTAATTACTACGAAAAATGCTTCACATTAAGTAACTAAAATTTTCATACAACCTTGAGTAGTTTCATGGCCATAGAATAATAGGAAAGTGAAATTTATGCGCAAAAGTTCTAAAAATTTTAATAATTTGTTAATATTTTAAATTCATTATTCATTATCACGTCATTGATTCTGGGTAGTGCTAAAAGTAAGGACAACCTTTTCAAGGACCATATTTTCACGGTCGTGGCCACATTAGGTTATTGGGTTGTTGAGTTCTTGGGTTATTGAGTTATTTGGGTTATTTGGGTTGTTATGTTGTTAAGTTGACAAATTGACGAATTGGTACCAGTATAAAAGTCACATGCCCAATATAATTTATAAAAAATAATATTAGTAATTATATAAATGAGTCACACGAATTATACCTGTGTAACTGATATTGATTGATAATAATGTGCCTGCTATTAAAAATAAAAGTACAAGGTGTAAAGGGAGATAGATAGTCTCTGAAGTAGTGCAATTTAGTTCAAATGTATTGTTGATTCTCGAAAATCAATATATTTTTTCTAAATTAAAATATATTGCGTAATACAAAATTTTGTAAACATAAAAATAATAAAAATTTAAATAAAAAGTACAATTATTTATAGGTTTATGCTTAGCGGCTCTAAGATGTTATTTACTTCATTGTGTTGTTATATCATCAACTTCACCTACCTCATCATTATCACAAGCAGCTTCAGAAAATTTATCACAACCACA
Organism: Theocolax elegans; assembly: GCA_026168455.1. NCBI lineage: Eukaryota > Metazoa > Arthropoda > Insecta > Hymenoptera > Cerocephalidae > Theocolax > Theocolax elegans. The sequence continues at coordinate 58,271,124 of CM047425.1, forward strand.
AACTACGTCCAACTTATAAGGCAGTTATTGAGTTATCCTCGTAAGTAATAACGTTACACAAAATATCTACTAAACTTTTTTAAGTGATTAACAGTATTAAAACTTCCTATTAATTACAGATACAACTAACTTATAATGATTTTAAATAAACTAAATTAAAAAACATTTCAAGATAAATTGTAGACGATCTTAAGCGATACTATATCTTCAAATAATACAAAAATATACAAAACACCAAATAATTTTTCAAATACTTTTATAGTCAATCTAGTCCTCATTCTTACACTTTTCTTCAAAATATTATTAATTAATAATTTAAAATCATAGATAAATTTTTTACATTCTTTGTAAACTTATCATATTACAACAGTAAGCAGTTAAAACAATATGTAGAAATATATTTAAAATCAAATTCGTGAAATATTAGCAGTCTTAAATTATTTTCGCAATAATTTTATTCATATCCTCAGTACCTATCAGACTATGACTTTTATAAAAAAAAATATACATCTTAAAAAATTATTGTCTTACATAGAAGTCAACCTTGTTTATATGTTGTATGTCGAATTTCTATAAATAATCATAACGGTGTAATTACCTTTGTAGTGTTTTACTATTAAAAACTGGAAGCACCTCAAACTTTATCATTGTATAGAGATGTTTCCATAACTCGAACAATTAAAGATCAAATCGACGTCTCGGACGAAGAAAAGCATAATTCATCAGAATTTCCTATTTAACCCCTTAACTGGCAAAACTTTTCTGACTTTTCCTGCCAAAACTGGCAGCCGCAACTCATACTTCTAGATGTACGTGAATATGTTTTCTAGGGGTTTTCGAACCCGCTGAATCCATTCCCATAGTTATTTTTAACCAACAACCCACCCAAAAGGTTCAAAATAGGGGTTGAAGGGGGTAAATTTTGATTGTTTTTTTTTCCTTGAATTTTAAGCTTTTTAAATTATGAAAGTTATTCAAATATGTACATATATGATCCATTGCCAGTTAAGGGGTTAAAATAACCTTACAAAATCTGAGTTGTACATTTCTTCGTAAGAACTGTTGAAATATGCTTTTGCTTTTAGTAGAAAATATCATCCGGAAAATGTGTATATACTCTACCTAACTTATAACGATTCATAGGCGTCGATGTCATTTTTAATATATTTTTATAAACAAAAGAATACATTTTTTATGGCCGTGCCCTTAGGCATGTCATGAACAGTATATTCAAATGTATTTTTTATTAAACTATTTATTAACTTTTTTATTAAATATTTTTATTAAACTTAACTTTATCAGTTACTTAATATGCGTTTATACCATTGAAAAATATTTCTCAATAGTAGAAATTAAAGGGTATTTTCTACCGAATTAATTATGGAAGTAATATAAATACTTGCACCACCATTGATTAAGCATTTCAGTCGAGTTATTTTTGACCTAATAATATCCTCTTATATCGATGATAATTAGTAGGTTATCGTGTAAAATAATATGGTCAAATAAAGCATTTTAATGTTTTACATCTAAACTAAAATGTATTTCCGATATATTATTAATTAAACTGTGTAAAAACATTCTACAATTGAAAGCGTTAAAATCAAAGTAGAAGCGACAAGTATTTCTCTGTATCTGCAATTGAAAGGACTGAAATCAAACTGGAATCGACAAGTATTTTGAACCATGCCATAAATAAATTAAAAATATATTTTAAATAAACATTTTTATACATCTATTTATTAGTTTAACTTCGTAAAAGATTTCTGCAATTGGAAGCACTGAAATCAAAATAGAAGTGACAAATATTTCTCTATATGGTGCTTTTCTAATCACACTTTTAAAATTGTTATCTGTCTGATAAATTTTAAAGTATAAGATAAAAATATCTTGGATTCTAATTCCCATATTTTCTCTACTTATTTATATTTTAATTACACCTTTTCTATATCTAACTTATATTCCATAATATTTTTCTGTAATTGAAAGTATTAAATTCGAAAACACCTTCCAAGAAGGTGTGTGACGTTTGCACGGGGCATTAGGGTGGACGATTAAAACAAAAAAAACTAGCTAAACGATTGCAGGTTTATTGCATTTAATGTGCTTACGAGTAACACCCGGCAAAGCATCGGCTTTGCCGTTCAAAGTGCCAGTCACGTTGGCCGCGGTCGCTCGCGTTCGCGCGATTGCGGGCCGTCCCGCACCTAACTACGCGTCGCGCACGCACACTGTAAGGAAGCTGGATTTGGATGGAAGGAGCTCGGCTCACCTGGACGCTCGTCTCCTGGATCTCTCGGACACACGCGTAGCCCTTAAAATTCCGGGTATGAGTCAAACAATGTCGGTGGTCGGTCGCAGTCTGACGATCATCGGCACGCACGAAGCGAGAGAGTTTTTCTATACGTATTGCGCATGCGCGCCTACTCTCGCGTCTCGAGTCGTGGACAATCTACATGATTTTACCAATTAATTAATAAGATAATAGCTATGATGTATGTAATGATTCAGAAAATGTAACATCAGTTAATGTAGTCAGAATTAACATTTATTAACCAACGGTGGTGCAAGTATTATTTTATTATTTAAAAGAATAAAAAAGAAATGTCCATTTTATTAGTATTGCAGAAATTAATTTTGCACAAATTAATATTATTAGAATATTATTTATTTATTACTGTAAGAAGTGAGTGGGCCAGAAATGAAAAATAATAGTGTAAGATACTTTTCATAAAAAAAAAACTGTATTCAGATTGGTAGAAATTTTTGCATGATTCAAAATACTTGTCGATTACAGTTTGATTTCAATATTTTCAATTGCAGAAATTTTTTATATGAAATTTTCGTAATATTTAAAAAAATGTTTAATTAAAATTCAAAGAAATAGATAAAATAAGAGAGTTAGAATTCAAATTATTTATTTATGAGATAACAATCTCAGATTAAATTGCAGAATTTATTTATCAGATAACAATTTTCAAAGTTGATTAGAATAACACATTACTTACGTGTTTTGACACCTTGGAAGGTGTTTTTTGATTTCAGTACTTTCAATTGCAGAAAACTATTATGGAATATAAGTTAGATATAGAAAAAGGTGTAATTAAAATATAAATAAGTAGAGAAATATGGGAATTAGAATCCAAGATATTTTTATCTTATACTTTAAAATTATCAGACAGATAACAATTTTAAAAGTGTGATTAGAAAAACACCATAAAGAGAAATATGTGTCACTTCTATTTGATTTCAGTGCTTCCAATTGCAGAAATCTTTACGAAGTTAAACTAATAATATTATAAAGTCTTTAATATATTTAAATAAACATTTTTATACATCTATTTATTAGTTTAACTTCGTAAAAGATTTCTGCAATTGGAAGCACTGAAATCAAAATAGAAGTGACAAATATTTCTCTATATGGTGCTTTTCTAATCACACTTTTAAAATTGTTATCTGTCTGATAAATTTTAAAGTATAAGATAAAAATATCTTGGATTCTAATTCCCATATTTTCTCTACTTATTTATATTTTAATTACACCTTTTCTATATCTAACTTATATTCCATAATATTTTTCTGTAATTGAAAGTATTAAATTCGAAAACACCTTCCAAGAAGGTGTGTGACGTTTGCACGGGGCATTAGGGTGGACGATTAAAACAAAAAAAACTAGCTAAACGATTGCAGGTTTATTGCATTTAATGTGCTTACGAGTAACACCCGGCAAAGCATCGGCTTTGCCGTTCAAAGTGCCAGTCACGTTGGCCGCGGTCGCTCGCGTTCGCGCGATTGCGGGCCGTCCCGCACCTAACTACGCGTCGCGCACGCACACTGTAAGGAAGCTGGATTTGGATGGAAGGAGCTCGGCTCACCTGGACGCTCGTCTCCTGGATCTCTCGGACACACGCGTAGCCCTTAAAATTCCGGGTATGAGTCAAACAATGTCGGTGGTCGGTCGCAGTCTGACGATCATCGGCACGCACGAAGCGAGAGAGTTTTTCTATACGTATTGCGCATGCGCGCCTACTCTCGCGTCTCGAGTCGTGGACAATCTACATGATTTTACCAATTAATTAATAAGATAATAGCTATGATGTATGTAATGATTCAGAAAATGTAACATCAGTTAATGTAGTCAGAATTAACATTTATTAACCAACGGTGGTGCAAGTATTATTTTATTATTTAAAAGAATAAAAAAGAAATGTCCATTTTATTAGTATTGCAGAAATTAATTTTGCACAAATTAATATTATTAGAATATTATTTATTTATTACTGTAAGAAGTGAGTGGGCCAGAAATGAAAAATAATAGTGTAAGATACTTTTCATAAAAAAAAACTGTATTCAGATTGGTAGAAATTTTTGCATGATTCAAAATACTTGTCGATTACAGTTTGATTTCAATATTTTCAATTGCAGAAATTTTTTATATGAAATTTTCGTAATATTTAAAAAAATGTTTAATTAAAATTCAAAGAAATAGATAAAATAAGAGAGTTAGAATTCAAATTATTTATTTATGAGATAACAATCTCAGATTAAATTGCAGAATTTATTTATCAGATAACAATTTTCAAAGTTTGATTAGAATAACACATTACTTACGTGTTTTGACACCTTGGAAGGTGTTTTTGATTTCAGTACTTTCAATTGCAGAAAACTATTATGGAATATAAGTTAGATATAGAAAAGGTGTAATTAAAATATAAATAAGTAGAGAAAATATGGGAATTAGAATCCAAGATATTTTTATCTTATACTTTAAAATTTATCAGACAGATAACAATTTTAAAAGTGTGATTAGAAAAACACCATAAAGAGAAATATTTGTCACTTCTATTTTGATTTCAGTGCTTCCAATTGCAGAAATCTTTTACGAAGTTAAACTAATAAATATATGTATAAAATGTTTATTTAAAATATATTTTAAATATATTTATGGCATGGTTCAAAATACTTGTCGATTCCAGTTTGATTTCAGTCCTTTCAATTTTAACGCTTTCAATTGTAGAATATTTTGACACAGTTTAATTAATAATATATCGGAAATACAATTTAGTTTAGATGTAAAACATTAGAATGCTTTATTTGACCATATTATTTTACACGATAACCTACTAATTATCATCGATATAAGAGGATATTATTAGGTCAAAAATAACTCGACTGAAATGCTTAATCAATGGTGGTGCAAGTATTTATATTACTTCCATAATTAATTCGGTAGAAAATACCCTTTAATTTCTACTATTGAGAAATATTTTTCAATGGTATAAACGCATATTAAGTAACTGATAAAGTTAAGTTTAAGAAAAATATTTAATAAAAAAGTTAATAAATAGTTTAATAAAAAATACAATAATAAAAATATTGTTAAATTTAATTTGTATTTTCAGTAAAATTCCAGTAGAATAATGAAGTTTAATTACTTACTTGACAATGCTAGTATGGTGGTGACTGCTGATATAAAACATTATTAATTTTATGCTTTAATAACACCACTAGCATTTTCTTATAAATTACGATAAAATATTTTTATTAAAAACAATACGTGAATTTTGAATTAATTTTCTTGAAAAAATGCTAATGAATACTAGTAAAAAATTGACTAGATATTTCTTATAAAGACCAACAAAATCATAAATTTTACTGCTTTTTATAAGAATTTCTTACTGCAAAAACTTATAAGATCTGATTAAAATTTTTTTATGGGATTTTATCGGTTCTTTTCATCCGGGTTGATTTGATCATTATACTGATTACAATAAATGCATTTATTTAAAAGATTAATTAGATATTTATATGCATAATGTAATTTAATTTTAAATACTATTATAAACTACGAATAATTCGGTGAATCACACTGAATAGTTCTGAAGCGAAGTAGTACGTGATATTTAGGTAATGGTACTCTAACCAGCAGTTAAACTTAAGTAAATATTCGATGTGTTATAAATTTATAATGCTTTATGATGCTTTTGTAACCAGGTGATACTCACCATATTATTTGTTGCGTTTGAGCTAAATTATCCATAGATTCCCGCGTAAAAATCCGAAAGTTTTGGCCAAACTTCGCCCAAGATTATGTTTGTATAAATTTGGGCAATGAGACTATGCCAAACTTGACAACTCACGCATTCCAAGTTTGGGAGAAGTTTGCAAAAGTTATGCTAAACTTCCTACAAAGTTCTTATAAATTATTTTGTTATTGGCTGAAATATGGGACAAATTTGTCCAAAGTATGGCGTAAGTGTAGGATTACTTTTGCTACACTTTATTTTTAGGTTATATTAATTATAATATTTGAAAAGAAAAGAAATTAAAAGTAATTTAATATTACCCGATTTACACTTGAAAGAAAATGCATACATATTTTTCCAAAAGATTCTAAGGTCCTCGGTGAATTTCATCCTCTTCATCTAAGTCGTCGCAGCACGTCACTTCAAGTCGACGTTGAGGGCTAGACTGATGCATCGGCGTCAAGTAAAATTTCTTAGTGACCAGTAAACAAGAAGTCATTTGATTGCTGGTTACTAAGGACCGTTTGTGAAATTTGCTTGACGACCAGCAAACAAATGACTTCTTGTTTACTGGTCACTAAGAAATTTTTCTTGACGCCGATGCATCAGTCTGACCCTCAACGTCGACTTGAAATGACGTGCTGCGACGACTTAGATGAAGAGGATGAAATTCACCGAGGACCTTAGAATCTTTTGGAAAAATATTTTACAGAATTGGAGGCCATAAAAATGTTACAAACCATTTGAAAGGTATTGCTCCAAGCTTTCTTTTAGACTTTTGGATGAAAAAATCAATGGTGGCGCACTTGCACTTTTTTCAAGTTGAATATTGACATGTAGTTTATGTAATATTGACCTTGAGATTAGAAATTCTAACCCAGAAGAATAAATTCTAGATATAATTAGCAACGAATGTTACATATAATGTTATATAGTAAAAGTTGATAGATTTTGAGTTATATAGCGGTAAACCCAGCTGGTGTTGAAAAAAATATGAAAAAATTCACTTTTTGAGGTTAGAATAACTTTTGAGCAAATAGATTCCAGTACCTAAAAATTTTTTTCTGGATAATGTCCTGCTAGACCTGCGGGCGTCGACGTTAAATGTGTATGCTGTTGGAGTCCGATGATATCCAGATGTCGAAGTCGTAGTTCCTTGACTATGGCTCGTAGATGTCAACGATGCGTCTCGATTCCCGAATAGAAGATCTCTCTTGATTTTGAATGCGTATTGTTTTAAAGTCCGAGTAGCAGTGCCACGCCCTCGGATAAAAATCAAAGAGTTGACGAGCAGAGCTACGCCTTATGAAAACTTTAGATTAAAAATTAAGAGTGGCTGTGTCTGTTCTGGGTCCTCTTTATATACCCTAAAAATCTATGCATCTGTCCTTGTCTTACGCTTCGCCTTGTCTTACACTTTGCCTTATATGGAGATTGTGTAAGTAGTTCTCGATTTTTCTGTGCTTGCACCCGACTGGACCGTTAGATGTGCGTAGTTAAAAATTATCGAATCTCGTGCATTTTCTCTATCGCTTCGTAGTTAATTCGTAGAATTTGCTGTCCCCCTTTTATTACTGCGACGTTACCCAAAGAACGGCTTAATTTATTACTTCCTTCTAATGCTCGAATTTTCTAGTCGATGTTTCCCATCGCCGGCTCTTCTCCGAGCATTGATTTTATAGTGCAGTACAAAAAAACTCTTGCGTAACCCTTCGTTTCGATCTCACTATCGGCGATCCCGCTTATATGCGTATTGGCTTTGAATAATATCTTCAACTCTACTTATCAGTCTCTTTTTCGTTTGAAACACTCGTAAAATAATCTGTTCCTTAGCTCTATTTTATATTACTGCATTTACTTAGAACCATTCTTTATCAACCTTATTTTGTTCGTCTTCTACGCCGTATTTTTATTCTAAACTACGCAGTACTTTTTACGAAAAATAATAATATAATTTTCGTCGGGACGCGACAACTCCCCCCCTTTTTAAAAACGACGCCCTCGTCGTTGATCAATATTATTATTATATTATTATTTCTCTTAACATAAGATATCATACTTAATTTTAAATTATAAACATTATTTCGATTAACTTTTCTTTATTTCTTATGGTGAACTTTATAAACCATATTACAATTATTTATTTCGTAGTTCAACTTCGTTTGTTATTATGTTACATACTTCGAGTACATTATTTCAAACAGTTTAACAGTATTGATATAATTCACCTATACAAATAGATACGTACTAAAAAGTTTTATTATTACAATTTTTATCCTAGATATTCCGAAAAATTGTATAATTATTATTAAATGTGTTTTCTATAGTTAACAAAAAAAATTATATATCTTTAGTTTGTACCCCTAATTTTTAGTATACATCAAGTCATGTTAAAAATATATGTTACTAGAATTTTTTTTTTCGTAGCCACATTTTTTTTACAAAATTTTCAATTTTCTTCTATAATATTTGTATGCTTACATATATATTTTCTAAAAAGTCAAAGAAAAGAGGTAGAGATTAGTTTCCTTTTTTTTACATTTATTCAATTAATAATTCTACTATTACGAATTGTTGAAGAGAAGAAAAAAAAATTTCTTGCTCTTATGCAATATAGGTTCTCCCTTCAATGTGAACAATGTTAGTGCATCCTATCTTAATAATATATCTATATATATTTTTATAAAAAGATTAGGAGTGAAGAAAATTTGATTTTTTTCGCTCCCCCTCCCCCTCAAAATAAAACGAACACATAATTTTTTGACATTTTTTTTTTTAGAATTTTCTTTTCAGCCATTATAAATAAAGATTCACTTTTAATATAATATAATATATAATTGAGAAATAGTTAATTTAGTTTCATAAGAAAAAGATATAATCGATACAAATGAAAAAATAAAAATGAGCAATACATAAGTGACAGTGCGAAAATTGAGTAGGCTAAGTAGGCCCATGTAGAACCATCCTCCTATATCTTAGGAGAAAGAGTGGACTACACTGAATAAACGGTACGACAGAGTAACCCAAGCAGTTACGGAACTGCCCGATGCTTGCACATCATAAAATTATGGCAGCAACTTTCGTTTGTATTCGCTTATTTCCATTTTGTTTCACGTTAAAATGACTAATTTACACTCTTTTTATTTTTATATTTTGAGGAACAATTTAAATATTCGTCGTTTTTTTGGTTCTATTTAAACTAACAACTGTAGAAACTTATTTGTTATGTTCAAGTAATATAAAGAGAAATCGTTTGAATTTGTTTACTTTTTAGTTTCCAATGAAAGAATATTAATTTTGAATAATATTTAAATAAATTCACCAGAATTTTATTACTAATTATATTATTTTTGTATATTTTTTTGCTACACATTGTATTATTGGTAATATAAACACGAGAAAAATATTATTTATCTGTATCAATTATCAATGGATATCCTAAATTGTTTTATAAAATTTTTAAAATTTATTCGAAACAATTAGCATACCTATTGTTTATAAATAAGAGGAAAATATTCTAACGTGCCTGTCTTAGGTTTTATATTATTAGTTCTATATAAAACTTAAATAATCGTATGGAATTAATCGTATGAAAATAAGTGTTGTTTTATTTTTTTTAAACCTTTTTCTTGTATATACATTGTTTGTTTTAATCAGTATTTATGAACAAAGTATTAGATTGAACACTAGTATGAACTGCATTGGCATAAATACTAAATTGTACAATTTTAATTATAATTGTTTTTATTAATAGTTGAATTTTGAACTTTATCCACAAAACTAACAAATTAATCGTATTTTCTACATTTTTTTTTTATTAAAATCAAACTTTAGAAATATTCTCATACTTTGATTTTGAATCGATGATTTTATCCGACATGTGTATTGATACTATTTGTGAGTTTACTTTATTTAATTAGTGTAATTAACGGAGTTTTCAACCTTTTTTTTTTTTTTTTATTAATTTTAATAAAATCTTTCTTTTCCCTCCTCTTCTCGTTTCTTTGCAATCGTTATTTTGTTAGTTTGTACAGATTCTCCTATGTCCATTGAGCCTAGTGTTAAATTATTTGTTTCTAGTATGCCAAACTCTCCTTATATATTTATACCTGCACGTCCAGTAAGAAAGTATGACTAATTAACAGAATTACTAGAGTCAAGGTAAGTTCAGTTGTAATTATTTATATAGGTTTACATTTTAAATGGTATGTAAGAAGGATAAGTGACCGTGTTGCTGGAGCATTTACCGCAACGAGGAGGAAATGGTGCAATTAAGCACTCCTCAGGAAGGATAAGTGACCGTGTTGCTGGAGCATTTACCGCAACGAGGAGGAAAGGGTGCAACTAAGCACTCCTCAGGAAGGATAAGTGACCGTGTTGCTGGAGCATTTACCGCAACAAGGAGGAAAGGGTGCAACTAAGCACTCCTTAGGAAGGATAAGTGACCGTGTTGCTGGAGCATTTACCGCAACGAGGAGGAAAGGGTGCAATCAAGCACTCCTTAGGAAGGATAAGTGACAGTGTTGCTGGAGCATTTACCGCAACGAGGAGGAAAGGGTGCAACAAAGCACTCCTTAGGAAGGATAGGATATAGGTTTTTAGGTTTAGTGATGTGTTAGACTCCAATGATTCTATTTAATTGTAAATCATTTTTTTTTATATAGCAATTAAATTTAAATTTGACTAAGCTCAACTGACATTGAAAATTTAAACCTTTTTCTTACTTTCCTTTGTACATTAACATCATTGTTATCTTAGGCTAGAAGAGTAAAGAGAAAAAGACCTTATTTTTTTGTTATTTGCTTTATTCGTTTCTAATTTAATAATCGCGTATTTATTTAATTTAAGTGAGTGTATGCTTTTCTTGTAATGATCTTTCCGTATAATAAAAAATATTATTTCCTTGCAGTTTAGTTTCGTCGTTAATTTAGATATATACATATTATTTTTATATCGATTTTTTTTATAAAGTCAGATAAATCGAAATAATTTTATTTTAAGTTGAATGTATGCCAATTGTGATTACAAGATAATAAATATTATTCTATTAACAACCTTTTAGAACTGTAAAATATATATATAAGTGCGTATACATATTTTCAAGCACATTGGGGCTATTATATGTTATATACCTATGTTTAGGCACTACAAAGGTTCTATATATGAATATCTTAACCTATTAACATGCACTATTTTCGTTTTATTATGAGCTAGCTCTATTTTTACATTTCCTTTGTTATTAACTATTTCTAAAATCCGATGTGGTCCAGTATATTGATCGCCTAGTTTGTATTTCTTCCCTCCTTTTAATAACCAGACATTATCCCCTGTCTGAAATTCTTGATGATTGGCTTTCCTGTCGTAATAGAATTTCGACCTATGTTTAGAAGCTATTAATTTTTCTCGCGCGATTCCCTGTATTTCGTTTAATCGTTGTCGTAAATTTATAATGTAATCATCATACGTTGGAACTCGTTCTCGTGGGTCTAAAGGTTCGTTTGATGGTAGTCGCGCTTTTCGTGCAAAAACAATTTCAAAAGGTGTGCAGAGATGACCCTCATGTACCGACGTATTATACGAAAACGCGGCTAATTCGCATAACTCATCCCATGCGTCATTTCTTTCTATCATTGTTTTTAAATAATCTGCTAAACTGCTATGAAAACGCTCAACGGAGTTGGACTGAGGGTGATAAGCCGTGGTTTTAACTTGTTTAATCTTAAAAATTTTCGCTACTTCTCTCATCAGACTACTTAAAAATGAGGTACCTTGGTCGGATATAATTAACAACGGGGCGCTAAAAATTGAAAAGTGTCGACGGACTAACGCTTCGGCGATCGTGGCCGCGGTCGCGTCTGGTATGGGTATCGCCATACAGTATTTTGAAAGGTTACATTGAATGGTTAATATATTATTGTTATTATTTCGAGATCTGGGAAATGGTCCCACAAGATCGACCGATATGGATTCCATAGCCGAGTACGGAGTATCTGTTATTATCATACGTTGTTTAGTTTTAACACGAACCAATTTTTTTAGTTGGCAAGTTAAACAATGTCTAATGTAGTTTTGTACGTCTTTCTTAATATCTGGCCAATAAAAACGTTGTTTTATACGTTTATAGGTTTTTGTTACCCCTTTATGTCCTGCACAAGCAGACTCGTGCATTTCGCGAATAATATTTTCCCTATTACTCTCTTCCACACATTTTATGAATCCTAAACAAATAATTATTTTTACATTAATTTTTCGTAGAGTTATACTTATTTGTTTCAATATTTCGTTCCATGAAACGTTTTCAATAAATTCGCTCTTCGCGATACTTATTGAACGTAATTTTTCTTTTAATATAATATTTTTCAAATTTAATAGATTTGTTTTTAGATTATTAATAATTTCTGAAGTACTCAGTCGCTCTTCGTCACGTAACACTATAGCAAAATGCATTTTTCCGTTTTTGTTATTGATTCTTATTTCTCCTGGATTTAAATTGGAAAACTGAGGTAGTAATAATTTGGAAGCCAAATTTCTGGATCCTTCATCTAAAGGCATTCCAGTCGTAGTTATGAAATAAACGTAATTATCTTTTCTCATAAAGAGTTGTTCTTTAATTTCAATGAATTTCTTTTCATCATTTGGTTCTTCGTAAACATCCTTCTCTTCCCAGGACTCATCGAATTTGTTGTTAAAATTATCTATCTCCATGGGTTGTAATCTTTTGTCTGAGTTGACTATCGTTTCAATTTCCTCGGGGACTTCTTGTATCATAGGAAGGTTTTTGACTGGTTCTTTTGATATATTTGACTTGTTGGGTCGTTTTGCTCTCTTTTCGTTGTAGTTTGGCCGTGTTATTTTTCCTGCACGACTGCGTGTTTCCATAGAATGATTTTTAATAACATAAACGGGTTCTTCTATTGGATTTCTTGATAACGCGTCAGCATTAACGTTACTTTTACCAGCTTTGTATACGATGTCAAAGTCGTATGCATTCAGTTTTATTCTCCATCTACTAACTCTGGATGTCGGATCTACTGAGTTTTTAAACCAAACAAGTGGTTTATGATCTGTTATAATGAGGAAACGACGGCCTCTTAGTAACGGCATACAGTATGGCTAATGCTTCCCTTGAATAAGTATCATATTTTTGCTCGGCTTTGTTTAATACCCGCGAAACATAAGCAACTGGTAGGTCGGTTCCCACCTCTCCTTGTGATAATATTGCTCCTATTGCTGTACCGCTAGCGTCACAAGTCACTATAAATGGTTTGTTAAAATCTGCGATTTGTAGTATTGGTTGTTTACACAATTTTTCTCTTAAATCATCGAATGCCTTTTGAACCTCGCTGGACCATAGGAAAGGTGCGTCTTTCTTTAATAAATTACTTAATGGTCTAGCAATACCCGAAAAATTCGCAATGAATCGTCTATAATAACCTGCTAATCCTAAAAATTGACGTATGTTTTTCACTGTTTTTGGAATTGGAAATTTTTTTACTGCTTCTAATTTTTTTGGATCCGGCAAAACACCTTCTGGTGATAGTACGTGTCCCAGATACACTACTTTTCTCTTCAAAAATTCACATTTGTCTGGCTGTAATTTCAGATTTGCGGCGCGTACTCTTTGCAAAAATTTTTCAAACTTTTGGTTATGCTCCTGAATATTTTTAGCGTATATAACTGCGTCGTCAAGGAATAAAAATATTTCTTTGCCTTGCATGCCCTCGAAAACACGATCAATCATTCTTTGAAAAGTGGCTGGAGAATTGCATAATCCCATAGGCATTGTTTTAAATTGAAATAAACCGAATGAAGATGCAAAAGCTGTTTTATGTCGATCTTCTTGAGCTAACGGAACTTGTAAAAATCCTTGACATAAATCCAAGACGGTGAATACACGATTTTCTGGTCCGATTTGATCGATAATATCTAGTATATTAGGTAATGGGTATCGATCTTTTACGGTTTTATCGTTTAATTGTCGAAAATCGACAACTAGTCGGTATCGTTTATTACCCTGACTATCAGGCTTTTTTGTTACTAGAAAAACAGGTGATGTATAATTGGAACTTGACGGTTCAATTATGTCTCCTTCAATCATTTCTTTTAATTGTTTATCAAGTTCACTTTTGAGAGCATGAGGAAATCTATATGGCTTAGCTGTGATTGGTATGTCGTCGACAGTCGGTATCTTATGTTCTATAGCATTTGTCACGCCTAATTTTTCTCCTTTTAGACAGAAACAATCCGAATATTTATCAATTAAATTCTCTATAGATTGTCTTTGTTCCTCGTACATTTTATCAAAATGCAATGCTTCTTTTAATCGTTCATTACGATTAAGTGTACTCGTATCCTCCGTTATGTTAAGTATCCTCGCTTCAGATCGATCGTCAGAAATGTCGTGTATGTCGAACTCTTCACTTTCATAACTATAAAAATTATTAATATAAGGTTTATTTGAATAAACCAAATAACTGTTATTCATTTCGTTTTCGTGTATGGCTTCAAGAAATTCACTTCGTAAATTTTCGTTTATAACTCGTTCATTCAATAAAAAATCGCTAGGGTCCTCATATTGTTCATTTTCGTCTTGTATGTTTATTAAATTCTCATTATTTATCTCATTTTCAGTTTCTTCAGTTCCTTGTTTGTTTATCCATAATATTTCGGTTCTCGGGATAGTATCTAACTCTTCCCCCGACATAACCAATTCTTTGTTATCCAATTTACAAACATAACTAACATTTTTATCACGAGGTCCGCATTTATCGCCCTCCTCGATTTCGTAATCCATTTGTACTCGACAATTCATCTTTTTATCAACAAAATTTTCCTTATTTTCACGAGGTCCGCAATTATCGCCCTCCTCGATTTCATAATCCATTTGTACTCGACAATTCATCTTTTTATCAACAAAATTTTCCTTATTTTCACGAGGTCCGCATTTATCGCCCTCCTCGATTTCATAATCCATTTGTACTTGACAATTATTAACTGTCTTATCCCATAAATTTTCTTCATTTTTTATTTCATTTTCAATATCATACTTCAGGTCAACTTCGTTTTCATAATTAGTACAGGATGGACTCTCAGCCATCCTATCGAACACTGGTGCTTCAATAATACCATAATTTTCAGTAATTTCATCAAATTTTTCTTTAATACGTGTCTCAGTCACATCACATACCCGTGGCTGCGCTTTCCCATTATTTATTTGTAATAGTTCTTCCTTCATTAATCCATAACAATTTTCACTCGCTTTACATGTATTAATCTTTAGATCCGACTCCTCGTCGATCTGATGTACTTGTATTCCGTCATTTTTATAATCGTCATATAACTCTTGTTCTTTTTCACTGTGGTTGTATAGGTTTTTGTCGTTGCCATTTTGATTTCTTTCATTTTTTTGTTCTTGCTCGTAGATTTCATACGATTCGTTTGTGTCAAATTTTATAAACGTTTCATCATTTTCGTGTAATTGAAAATCACTTGACGTTTCTGAGTCACTATCGGTATAATTATAAAATCTTGAATTTTTCATGTTCGTATAACCATTGTTTTCCCTTGGTTTTGGCATATATCGTATTGATTTTCGGTCATAATTTTCGATATTCTCCATTATATATATCGATTCATCCATTTGCATATTATTTGCATTTTCAAAGGGGAGAATTAATCCGTTAAATTCTAAATATTGTTCCAAATAATTGATTTTTGCAACGTTTCTTCGGAAAAAATCGGTGCCTAAGATTCCGTCTTGTTGTATAGGGAACGAATCATGTACTAAATTGAGTTCCACGGGAGATCCTTCGAAATCTATTTTAATTTTACCACGAGTAGTTAATGAGTGGTCAGTTATGCCTTTTAACAATATAATATCATTTTCGTCAATTATTACGCGAGAGTCTACCTCTGACTCTTTAATTAGACTTACCGATGCTCCTGTATCTAGCAAGAATTTTAACGGACTTCTTAACTGACCGATATCGAAGATTACGACCGGGGCTGAACTTTGTTGGCTTAAATTTATTTTCGCGGTGCGGAGGGGACGTTTGAGCGGGGTTCCGCGCTCGAAGTAGAGGGAATTTGATTCGTAGCCTCTCTCTCGACCCTCCTCGGAGAGAGAGTATCGGTGTTTCCCTGATTTTGATTTCCTTCTCTTATTTCTCTTTGTAACTTATAACAATCGCGCTTTATGTGACCGGGTTTTCCGCAATGAAAACAAGTAACTGGTGATCTCATATTATTATTCGATTCGTTATTAATATATCGTGATTCTTGGGAAGTTGGATTAACCGGCTCGCGCACACCGCGAGTCCCGGAATTATTTCCCCGATCTTCTTTGTTAAATTGCTGCGACGAGTATTTATTATTATTATAACGAACAAAGGAATCATTTTTATCTCTGTCTCTATTTGGTAAAAATTCCGTCTGATTTTGATACTCATTCCAACCACCAAATTGTAAATTTGGTCTATTATAATTACGACTGTTATCCGAGCGATTTTGTGGGCTATATGAACTGTTTATGGGATTGCGTCGGTTGTTATTATCGCAAAATCTTTCCGCAAAACTTCGTGCTAATTTGAAACAATTTATGGCTCCATGACCAGTCTTAGAACAATATTGCCATACAATCGGAGAGTTATTAGAAATATAGTTTACTTTACGCGTTTCTCGAGTTGACCGAAAACGAGCCTCTTCTCGGCTCGGCGTCTCCTCGTCCAAGACGCTACAAGCGAACTCGCGCTCCACCTCGAGCGCTTGTTCACGAACTTGTTTTATAGAACTTGGAGTCCCTAAACGCGCGCGAATTTCCCAACGAAGCCCTTTTAAAAAGAATTTTAAACAATCTCGCCTTAGCTCAAGCATGAAATGATCTGCTATCGCGACTCGTCCCTCTCTGTCGGCCGCTTTGACTATTTCATTTTTTATTTCTTGTAACCGATTAAAATAAGCAACGACTGTCTCATTGTTCTTCTGTTTTAATTTAGCAAGTTCTCCCATCCACTCATAATATGTTTTTATCGATCCGAAGGTGTTTTCGAAAAAATCGGATATCTCTTTGATAGAATTAAAATTTTCTCCGCGCGCACAAGTTAAAGCTTCCCCATATAAACGCATTCGAATAAGTTTTGTTAATTCTTTTTCGTACTCCGACGGTAAAATTTCTTTTGCTTCGTTACATCCGTCCAAAAATTGCGATAAATTTATATTATGACCGTTAAACCGCGGTATTAAATCTAGAGCGTCCTTTAGCGATAAACCTCGAATTTGAGACGTCATTGTTTTATTATTAATTTGTTTTTTAACTTCACTCCTATCTAGTTTTTTTTGTTTTGTTCCGGTGCTTGTTCTTAATTCGTCTAAATTAATTTTATTAAATAATTCGTCTTTAATCTTAGAAGAGTTTGCTTGTTCGGGTGATTTTTTAATTAATTGATTATCGAAGGGAATTGTAAAATCTGTCGCGCCTTGAATTAGTTTTTCGTCGAGTACTTTCGCCGTGTCTGTCACTAGTGCCTTTGCTTCCTCAGTCTCTTTTTCAATCGGTGCGGAAAAAATATTTAACGCGCCTTTAATCTTATTTATGATACCTTGGAAAGTTGTCCCTTTTTTTACACTTTCTTGTAAACTTTCTATGATTTTAGGTTCCTCGAGATAAGAATCTAACAACTCTTTTTTTACTTCAGTCGCGAGCCGTTTTCTTACCGAGCTTATAACGTTATCCGGTGTTAAAATCAATGGTTCACATGGTCTATAAATTGGGGCTGGCGTACTAAAATTTACAGGATTATTCGCGATAAGTTCTTTTTGTTCCTCGTAATTCAAAACTGCGGGTTTTAAACTAAAATGTTTTACGCGCGTGGGAGTAATTATTGTGTCTTCCTGTTCGTCTTCACTAACTTCGGAAATAGAAAGATCAGTTGGAAAAAAAGGGTCTCTATATTCAAAATCGCGAGGTATTTTTGTAGATAATGAAATATTTGCTGCACTTTTTTCTAGTCTATCTTTTAAATAATTTATTTCTTTTGTCAAATTTTGCACTGTTTCCCTAGGAGTTTTAGTTAAATCGAGAGTATCGAGAGTCTGAACTTTTTCTTTGTATAAATTTAATAACGTATCATTCATAGAAAATTCTAAACTCGTGTTTCTTTGTTTATTTACATAACAATCAGTATTTTTAGGCGAACCTGACATTTTATATCTAAACACATTATTCCTTCAATCTCTTTTTTTCTCTCAAAAATGTGAGTTTCCCGGCCGATGCACCAAATTTATTATAATAATTAATACAATCTGTCACGTCCAGACTTGTACCAATTACCATAAAAATTGTTACAAGAAGGCAAATGGTTAATAAACCATTCGCGTTCCTTTCGCTCTTGTTTGACTAGGACTAGCCTTACGTCTCCGGGAGTAGCGAGCGAAGTTATTTTGAGAGTAGAGATACAGGATATAATGCGGGATAAATAAAATAATATATGTTTTATTTCGTATTAATCATGCATTATTTATTAAAATATAATATGCTGTTTTTCTTTAATTGAACACGTGCAACTAAATTATTACAGCTTTTTTAATGGGCAAAAAATACATAAATTCACACTATTTTATTTACAATCCCAAAAATTTATTTAAGTCAAATAAAGATCTTAATTTTGATTAAATAAACAAGTGTGCGACGAACACGTTAGCACATTACAGAATAAAATATTCGCAAGGTTATTTTATTATAAACATTAATAATCAATAATTGAAACAAGAATCATTATAAATAAGTGCAGATAAAATAAAAAAATGGTTGTCGTTTAAAACATGAATTATAGTTAATAAATTGTAATTCAAACCGTGAATATTTCAATTCAAATACAATGTAACGAATAATTATTATAAATAAATTGTAATATATAATAATAATTGTTTTAAAAGAAAACGGTTGGTTCAGCAATCGAAATAACATAAAATATCAGGTTGCCTTTACGAATAATACAAGCGTATAGATAGCCGAAAAGAATATACCTTAAGTACCCAAATATATAGATATATATATATGTATATATATATATATATATATATATATATATATATATATATATGTGTGTGTGTATATTCGGTGAGGAACGAAGGTCCGCCTTGAACGTGGGTAGCGGTGTCAGATTGCCGTATAATGTCCTGCTAGACCTGCGGGCGTCGACGTTAGATGTGTATGCTGTTGGAGCTCGACGATTTCCAGATGACGAAGTCGTAGTTCCTTGACTATGGCTTGTAGATGTCAATGATACGTCTCGATTCCTCTTGTGATTTTTAATACGTATTACTTTAAAGTTCAAGTAGCAGAGCCACGCCCTCGGATAAAAATCAAAGAGTTTTCCAGCAGAGCTTCGCCTTGCGAAAGCTTTAGATGAAAATTTAGGAGTGCCTGTGTCTCTTCTGGGTCCTCTTTATATACCCTAAAATCCTATGCATCTGTCCTTGTCTTACGCTTCGCCTTGTCTTACACTTTGCCTTATATGGAGATTGTGTAAGTAGTTCTCGATTTTTCTGTGCTTGCACCCGATTGGACCGTTAGATGTGCGTAGTTAAAAATTATCGAATCCCGTGCATTTTCTCTATCGCTTCGTAGTTAATTCGGAGAATTTGCTGTCCCCCTTTTATTACTGCGACGTTACCCAAAGAACGGCTTAATTTATTACTTCCTTCTAATGCTCGAATTTTCTAGTCGATGTTTCCCATCGCCGGCTCTTCTCCGAGCATTGATTTTATAGTGCAGTACAAAAAAACTCTTGCGTAACCCTTTGTTTCGATCTCACTATCGGCGATCCCGCTTATATGCGTATTGGCTTTGAATAATATCTTCAACTCTACCTATCAGTCTCTTTTTCGTTTGAAACACTCGTAAAATAATCTGTTCCTTAGCTCTATTTTATATTACTGCATTTACTTAGAACCATTCTTTATCAACCTTATTTTGTTCGTCTTCTACGCCGTATTTTTATTCTAAACTACGCAGTACTTTTTACGAAAAATAATAATATAATTTTCGTCGGGACGCGACAGTACTATAGAAAAAAGTTTCGTATTATCAAGACGAATATTTTGTCTTTTATATAGTTTTTGCGTAGGAAGTATACATTTCGAGATATTTAACATATAATGAACGTTTTTAAAGGAAATGTAAAGTTCTCTGTATCTGTCACGTGGCTTTATACATATACCTGGAAATAGGACCATAAACTTTTCATATCATGAGAAAGCTACCATAAAATTTTCAGCCAATTCGGTTGAAAACTTTTTGAGATATTTGAGGAAAACCACTTTTCTGGATGACAAAAATATAAGGCTCTCCCGATTATCGGTCGTGCCTAAAAACTAGTAAATTCTACAAAATATTTCAACCTTATGTGTACAACTTAATTTAAACAATTAAAGTAACTTATAACATACCATTTATGTTCAAACGTATTTAAGAAAGTATAATTCTTATATTAAGTAGAAAATACTAATCAATTATATGGTTCGATAAATGCTAAAAATTCTGTTTTTCCTCAATTTTTTAATTGTTCATAACAGAAAAATTTTCAATTTAAAAAAAGTTCCATGTCAACGCAACTTACCAAAAATTTAAAATTGTTCAAATTTTGCTAACTGAATATTTTTTCAGTATATAGTAAGTAACCAAATTTTTAGACAGCTATGTCCAATACAATTTAAGCAATCGCATGGCAAAAATCCAAAGTTTTTTAATTTTTATCATTTTTTATTCTTAATATTTTAATACTCTAAAAATATTTATAAACATTATCCTTTAAAAAAAATAATAGCTCTTTTCTTGTAAAAATCCTCGAGATTTCATTGAAATAGAAATTATTATTAATTATTATTCCATTTTAATAAAAAAATGTATAGATGTTGCAAATTATATATGTTTTGTATCATGTAAATCTTATAATGGTATAATAAATCAGTTGAAAATATAAATTGTAATAATTATTAATAATATATAAATAGATAATTAAAAATCAGCACTAATCTAATTATATAGACCTTGTTCTATGAACAATCAATGAAATGTCAGAGTAATACTCTCAGTAGTGTACATATATGCCATTAAATATTTACAGAGAAAATAAATACGTATACAAACATAAATAATGTAAATGGATTTTATTTATTTCCTTTGAAACGAATGGCATTACAAAAAATTTAAAACATACATTTATGCTTTCAATTTACCTTTTCTACATCCAATATTTTTTTATTAATAGAAGTACATTAATAAGCAAGTTACCATGAGAGGATGAGTAAAAATGAGGATCAATACTGGATTCATGAAATCTTTTATAAAAAAATTAATTTAATTACATATTTTATAAAATTTTAATGGGATACTAGCTAAAATCCTCACTCGCTCACGCTCGCTCGATGAAAAATCATTATATAATAGATAATATTAAATTAAACTAAAAAATATTTTATTATTTAACTACACTCAATTATTATTTATTAAATTGTACCCATATAGATTTATTATCATATGTATAATAATTAATAATTATTATTATTATACGATGAATTAAAATGATAATATAAATAGAATATGAATAGAAATTATCTATAAAAATAATTATTTTTGTATGAAATAGAGTTTAATTATTATTGCAATAGCACTTTTTATAGAGAATACGTTAATGAGTTTCTGTTATCCTAGTAAGTAGCTGGGGCAAAGAGGATTCTAAGCCACTTACCATCAGAGCATGGTTCTGATCCGTGCTAACAGTTTCCTACCTTACCGACCGATGGTAATACCGACGCAACCTACTTTACCAAAGCCTGGCATATCAATACACGCCCCCTGCAGGAACCTGCTTTACCGACAAGAACCTGTTTTACCACGGCATATGAATAATAAGCTGTTTTACCATGGCAATCGATGCGCGCGCCCTCCCGAATGGAATCTGCTTTACCATGCATATCGATGCGAGCGCCCCCTGAACCTAACCTAATTTACGACGGTACCGACGCGAGCGTCCCCCATTGGCGCGCGCGCGTGCCATCTTGCCAACGCGACATAATCTGTTATATCGACATTGACATTAATAATTAATTATAGTTATTAATGATATGTGGGAATGGAAATATGGTGATAAAAGAAAAAAAACTTTGTTTGTGTTTGTAAGATTTTTATTTATTATTTCAAATAACATTTATACAAGTTTTTTTACATCTCCACTAATAGGGTTATATTGTACAATACGATCGTGTAATATTAAGCAGTAAGCAGTAGTTCCCGCAGGAATATTATTTTTAACTTCAAATTCTAGACGTACATCAACGGCAGCTTGCTTCAGTGTTTCGTTTTGTTTTGAACAATCGATAACAATTAGTGGTGCAATTGTTTTAAATTCATTTTTAGTTAATAATGGATCTACAATATTGTCTTTGTTATAATAAACATTATGAAATTTTGCATACAAATCGTACAAGAGAGCATACTGATTATGTGATATATCAAGATTTAAGTTTCCATAAGGGTAATATTGTGAATTAAGAAATAGTTTTATATTGGTAATGTCGCAATGATCAAACCTACTTGCATTCATGGAATTTATATTTTTTCGATTGGTTTGAAATGCTACGATTACAAATCTTGGTTTTCCAACTGATTAGTTGTTTTTACAGTCCAGATGTGTTGTGATGTTGATGGAAGCATTGGATATTCATACAATTCCCAAGACCGGAAGCTCATGGCTATCGGTACATCTTTTTGAATATAATTAAATAATTATATTTTACGTCAGTCTGACATTACTATGTAAGGCATCAACCATTCTATACGATTTAAGTGAATCTTGAATGATTCGTAGACATTTCTCTCATTTACTTTAAAAGATTCTTGAACAACAGCATTCAAGTCATTTCTAGATCTCATGAATATGAGCTTGTGTTTAACATTAATAACAATTTTTCGATAATCTTCACTGAATCCTAAAATCATAGACAATGGTATAGAAACGTCAAAATATCCATTATTATCAGTTATTTGATTTTTGTCTTCAACATCTATCCATCCAGCATTTTCTAAAAATTTGCTTTGATTCGGACTATAGAAGATGTAACCTTTCATAAGACTAGTTAGTCCTACATTTTTCCATCTATCGATTTCTATCGCATTAATTTCATATCGAATTTCTTCGAATAAATGGCAAATAGCATTATTTACTAAAGTTGTGTGAGATAATGCAGTTCCATCAGCTTTTGTTATTTTTCCACAAATGTGAAGTGAACTTAACAAAATATTGCTTATGTCAACTATGGGTCCTTGGAGTGGGGAGGCCTTTTTTAAGGGTATAAATATCGGTGTGGAATAGTTTTTCATTTCACTCCCTGACAGTGTTGCCAGATAGAGGTATTTTTTCTTTGTTGCACTCACATAGTATGAGTTCATTTACATTAGACAATAAAGGACAGAAAAACCCTAAATGGTAACCCTGTTCCCTGATGAGGAGCAGCAGCGAGCTCGAAACGTCGGACAACATATTTGGGGTGAGTAGATTTTTGGTGCAGGAGGGCAGTCAGATTGCTTTATTAATAATTTGTTTTATTTTCAGTTAGAGTTTTTAATTTTTAATTTTTTATTTTTATTTTTATTTTTATAGATTCTTCGGGGGTGATTATAAGTAGGGACAATCTGACTGCCCATATAATTAATTTGTTATCGACTGTAAGACCGATAAAAATATTAATTAATTTAGTGAAGTGAACTTTTGTGTGGTAAAAGGCATAGATCTTAATGTTGTATGGATATACGAATCTCATCACTATTGTTGAATGCTAGTGAAGTGTATGGCTGATGCGCATATATTTCTCTTGATGTGCTATCGATTCATCAAAGACAACTGGTGACTGTACATTTAGTATTTCTTCCATTTCGTTGACGACAGCAGCAAATTAAAATGCAAGTTATTTTTTGTTGTTTAGTCTTCTTTTCCTTATGTCGACGATTTTGAGACCCAAGCTCCTTAGAAACTGAATGTTTTGACGTGTTAGTCTGTTGACTATCTGAGGACGATTGATCGTCTAACGGCATGGTGACGAGTTAATATACCCTCTACCAACCTTAGCATTAAAAACAATTCCCATCATGTCACTTTTTTTAAATGTAAGCGAATTGTGATAACCTCGCCACGAAGATTTACTAAGTCGCCGTCTTGATCTATGATACGCAATTGCAAATAGTCGATAATTTTTACAGATATAGGTGAGTAAATAATTTGCTTTAGAACCTCAATAATTTTATATCCTGGTGGTACAGCAGCAAAAAATTCATGAATTGTATGAACTTTATTTTGGTTAATGTACGCTCCTGAAGTGATATTACATTCAACTCGTAATGCGTTTACTTTGAGAATGGCTACTGGTGAGTCAGATGTATGACTTATATAGGGTGATAAGAGACGTTTTGTAAAACCTAGCATACGTCCGATAGAGTCATGTGGACGAAAATATCAATCTGATAACTGGATCAAGGTGCGCGGTAGTGCAACCAACGCAAGTATAATGCGCGCTAGCACCTATTAGACATTGTAACGGGGTACAATCTTTCGCGTCGGTAGGGGTAAAGGGATCGGTTGCTACGGCACTGCCTAGTTATACTCCCTAGGCGGTGCTCCGAGAGTGCGCGGCGGATTCAAATCAGTGAACCCCGCGCACGACCTACCGTTGCGATGTCCGTTAACAACCGCGAGATCACTTGCTCCATCTGTTCTAGGTGAGCCTCGATTTGTGCTGCGTTTTGGGTGTGTATCCACTCGTCCACCTGCACTATAATGTCCTCGTCTCGTTGGACTAAACTGTCGGCGTTTCGGTCGGCCATTGCGCTTATTTAATTATCGCTCGCGGATAACTTCAAATAAACAAAAATCTCTATTTTTGGTGCACTGTGGCCTGGCGTGCGCAAGGTTATTCTATTTTAATTTGCGTGGCAGCAAAGAAAAATTAAAATTATTGGGCCAAAAGTTGAAGGAATTATCTTTTCCCTAAGATCTATAGCCACTTACTTGAATCTGCTATCCGCAAATGCACTTCTAGCTTTTCGGACAGGTTCTCTTGAACTCTATTATCCCTCACTAGAGAACTATCAAAGAAAACCGAGGACAATTTGAATTTAAAAATTAATAATATACAAGATTTTTCTTATCTACTCGTTAATTTAAATTGTTAACCTGGCTCGAGGTCTATCGCAACTAAATCTTCTTAAATTAGTGAATTTAAATAAATTAAGTAACTTAATCACAGACAAATTAATATCTTATCGTTATCTAAAAATTATTTAAACCGCACGCATGACCTCACTTACAATCGCATAAACATGGATTTGTTATCCTAACCTATAAATGTTAGGACGTCGGGCCAGGTTATGTCCGTCCGAAAAGCTTCAATTCTACCAGGTTCAAGTTTGTAACCTTGCGCAGGCTTTACAATTCGCTTGTTGAATTTTGAGTCAATTATTTACGAATAATTGTCTCAATCCGCCGAAAACGAGACGATTCGAGAGAGAGAGAGAGAGAGATAGGTGAAATTAATCTAATTGAGTCGCAGGGTCGACCTCACGTTGTGGTATTCGTCCGCAAATACCACGGCGGCTTTTCGGCTTTTACTACCCACTTGGTAGTAAAAGCTTTATTCTTGTTAAAAATTTCTTATTATTAAATAAATAAATAATTCGCAAGATTAATTATCACTTCTCTGTGATAATTAATCCGGCGTAATCCCTAATCCACACGTATTTGGGCGCCAGTTGTAACGGGGTACAATCTTTCGCGTCGGTAGGGGTAAAGGGATCGGTTGCTACGGCACTGCCTAGTTATACTCCCTAGGCGGTGCTCCGAGAGTGCGCGGCGGATTCAAATCAGTGAACCCCGCGCACGACCTACCGTTGCGATGTCCGTTAACAACCGCGAGATCACTTGCCGATCTCGCGTCTTTGTACAGCTAAAACGTCGTGAGCTGAAAAGGGCCGCGAATAAAAGGGATAAATTCGCGGTAAGTTTACCTCGGCCGCTCCTGAAATGGAGAGGGCGGTATTCGGGATAACGGGAATAACATACGCCGGTAATCAATAATCAAACTCGTACTCGGATATTGATTACATATGAATTTTATTCAAGTTAAAGAAATAGAAACAAAGTTTAACAAAGAACAAAGATTTAACAAAAGCCGTATATAGGCCGCGTGAGGTCTCGCGACGAGGTGTCTCTCTTTCTAGCACGCGTACGCAGTCGCCCGTTAGCTTCCTCGCCGTCGCGCGCGGGCGAGATCCGTCGATTCCAAACTTAAAGTTATAGCCGTAAAGAGAGAGTCTTTACGGCTTCGGCGGCTCGCGAGTGGTGCACCACGTACCTTAAATCTCGATTCTCCCCGTCGATGCGTTCGACTTCGCCTGTTTTCCCTCTCTCCGTCGGGCTCTCGCGCGCGGCAACTTCGCCGTCCTCGCAGGTTCCTGGGAGTCGCTGAAGCTGTGCACTTAACACCAGCACGCTCACTCCACCAAGTCACTCACTCTTCACGGCGCGAAACCCAGAACTTAAGCAAGAATCCGCGATAACGATTCTTGTTTTCTTGCCGCGAAATATCAAGGAAGGCGTTACCGGCGACGTGTCTATCTACAATGACTCGCATAAACTCTCTATATACTCTCCTCAGTCAGCTTGCGCGTCGGACCATTATTAGTCCTTACGCGCGGGCTTTCCCGATCACCTACGAGCTTTTCCGATCGTCACTCGCGCTCGTTATAAGGTATAGCTTCATACGCATAAGAGTATGTAGCTTACCTTTACAACATCTAACTGCACCTGCGGTTTTTTTTATTTTTGAATACTAATATATAATATGTTATTTACGTAACTTTTTATATCATATATTATTTCTTTTTTAATATTTTTTCAGTTTATTAAGTTTTCGATAAATTATTTAGTAATACTTTAAATAAAACTTCATGTAAATATCTGAGATGTCAAATTCTTTTACTCGGCTATGTATTTTTCGATATCTTTTTCGTTTCCTATATATATATATATATGACTACTCGAAAAAGTTGAGAGAGAGCTATAGGGGAAAACGAAAGAGTGAGTGAGACACGCGTGATCTAGTTATTTTTTCATTATTATCTTAAACGGTCATCTTTTATCTTACACGGTCGTCAATCATCTAATTTGCCGAGAAGCGTGCGCGTAACAGAACCTGGCAGTGACAATTATTGGTTATGTTTAATGTTGATAATTTTAATTCTTGGTTTTGGACTACAGTTTTCACAGGTATGAAAGCTTCACAGATATGTTTATTAATTATTTGAATAAATTATTTTAGAGAAGTTAAAAATATAATTATTTGTTAATAAAATTATTTTTTTCAACAACGGGCCGAAACTGTCACTTTCGCTCCCGGCGCCCGAATCGCGAAGTTGCAATTTCGGCCTCGTTGTTGAAAAAAATAGTATACACACCACGGGAGGTAAAATGGCGACCCAATAGCACACGTTTGCCACCCTCGCCTTCGGCTCGGGGGGCAATTTACGTGTACTATAGGCTCACCAATACTTTACCTCCCTAGATGTGTAATATACTATATTTAACAATTTAGATTTTGGAGCCCAGTCGTCAAATATATCAAGCAATATTGAAATAACAAATCACTTCTGCAAAAATGTTTAGGAAAATGCCTGAAATTTTACCAATACAGAAACACATTCATTTAATTACTAGTAGTATGGTACATTTAGTAGATAATAGTTAGATTTAAGAGGACCTAGTGTCGAAGAAACAGAAAAATTTTTATCGACCAAAAAATCAGAAGAAAAATAATGATTTTTTGCTGTGTTGTAAAATATAACACCATAAATAATTGTTTATTTATACATAAAAACATTTTTCGTCCAGAAAATAAGTCATTTTAAATGTTTTTGAAAAAGTATGTATGTGTGTATGTATGCATGTAGTCAAGTTAATAGAATAACTCAGCCAATTTTGAACCAATTTGGCTCAAATTTTTATGATATCTTCTACATAAATAGAGAAGTAAACGTTGCTATTTTAGACCAAATTGGTCGAATAGATATTAAACGGTAGCGCTTTTTAACATGACGCTAAAACGTTTTTCTACGACATTATATATATATATATATATATATATATATATATATATATATATATATATATATAAATATTTCGCCGCCGCCACCGCCGCCGTGTCTAAGAATTCAGAATTCTACATATATATATATGTTTTATATATATATGTCATATATATATGTGTGTGTGTGTATGTGTGTGTGTGTATGTGTGTGTGTGTGTGTGTGTATGTGTGTGTGTGTGTGTGTTTGTGTGTGTGCGTGCGTGTGTGTGCTTGCGTGTGCGTGTGCGTGTGCGTGCGTGAGTGTGTGTGTGAGTGTGTGTGTGTGAACATACACTTTTCCAAATATCCATATGTGATATATAGAATGGGTTAAAAATTAAATACATTAATTATTGCATTTTTAAGATAATTCATAACTTTTTACAGAACTGAAGGCCATAAAAATGCTACAGACTATTTGAAAGGTATTGCTCCAAGCTTTCTTTCAAACTTTTGGATAAAAAATCAATTGTAGCGCATTTACACTTTTTTTAAGTTGAATATTGGCATGTATTTTATATAACATTTACATTGAAATTAGAAATTCTAACCCAGAAGTGTGTGTGTGTGTATGTGTGTGCGTATGTGTGTGTACGTGTTATTTGTTTTTTCAAGAATAGATAATATATGTATTTTTTCCGTGCGCAAAAAAAAGTTGTGAATATAACTTGAAAGAATGTGTATTAGTTTACTTATTCCTGATAAAACTCATAAAATAAAAACGGACCTTAAATTTAATGTAATGTTTTTAAAAATATGCACAATTTTACGAAGATAAAATAAATATTAATCAAGTATAACATACACTTTTTCAAATATCTATATGTGAAATATACAATAAATTAAAAATTAATACATTAATTATTGCATTTTTAAGATAATTCTATTGTAAACAGTAATGGCAAAAGAAAATTCAAATTTTAACAGAGGCAATATAAAATACGAATTACATTTCAAAAATTTTTCGAAAATTATTATTTTTGTAGTATTTAATTTAAATATTATTCAAATCAAAATTTAAAAATTGTATGGATATATAAGTAAGTAGATTACGTATATTTATATAAAACAATATTTTATATAAACAAGTATGTATTTATTAGAAACAAAAGGTTATTTAAGGAATGCCTTTGTTTATAATAATTAAAATAAATATATGGGCTCTGTAACTAAAGGGAAAAATAAATTGGATATAATTATGGATTAAAACGCAAATTTTGAAAGAGGGTGCAAATTACGAATTACGGGAGAAATGGAAGAAACAGGTTTTTATTTATATACCGCTAAAATGTTATAAATAATTCTTTAAAGCTAATACAAAAATTAATTTAATTAAGAAGAAAGTTTTATTACTCTTAAAGTACAAAATATTAATGACATATAGAACTCTTGGCTATGACTTAAATAAATTAATTTTAGGAGGTAAAGTTCTATTAAATCCGTTTCAAATAATCTAAAATTTTAATAGGTTTTTACTAAATACTACAATTAAGTATATGCACTTTACTATTTTTGGTAAGTTAATTGTTCATTACCATATGGGCTATTTCACATCAGTGGTACGATGAAAATTTGAAATCACTCCAAATTTTGTGAACAGACTGGAAATATCTTCCAGAAGATAGAAAAAAAATTTGAGGTGTTAAAAATAATTTGCCTAAGAGTTATTCCACCATGAAAAATGGAAATTTTACAATTTTTTAGAGAAATTATTATTTTCAAAGCTATTTATCTCAAAATCTATTGATTTTTTTAAAAATACATTATAAACAACTTTTGTTCAAAATATTCTTTAGAACTTACCTACTTGGTTAAAATTCCTAATTTTAAAATCTCGAAGAGATAGAACGCCCGGAAATATTGAATATCAAAAAAAGGCGACCACGCCACAATCGATTTTGATCTAACACCGCTCAAAAGATCACATTTTTTGAACACACAAACACCAAATTTTTTTAAAAATTTAAATGGGAAATACCATGTTAATTTTTGTGAATTTTTTGTCTTTCTTTAAATTATCATAACTTTTTACAGAATTGAAGGCCATAAAAAGCTACAGACTATTTGAAAGGTATTGCTCCAAGCTTTCTTTTAGACTTTTGGATAAAAAAATCAATTGCGGCGAACTTACACTTTTTTAAGTTGAATATTGACATGTAGTTTATGTAACATTGACCTTGAGATTAGAAATTCTAACCCAGAAGGATAAATTCTACACATAATTAGCATCGTATCACTTGACGTGAAATAGACCATATATATGTATATATATGTATGTATGTATGTGGGTGTGTGTGCGTGCGGCGTAATATTTATATAATATATATATATTTTAAAATTGTTTTTTTAAGAATACATATTATTTATTTATTATTTATTATTAACCAGAGTTACATAGAAAACATATATGGCACAAAAGTATTGTATACATACACAATTCCTACAAAACATTTCACTCGCAGTTACAGTGATACGCAATTATTTTACAATAACCCCACTACAATGCCGTGAAACCTGCAGAGGAAAATAAGATTTCCTGTTCGCAGGTCTGGTTTAAAACTATTAAAACTTAACAAAAACGCTGGTTAGTTATGCAGTACTTAGTACAGCAAACCACCATGCCATCCATCATTAACACACATACTATCCCGGTTGAAAAAGTCACATAGAATCCTATAAAAATTGCATTACTTCTATAAGGAAACTTATAAAAAATGTTATGGGTTTCTATAATATTGATTATTTTATGTGTTGCTATAGCAAAAAGCAGCTAGATAACAAAAAGTAAGAAAAATAGTTTATAATAATTTATATTATTTTTCATATAAAATATTGATAAGAAGCTATAAGGAAATTACTTTATAATATTTTACTTGACTTTCGCTATTCATGTTTTATAAAATAATATATGAGATTTCCAATAAACTAGTTGTATAAGAATTTACTTGTTTAAAAAAATCACTAGTAACTGCAATATTAAAAAATCTGGGGAGTTACTCATATACTTTATAAACAAGAATACTTTATAAAATGTAGCTAGTTTTTATGGTAATTAGTATTTTATATAGTTTATATTTTATACAATAGCACACAAAAATTATTGATATTTATAGAACAATCGTCTTAATATTTATAATTATTTAGAATATTAGTAACTTAAATTGTTAAAGTTTCTCAGAAATTCATGTTGATGTTGAATTTATCACTGGGTGGTTTTTCAATATCATGTGATTGATTTTATCGATCTTCCCGAGTCAAAGGTATAGGTGAGAAAGAAAAAATTAACACATTAACACTCCGGAGCGGCCGTTTTTTTCAGTAGCTGGCATTTTTTTAGCAGTGGGAACTTTTTTTAGCTTCACTGCTATATATATATATAAGAGCTATTTCACGTCAAGTGGTCAGATGAAAATTTTAAAATGCACCCAATTTCGTATATAGGCTAAAAATGTTTTCCAAAATACAGAAAAAAACTTGTAGGTGTTCATATTAATTTGCCTAAAAATTACATTAAGCTCAAAAAATGAGATTTTTTCAATTTTTGATTTTATTATCTCATTTATCTCAAAATATATAGATTTTTTTGAAAAAACATTATATACAACTTTTATTAAAAATAATCTCCAGAACTTATCTATCCAGGTTCCGATTTGTAATTTATAATCTCTAAGAGATAGGACACCCATAAATATTGATTATCGAAAAAAGGCGACCACGCCATAATTGATTTTGATCTAACACCGCTCAAAAAATCA